>JBBPCS010000386.1:2819070-2835551 GCA_037974645.1 Hollardia meadi | reverse complement strand
TGCATCAGGTCAACTTTGAACAGCCACACCTGGAAGAGCGGTTAACATGTTAACATTGCTTTGGCTGGTGCATTATTGTCAGAGTTCATAAAACCAAATATTTATTCAAAGCAAATTGACTGAACAATAGCAGCAAACTTTTTTTCTATAGACTTGTACATTGCTTTTGTATACAGTTCACTATATGTTGATGACATTCTAATGTCTGTTTGAGATAGAAGTGCCTTTTGAATGGGTGGATTTTTGCTTCTCAAAAACTTTGTTTTGATTCATTGCCTGTTCAGAGGGGCTCAGGCATGCAGAGAACTGAGCTCAGTTTACATTGGAGCTGAAGTGAAAGCAAGCAGCTGAGAATAGTTTTTATGGTACAAAATAGTCTACAATAAGTGAACACATATTCTTTTGATAAGTATGATCGCCAGTGGAATTTATTCCAAGTGTATTTCAAATCATTCACTATTTTGATATTTCAGAGACATTTATTTTGTGTCAATAGATAAAGGCTGAATTTTTTTTAAACTTTATATATTTTGTACTGACAATTCTTTCCAGTTTGAGCCTCCTCATCTTGTGCCAATACAGATTTTAGCACTACATTCTGTAGAATGGTGTGGCTTCCTCTGTTTGTGCCACTACAACATTGTCGACATGATGACTGCATACGAGTCGTTTTGGGGGCCTTTGTTTTTGCTGCATTTAAGAGTCAACCCATTTCTGAACTTCAATAATGTCTTTTGGAGTGCAAGTGTCAAATATGCAGTATATCAGCAGTTTATAAGAGCTTACTCTACTTCACTGTTCAATACTATCTTGTAAATGTTATGCTGTAGGTAAAAAAGAAATGCTTGTACAATAAGCTTCATAAAATATATTTGTATATGGAAATGACCTTTAATATGCATCTATTTATTATCTGATTGTTGCATATCTTGTAGAGGCGTGGTCTGGGAAAGGGGGGATCAAACTCTGACACGTCGATGGTCTTTATATCTGTGATGGACACTACTGATGTGAAAGTGTGGTGAACTGTTTAAAGGTCTTCCCCCTCTGAGTTCTGACCATCCTTACAAAGCATTCAAAGAAATGAATAAAAGTATGCAAGACTCAAATCTATCAAGGTTTTTTGGTTTCTAAACCTACTGGTTTTTGTAGGGTATTGGCACAAAACAACACAAACAAAGCAAAATGCTTTTCCTATTGTCCCTTGTTACCATTCTGCATAAAATATTCCAAAATCCAATAGCAAAACGTAGAATAATACCTCTATATACAGTATAACTGCTGGTGTACAGCTTCCACTTCGCTCTTCCACTTCCACAGAGGCAGTTGTATCAAGTACAGTATGTGTGTTGTAACATCTTTAAATGTTTGTGTATAAATAAATTATAGGACTTACTGCACTATGAACATTTTAACCCCAGTGCCTAAATATAGGCTTAGAGACATTTGATATCTCTGAGAGTTGACAATGTTTAGTGAACATGAGGTCTGAACAATCTGTTTTTGTAAAATTTTATTTTGAGGTACAGTTCAGTCATTAATCCAAACAAATTAAGCAACAGGCCATTCTGGTGGCAGACATTTTGACTTGCCATTGCTTTAAAGCAAGTGTAATGACATTGCTGATGGGTGTTTTATTTCGGTGTCTTGTAAGCCACCATGCTCAATTAGCCAATGAGAGCTTTGCAGACAGGTTCAAGACTATGGTGTGGAAAGTGTGGATGACAACCCATACAGGTTGTTGTATGTCTTCTTGGAGAAGTTATGTCTTAAAGTCAATTAAGTGCTGGTACTGTTTGGTGAGGACAAAATGCCCAAAAAACCCCAAATAGACAATGGCTGACATAAGAATCGAATGGAGAGGCAGTTATTATTAATGTTATCACGTTACTTCAATGATTGACAAGTCAAAACGTTCACGAGATAGGTCTGCACATATTGGTAAGAAAATAAAAGAAATGACAATAATCTATTGTAGCGTCAAACAAAATTTTAATCAACTAATCTACAGAGACTGTTCAATTGCAAATACTCATTAAAAAACACAGAATCTCTTTGTGAAATCATAACACAGTATCCTGAAATCAGTAGTCATCTTAAGGCCACAGCTTCTCCAAGAATTTCTGGTACTACCATACACAGACATTATCACATACTGTACACACACATTCACCAGTCAATGTATACATATATATGTGATATTTACAAAATCCACTGACCCCGTTTTTAAGGTGTACATAAAAGAACTAGTAGCTCGGATTGTATAAATTGTGTATTCTTGCTGCTTGTGCTTTACAGTATATACATGGTACACAGTCAATTTACTAATAAACCTAAATTTTTTAAAAATGGAAAATATATATCTTTCTTTAACCCTAAGCTCCTGAAAATCTCCCTCAGTTTGGTCTCCTTGCTGGTCCTCCTCACATCATCAACATCTCAGATCAAGCAGAACTCTCTTTTCTCCTTAAGAAGCTGGGAACCGCAGAGTTGACTCAGGTTCAAAAAGGTAAATATTTTCTCAGTTCAGGCAACCTGCCGCAGGATGCTCACACTCAATATCAAGTGGAGGAGGTGTTCATTTTCATGACTGTGGGGATAACACTGTTGGCAAAAGGAACTTGTGATGCCTCTCAACACAAATGTTTAATGTTTGGGATAGCAGTGCACTGTGGTTAGATGCTGTCTAAGCAGTTATGTGGAATTTCCTCTCCAAAACTTGTTTGTTCTCTCGTTGTTTGCCTTTTTGCAGTGTCATCTCCACACATATCTCCTCCCCACACACCTCCATTCCTCTCCATAGACAAACTGCACATGTAATCACAAAATCCCTCAGCTGTAAGAAATAAAATCTTTGCAGCTGCATCACAAATTTCCCTAACAGCCACATCTGGAACCATCACGAAGGCCCAGAGAAAAGTTTTTGAAAACAATATTTTAGAGGTATTTGTAAAATATTATTTTATGGGCGTAGATTGATTAACAGGACACAGGATACTGACTCAAGACTTACTCCCTCCAAAGCAATAAGAAATTAAGCTTGAGCAGGCCTACACAGTTGATTACTAGCCATTTCTGAGTAACCTGCCTGCAGGCTAATTAAAGCTGTAATCAGTGACTTTTCAAACTTTGAAAAAAAAATTTTTTTAACTTGGTTCATTCTGTTAGTGGTATGTCCACAATATTTTCACCACATGCTGTACCAACCTCTCAATTAAGTGAGTAAAATGGACAGCATTGGTTGGCAATTTGACTTGTTTCCACTGTTTTCTTTTTAAATGTGACGTCTTGTCCACCATATTGTTAAGACTATATGAGCTTTAATACACGAATAAATGGAAGGGTAGACTGAGGTGTCAAAATCGAAAGGTTGTCATAATTTTGGAATTGTTTTCGATGCAGAGCTGGTTCTTGTTAGCCAACTCTAAAGTAACACACAGATGTCTTTGCGAGGCCTTATTAGCTTTGCAAAGCACCCAAACAATCCAAAAAGGGCCAGTAATGCAACAACAAGGACTCGATCAGGAGCTGGCCTCCCACTCACAAACACCGCCAGCTATGTTCAATTTAGGTGTTTATCCACTGCACCACATTGAGGAGAACTTCAATAGCTTTAACGCTAACATGCCACTATTCCTGTACCACTATTAGCACTACATTCTACTTAATTTGCTAGAGTGCCAGTCAGATACTGTATATTAACAAAAAGTACAGTGATAGTTACATAACAAGATGTTTTGCAGTTTAACACCTGGTCACAGTCAAATTTAAAGGAGAATTCTCTTCTATCTGTTTATTTGTATTTAGACAGCCAAGCATAACTTCAAAAAGTAACCAGATAATTGCAGCCTCTGTTACCCAGAGGACCTCCACCATGGCTGCCAGAGGAGATAAGGTCACCTGAAAACCCACTCTGCCCATTAAGTTTTGGTCATAAGTGGAAGGAAAACAGTGGAAAGATGAAGCAGAAGGTCTCAGAAGTCCATGTCCCAACCAGACAGCTCATCAGGAGGACTGTCCTCATCTGGAGGGTAGCTATCAAAATAACTGTGGTCTGTCGGTCCTGTAAGCTGTTGTGGAAGAGAAAACAATGAAGGAGGAAAAAGTGAGAGATTGATTTCTGAGAATACCTCCTGAATTACTAACTTAGTTTTGGAATCCAACAGTAGTGGAAGTCCATTGTTGGAGTGTCTAAATTCCAAATGGCAGTTCTTCTTGTACTCATTCTAGCTATCAAGGTAGTTATTTTCAGTGGATATCCTCTTTTGGAAGCCCTGAGGACCTCTAGAAATCATCAATCAGGGGTTCACTGCTACATCTGCTGCCCTTGGTAACATGTGCAATGCAGAAGTTAGCAGCAATATGATGACACGTAACATGTTTTTCTTCCCCACTTCCTTTCCACATGTGTTTATTGTAAACCCCAAAATAAGTAACTAGGCTGTCTATGCTGTAGAAAGACACTAGTCTTTTTGCAACTGGTGCTACATGACCAGAGAAAACAGAGATAAAGGCCTGTGGTGTTTCCTTTTGCTCAAAAGGTAAAAAATCCTACAACAACCAGAATGTACTGCGTAGCACCAAACCAATAAACACTCTCGCTCAGTTTTGGCTCATCCATTGTGAAACAGGAAACATATGGCGGCCGGCTGGTAACAAACTATCTCGTAATACATCCAAACAGTAGGCTCAGATATGTTTTGGAAAAGAGGAGGAACAGACAATGAACAGGATTGTGGTTCAATTTTGATCAGAACTGCCTACTTTTACAGCTTTTTCAGCCTCCGTTTTCACAATTAAGCAAACGGAGATGGCGAAGCTTCCTGTTCACAAATGTTTTCTAAACAGCTAAACATTTTAGGCATGAAATAGACAATGTAGTAACAGAATATTGACTCATATTTGATCTGCACTGCCTTGTTACAGTTTAATCTGAGTTTGGTGAGACACCCCTCTCTCAATCTGAGAATGAGAGTGAGGGGCAGCTCTCTCTCAGGATGCTTTTCATTACGCTAACATGTCTCCTTGTTTCCCTCACTCGCGTCTCTTCCTCGTGTCTTTTTTCCCACTGAGAATGTAAGAGAGATGCGAGGAAGAGATGCTAGGGCAGAGGACCCAAAGTTGCCAAATCAGAAATCCTTGGTTGTTGCCTAAACTTGACCAAACTGCAACCGTATGTCACACGATGTCACACAACGAAAGTCACCTGACCTTGTCTTTCCTGCATGTCTAAAAGTCATAAAATGTGGACACCATTAACTGAAATGCGAAAAGCTTAAAATGCGTGAAATGACACTGACATTAAAAGTGGCGTGCTATTCATACGCCATCCCATGAGGTCACGTTGCCGTGGAGGCGGGCATACAAAAATGCAAAGCACAATGTCTACCTCGTACAGCAGCCCTAGAGCTCCAACAAATGAGTGCCAGGCTCGGAGTGCAGGCAAAATGGAGAAAAGTTTGTTCATTTTCTTATACATTGTAATGATACAAAGCTGGTTGAAAAACTAAGGTTTCGCTTCAAAGGGTCAATAATTTAATCATGGTATTTTAATGGTCTAAGTTCACATGCACATAGTATCGTGGTGTTTGGACTGAAACTCTTGACATTCCTGTAAAAGTTAAATTACTCTGTGCTTTTCCGTCATCATATTTTCTTTTTATTAGAACGTACAAAGTCCTGGTTTTACAGGTTTGGATAAATATCTATACTTACTACTCTTTTCAGTGGAGATGGTAAACTCCTCGCCTTCAGTCCCTCCCAGTTGAAGCCATTAAACCACCTTCAGACACATTAGAGAGAGAGCAAATAAAAACATGTCCATAAGTAAGTCTATATCTTTTTCTTTTTTTTTCAATTGTTGAATTTTATTCTACCAAGAGACAAATGTTAAACATCAAAGCTTGTGACTGATTCTGTTATAAGGAACCTTTGTGGACATTTGCCTGAAATTGACCCCTTATTCCGAAAGAGCAAGATGAAGAGAAATAAGTAAGAGGAATATGATGACTACATTAAGTCCAATAATGCAATAAGCCTTTTGATTATGTTTTGCATCCCACTGCTCTTGTACACTGTGTTCAGTAATTATCTAATTGCTGAGGTCATAAACCACTGACTTACATTCATAATCTTCAATCAGTGCTAATTTACGTGGCTAATCATGCCACTGAGATAAGTAGCAAAATGGGTCGGTTCCTTCTTACCTGTGCTTCTTGATATCAGTTATTCCATTTTTGAGGTTGCCCAGTCGCTCTGAAGGATTTCGCCTGTAAAGTAGATCCAGATGGAAAATGATTGTTGTGACCCAAAGAAAGTTGGAGTTTCTTTTTTTCTCTGTAGTCTTCCTTGTGTTGCTGTGTATACATTAATATTTACGATTGTGTTGTTCTTACAATTGTTCTTCAGGTAATTTTCATGTGCTCAGACACGGACTCCCCCTGATTTAATTGTATATCTGGGTTTCAATTGAACTTTTTGACTGGATTACATGAGCCCAATCTCAGGTAGCTAGACTGGTTTGCTAGCCTAACATTTGTCTTCTCCTCTACACAATTTGTCAGGTCATCCACCATCACCAGTTGAAGAAATTTATCGGCTGAGTAAACACATTGAACGTGGTGGATTAGAGAATTTTTTGCTTCTCTGTGCAGTCTTGTACCTGCATAGCTTGCGTATCAGGTCCTCAGGTCTCTTGGTGATCTTCTTGGGGAAGTCCATCTTCTCTATGCCTTTCAAGATGAAAGTGTACGTCATCATCTGGTCACTCCCAGAGAAGGGAGGACTGTAGAGTGGAGAGAGGACAAAGGCAGAAATGTAATTCCTTTGAGCCTTTGATTTAGCTAGGGTCTGTTAGAGTAAAAATTTTCAGCAGTTCTGTCAGCAAACAATATTTACTGCAAATCAGCAGTAGGTAATTAAAGTGATAACTAGATGAAAGATGATTATAGGGTTCTTAGCTCCAACAGTGCCTTGCTGCAGACTGGAAGCCCAGAGAACCACATGCACTGACCTGCCGGTGAGTAGCTCAAACACCAGGATACCCAGAGACCAGAAGTCCACACTGAAGTTGTGGCCTTTGTTGAGGATGATCTCAGGGGCCACGTACTCCGGTGTCCCACAGAAGGTCCAGGTCTTTTGGCCACATCTGATCTTTTTGGCAAAACCAAAGTCAACCTGGGAAGAAAGAGTCGATCAGTTTACGCCAAAAAGTCTTTAAAGGCTTTCCCAGAAAAATACCTCAATTAATTTAAAAATTACCTTTGATGCCTATGTTTTTAGTGAGTAACACTGATGGGCTTTCTTTAGATCTCCTAAAACCACCTGATCAGTGCATAGTTTTATCCACATAATTTTAGTAAAATAAATACTACAGTCAATGAAATGCTATAAAGAGAACTTTTGAGCTTTGTGACGTTGAAGCAGTAGACTTCCTTAATTGTCAACCAATTGCACAATGCAAATATGTGACTAGACCTGATTAGCTGAACCTACTAGAAACACATTAGTCATCACGGGGGACTAAACAAGAATGTCCTGCCAGTTGTGGCTGCAGTTATTTCATTTTTTTCAAGAGAGAATATGTTCATTCAGTCACTGGTAGCATGCTCACCAGTTTGATGTATCCTTCAGTATCCAGCATTAGATTCTCGGGCTTCAGATCTCTGTAGAGGACACCCTTGCGATGGAGGTAATCGAAAGCCTCTGTGACGCAGCCAACACAAAATTTGGCAGTGGGCTCATCAAAACTTCCCCTAAAGTCAAGAAAGCCAAATTTAAATGTTTTGCTGGTCAGATGTCAGGTTGCTCAGGAGGCAGAGAAGCAGAAGTGCTCCCATTACATAAATGAACCTGAAGTTTCAGGCAGCCGTTATTCAATGATTTATGATGACTGGACCTGAGATTCCTTATTGCAAGACAGAATAATTCCCCTCATTAAGTGGCAACCTAACAATTCTTTTTGTTTTTTAACAAACCAGTAACTTTTCTAAAATGTAGCAGCAGCAGTGGCATCAGTAAGAGGTTCGTCTCTCCTACCTGTCTCTGAGCAGACTCCAAATCTCTCCACCCAGACAAGCCTCCAACAGCATGTACACATATTTGTTATCCTTAAACGTGCGATACAGTCTGGAGTAAGAGAAGCAGAGACATGTTAATCTTCAGAGTAAAAGGTTTAATGTAAACATAACAGTGGCCATGCTGTTCTATCATTTAGGATCTGCATTTGTCTTGTTTTTATTATTTGTACTGGATTATAAGTAATTAAAACTTAAATTAAAACCAAATTTGGTCTGGTCTAACATGATATTCCTGTTTAAACTATTCAGGGTCTAGGTCCACATTAGCTTTCATTTGGTAAAATACAGCATTACTCAGGCTTGATTCTCTGCTATTACACTTTAAACTGATAAACTACACATACAAAAGCAGCAGGGAGATATCTAATGACACAAAGCAGATCATGAACAGTAAGGGGGGGCACTTCAATGAATTAGTGCAGCCCCAGTGGTTATTATTACAAGATACTGCAGTGGACTATAATATATTTAAAGACATTGCTGCACAAACTGTAGCTCAATTTGTGAACTAATGACATTTTAATTGACCCTTGCGGTCAAGTTTTCAGAGTAAACTGTCTGTTAATAGCAACCCAGGAGCATGTATAGGTTCAATATCACACTCAAAGACAACAGACCGGATGTTAACCACTCCACCACACTGTCGCCCTACATAGTCTTAAATCTTAGAACATCTGAAAAAGCTCAAATAAATTCATAGAGTGTGTGAAGAGCAGGTCAGCAGGAGGAGCGTTTCAGAAGTTGAAGAATGACTTCAATATCTGAGTCAGTTCCATGGCGTACAGTGAAATTGGATCATGGTAATCTCACAAAGGGCAAAGAAAAGCTAGTGCTGCGATATTTCATAAGAAATAACTACATTTTTGTTGCAGACATCTCAATATCCCCTGCCATTCTACCCCGCTGACAAGATGTAATCTGCTCGGGGCCTCAACTGTGATCACATAAAAAACTAATAAGCAGCACACCGTTTTCCCAGACTACTGGAGCTGAGCTTCATCATGTAGGACAAAAAATGGAAATGCGTTTGGAGTCTGAGCAGGAGGACTGACTTGACAATGAAAGGCGAGCGAGCCTCAGCGAGGATCTTCCTCTCCGAGTGGATGTGCTCTTCCTGCCTGTTGTCCACAACATGCTTCTTCTTGATGACCTTCAGTGCAAATGTGATGTCCTTGTCCTGCACCTTCACCTGCAGATTGAAATAACAGGCTGGGATGTCACAAGATACGTAGAACCATTTCAAAACAGAATTTTTCACTTGTTATAGCAGGAAAAGCACAACAAACATTGACAGGCAGAGCCAAAGAACCTTTTATTTCAGAATCAGGTTCTCACCAGTTCTACTCGTCCAAAGCCGCCGACTCCGAGAGTAGCGATGACCTCCAGGTCGTCGAAGGGCCTAGATGAAGGGAACCCCGACACCATTTCCTTCAGCCGGATGACGTCTGGTGATAGCGGCTGGCTCTGGTGGCGCGACACGGACTTCTTCCTGGATGAAGACACAGACAGAGGAAAGGGCTTATTTTTAACCAACCAACAATATGAAAAACGCAGGTATGTTTATATTTTTTTACTTTTAGTAAAATTAAAACATTTATGGTTCAAAAATAAAACACAGGTTTTCATTCGCTATTCTGGCCAGAGCTCACAGTGCTGCACCTACTTGGCATGCCGCTTCTTGTCATCTCGATCAAGTGTTGCCACGTAGCCTTGGAGGTACTTCTGCAGCTCATTGAAGGTGCCCACTGTCTGATCAAATGTCCTAGAAAAACAACAACCACACGTCAACAGTGCAACCACTGGAATGTTGGCTGAGAGGCTTCATAAAACCAAGTTTGATTTAACTGAGGTGTCCCACTGAGATAAAGAACTACATTTCAGGGGGCAAATTAGGGCAAGAAAAAAGTTTTGCACACACTGTTGGCATACCAAAATTACCCCATATGTTTCCAAACTTCACACAGAAAATTAAGGAAAAAAAAACAACATAATGTTGTCAGCTTTTCTGTCATAACTTTATTCAGTTGTAACATGAGATGGGCGGAAAAAGAAAGGAAAGGAAAAAACAAACCAGGCCAAAATGCTCTGGTTGCACCAATAACTGTAAATCTAGGGCTACATGTTAACCTTCTGTTGCAGAGGGAACCATATTTTGTCAGTCAGATCATAAAACTACACTTGAAATGTCAGAATACTCACTCTCTGTCGATGACGAGGCACTCCACACCGTTTTCCTCAGCGATGATGTTAGCTGACCTGACGTCATCACTGGAGACAGATTTACATCAAGCATAAAAATACACATATTTAGGACTCTGATGATGATTTTAATGGGGGGTTTTTTCTTCTTCAAAAATCAACATATGAAACATTGCGTATTCCTAAATATTTTCATTTTTCTATTAAAACAGTGTTTCTGTCCACCAGAAAATCCAGAGGGATCTGTGATGTTTTTTACCTTATAAGTGCTTTCTCTCCAAAGTAGTCTCCCTTCTGCAACGTGTTTATGATCTGCGGAAACTTGTGGGCCTCAGTGGTCTGGGTCACCTTAACCTGTACAACACAGTTAGGTGGATCTTTAAACCGTATTTCACTTCTTTACACTGCCGTCTCCAGTTCACCGGTGTAGCTTTTACAGGTGCTTTCAATTTTCTCCAAATATTTTTTTGAGCATTGCAAAAAAGTTAAAATTCTAAGAAATTGAAATAATTGACATATTCAATTATAGTAATTGGAGCACGATGGGCTATGAGCAATTAAGTGGTGTTAATGCAATTTAACATGCTGTCAAAATAGACACACTGATTGTGGGAGGGTTTTAATCAGCTGCCTCTGTTTTTTCTGCTTGTAGTTCCTCAAACTGCTGCCTACAGAGGAGCAGTTTTGAACGAAAATACTCCGGCAGCTTGGATGTTGTGAAACTTCCTTTTAATTTGCGAGGCTTTAAAAACCAGTGGCCCACCCCAGTCGAGGTCAAACATCCCACTTGTGGCACCATCCAGCTGAAGAAATGCCGCAATGACATCACAGCCGTAACGGACAGGGTGTGTTTTAGCTAAGTGTCCTGTTTGACCTCAGTAACCTTCACTTCCGCTGTTTTTCCTGGTGGCAGGCACTCTCAGAGTTTATTCCCTCCCTAGTCAGGGGGTACAAGGGGTGGTGGTGGTGGTGGTGGCGGCGGTAGTGGAGCCATTTCCTATATTCTCCCAAACAACGTGTCTCTCTCTGGTTTGGTTAGCTTAATGCTGAGGAGCTGCTGTCTCACATTGGCTCATAATGGCATTTTGAAAGTCCCCTGTGGACAGCTCTGAGCCCCTCTCCATCTCCTCTTATTCTCTGGTGTCAGGTTGCTGACTTATCAGACAGACGGTTGGTCGAGGCATAGTCACACATGTCCTGAAGTCACATGCAGTTTGGCCAACATCTTACTTTGTTGGACTATTGGCCAAAACTGGTCTGTTATAGAACAAAAATATATTTTTGTTTGTATTATTTCTATTGGTCATGATAACCTTCAAGCATGATGTCAGACATGGGGTCAGGCATACAATGTCCAATTTTTGTTGACCTTCAAGTGGAAACCAAATTGAAGGGGAAGGAGGAAGAATGAAAGCAGAAAGGATCCCAGACTCATGCTAACAGAGACATCACACAGTATTGTTGAACCAAAGAAAATGTTGAAAAGACATGATAAAGGCTCTCTGGACTTAATGAGCGTCATTGTTTCAGAGTCCGGGAACATCTCAGAAATCTCTGCAGTGCAGCCCATGTGTAATATCTTATCATAACCAAGGGGGATAATGGCAAAAACCCCTATTTAAAAAGCCCAATTTAAAAAATGAGCTGAATTTTCCTGCAAGCATTGGATATTTGCTCATTAAGTTGTTAGACGAGGGAAAGTGTCAACCCTGACTGCAGTTATTTTTATTCACTTCATGTTTCACCACTTTGATACTGAAATTCTTAAACACATATTGAATGTATTGCCATTAAATTTCTTACAGACATTCATGGCTCCCACAGGATGCATCCCAATGACTTTGGTGATCCCCTGACTTTTCATCTCGTGCGACCATGACGTTCACAATTGTGGTTTTGAGAAAAATATCTTAACAAATGTTGTTTGCCATGAACGTTCGTGCCCCCCTCAGGATGAATCTGAGGACGAATCAAAAAATCTACTTGCCCAATTTTTTGGTTTATACCGAAACACCTGTAAAATTAATGACATTCCCATCATCCTCAGCTGCACTTCGTGTTAACAAACAAATGTTTGTATGCTAACATGTTAAACTAAGATAAAAACATGGAAAACATTATACCTGCGTAATATCAGCATGTGAGCATTGTCACTGTGAGCATACAGCATGTATGCATGTAGCATGGAGTCATATGCAGCAGTATGCTAGCCCCTAGTATGGCTTTTAGTCTTGTTGGTTGAACAATTTTTTATTTTATATTATTATTATTTGTAATCTAATTTAGACCTATATATATATATTACACTTTTAAAATACAAAACAACTTGAATATCCAAACAAGATATTAGTAAATTGGTAAAATGATCACTGCAATTATGGCAACATGCAAATAAATGTAGAAATATATAGTGCAGAAATAATGGGAAATGATTCAGCATCTCTCACTCTCTATGATACCATGCAACCATGGTATTTCAATGTGTGTGTGTGTGTGTGTGTGTGTGTGTGCGCGTGCGTGTGCGTGTGTGTGCGTGCGTGTGTGTGTGTTTGCCTGCTTGTGCATGTCACCTGTTACAGTCTGTAAGACATGTTACCTTTCCCTGTGCAATGATGTAGAAGGTGCTGCCCTCCTCTCCCTCCCGGATGACGTACTCTCCTTTATCATAGTACTCCTAATGGGATGGGTGGAGAAAAGGGGGGTGAGGAGGGGGAGGACAACAGTCAGAACTGAAGCTTTATATTGATTTAACCATCGACCTGCATGGTCTGATTCCTGGTAGCTGGTCCCCTGCGGGATGAGAGCTGGAGTTCAGTCATCAATGATGATCTGTCATTCAGAAAAACCTGCTGATCAGGAGGGGATTTTAGGGGCGCATGGGATTGATGAAACATGAAGTATAGGTCGATAGTTGGCTACGGGTTAATTATGATGCTTTTAATGTCTGTCATAAGGGTCTTTTATGTGCATGGTAATAGGATGAATTTGACTGTGGTGAATATTCGTGTTGTGACATAAATCTAAGTGTGAATTAAAACTGGGCTGCGACTATTATTATCATCACAAATTCTTTATTTAATAATCCCTTTAATTTCATTTTTAAAATGTTACTAATTTTGTCTCTACATTATCAGAGACAGGGCTTCAAATGGCTGATTTTGGAGTCTAAATCCCAAAGTATTCAATTTATACTGACAGAGAAAAGCAAGCAAAGGTTTATTTAACTTGACCCTACTGAAACCATCAAAAGAATAAATTGTCGCAGATTTATTTTTCGTGCACTGATCATCACTTAACTACTTGGTTAATCATTCTGCACGTGTAATCGAGGACACAGAGGTAAAGAACAAGACGACACACAAATTTTCATTTGTAATCAAATTTAAAATATGAGGCTGTTGTTGACTTTGACAAAAGACTTTTTAAATTTACAGATTTTGTCATCAAAAATATATTTTCTGTACAGTAGTCTTCCTGCTGCTGGCATTATCAGGCAACACGTATTCTAGATAAACACCTAATACACAACAGCTAATACCAGAAAAGAGTTTCACAAGAGCAGATGGGCCCAGTTTACATTTCGTTTAAAATTCAGACCATTTCGATATCAGGTTGCCTTCATATATGTTTACAATCTAACTATAATATTGTCATCCTGATTTTCCATTCTGCAATTTTACTATGCTGGTCTACACACAACATCTGCTATGTGTCTGTCCGTCCTGAGAGAGGGATCCCTCCTCTGTTGATCTTGCTGGTGTTTTGTGTCTCCGTAAAAGTTTGTTTTGGGCGAGTTCCAAATCGAGGGTCAAAGGATAGAGGGTGTTGTATTCTTAAAGCCCCTTGAGGAAAAGTTGTGATTCGTAATATTGGGATATGACGGGCAATAAGAAAGTTTGTGTTCAGATCACCTGTTTTTTATTAAGGTTGTAGCTGGGTCCGTCAATAAGAGTTCAATGGAAACATGGCCTGAAGCGTAAGTGTTTTTGCAAATTAAATACACCCTCTGTACTGCAAAATGGTATTTTAACCTTCAAGTGTCTTGATTTGATTATAACGGACACCTGTCAGCCAATCAGAGACAAATAGTTCCTTCTGGGCATGGTAGAAACTCCCAGACTGGGACATGGTAGGAAGATCGGTCATTAACACTTTCCAACACAGTCCAGTTGGCACTGAAGTAAGATCACAAATGACTGAGAAAGTTTGTTTCAGTGTTTAGTTGAATTTTACGAGAATCATGAAACTGAAAGACACTTACTAAGCACTGAGGTACAGTATGTTATCTCCATCTGCTCAGCTCAGATTCCTTTACTACGTGCTGTCAGTCACTCTCTCTTTTCATACCAAACCATCCCGACCTCAGCTCTCCAGCCAGGCTGCTGAATCAGCGAGCCACCAGATCACCCTCCATTTTTTTTAATGCTTTTAGGTGAAGAAGGGGAAGCGCATAGAATGAAGGTGACCAGGATGAAATGTTCTCTGGGACAGATGCCAAATTCCTGCTGCTGAGACAAAGGCTGTAATCCATTTGACTACAGTGGACTTTGGTGAAAAATGAACAAACAAATCAGAGCAACCACGCATAAACATTCCCTGGTGTTTACTGTCAAAACTCTTGACACAAGTGGCATTTTCCTTTAGCGCCCAAGCTTGTTTACATCCCGTTTACGCTTCAGGAGAGCCTAGTTTAACACCCACCAGTGACAGCGGAGACAACATGCCATGGTTTTGTTTATAAAGAGGCAGTCCACTGTCTGGATGATACAGCGACTGTCCAGGAGAGCGACAGCTTTTGAACTGCGTCTTGGGTTTGTTATGCCAAGCTTCCGAGGTTGAATCCTGAACTTGAGCCAAACATTTACCTTTACAGGGAAGAAAGAAGGACGTTTTCACTAAAAAGCTTAAAAGCATGTCCCTTCGTAAGATACTTCAAGTACCCTGACCCCCAACAATCACATACAGTACATCCCTTCCCTTTTATCTTTACCATCAACTTAAGCACTAAATTGGTTTGCTCATGTCAGTGTTAGAGTAAGCCACTAATGCTCTGCTGTGTGTGTCTGTGCGATGGGTTTGGATGCAGTCGTCCTATTTTTGGAGACTGTCAATCGACCAGTCACAGCACATATTCAATTATATGTCCATCTCTACTTCCAGTGACAGAGACACGAAAACAAGAGGCAGGACTAAACCTATTTTTAAGACCATTCTTCAGCAGCCCTCAGATGGACTGTTTGTGCTGTGCAACTCCCTAAAAGCATCGCCTTGCCTTCAAAGAGCGGTTGAAATATCAGTCATGACATGAGCATGCATGAATGATGTTTAAAAAAGGGGTAAAATATGACAGTTGTTGCTTTCATCCATCCCCAAATTGTATTTATGAACAAAGAGAGAATACACCTTGCAAAAGTGAAGAGTATTTTTTTTTTTTTTTAACATTTGTTTTTTTCAATAACATGGTCTGCATTTCTGGACACTCAGGACGAGTAACATAGCATTACTAATTGTCTGTACATGCTCTTCAAGCATTAGTTCGACAGAAACTTCTGCAACCTGTAACTTTCTGAAGTCTCTGGAGCTTTTACGCCTAGGTTTTTATACAGATGAAACAGGCGAGATATAACGTGTTCAGTGGTGTGCTTTAGAGGTGCTGGCAGGCTAGCTGTTTCCACCTGTTTCCAGTCTCTGTGCTAGCTGAGCTAACCAGCTGCTGGCCGTGGCTTTATTTTTAACCAGCCCGTTCTCTTCCCCAGCTCGTCAGATATCAACGTTTTGTCAAGGCCCTTCGCATCCCATCCGGACGCACAAGGTACCCTTTGGCGTCAGCAAAGACACACAAGGGTCTAATGTACCTGCAATATAAAGCCGCCCACGTCAGTATCGGACGACTAGAACAGATGACGCAAGGGGGAAACAGACACAGGGGCGCAAGCTTTTGCACGTCGGCTAGAGATGCTAAAGGGAAGGCTTAGTGCGTCGGCCACGGAAAGGGCACATGACAAAACGTCAATCGTCGGTATGTTGATGAGATGAGATAAGAACGGGTTGTTTTAATGGGCAGATGCCAGTAAGATAATAAGCATCCTAAGTTAGCTTGTTAGCTTAGCTGGGCCTCCAAGTTCAGAACATTGCTTGGCTGCAGCTCTTGGTAAGCTTGTTAGTTTTTGTGATGGCAGTTATCATACAAGTCATTTCATGCTA
>JBBPCS010000386.1:2799114-2818970 GCA_037974645.1 Hollardia meadi | reverse complement strand
CCCCCCCCCCCCGCCCCCCGAGAGAGGCAACAGAATCAGCTCCATCAGAAATGACTGAATAAGGAAATTCTCCCGTAGAGGAAAGTAGTGGGACGACAAGCGTTTGCAAGGAACGTCCTTGAAGTTTTCATTGTGAAAAGACGCTGAGGAAGGCTGTTTTTGACCCAAAGCTGACACGCTCCGGTCCGTTTTCAAAGCTGAAATACCACTACAATGCTTACGGAGGAGAACTGGAGTTACCCAATCTCCTGCAGGTTTCAACACACACACACTTACACATATATCCACTTTTACACACTTGTATGTTCTCACACCAAAAGGCTGTCACTTGCACATCTTTAAGACATCACTCGTCCCCCATTTGAATAAACACTTTCTGGGGCCTTGCTCAAATAATTCTGGTAACAATATACAGCGCCCGGCGATGACAGGAATAATATCGGCTCTGTTCATCAACAAGGTAATTTGTGAGGTCTTGCTGACTGGAAGCAGAAAAAATATGCTGACACTCAGTAATGGTATATGGCCAAATGGTAATGATATTTTGACAGCAGCTATCTGCAACGCTCGGGCTCCCATGAGCTGCCAGAGGGTTGTGTAATACTGAGGTAATACAATGAAAAGTCTAATTGTCCCTCCAGTAGAAATATAGATAGTTTGACAGAATAACTTACCACCTCGAGGCAGTCCACTATTTTGCTTAGCTTGTCTTCTGGTAGATTAGCCAAGAGTGAGACACTGACAGAAAAAAACAAAACACAGATCATAAACATTCATTTATGCAGGTACATATATTATAATACAAATTACAATATGCTGCCAGGGAATTTATGTAGGGTTTCCTGTATCACAGATAATCAAGTATTACACCAGGACAATGTAACTGACAAATTACATGATCTAGACTTGACGTCATCTCTTTCTAAAGTTAGATTTTATATGATAGTTCCCATTGCTTTTACTGTATATACTTCAGGTTGTTTTTTCAATGCCACATCTCCTGCTCAACTCTGTAATTCTTTGCAGCTTTTAGCCTCTTTAATTCTCTTTTAGCCTCTTGTTTTTGTTCTTTATCACCAAGCTCAGAGCTTAGACAGGCTGGCAGTTGGCTACCTGCCCACTGAACAGCAGACAGCTGAATTAAAGGAGTTTGTAGTGAGGAAAGGTGAACATCTGTATGTTCTATATGCTTTTTTTTCTCAGGAAGTGAACAAGACCATCCAAACTAGAATAAATCAGAGCTCAGTATTTGACAAACAAGACTCTTGTGTTGCCCTGTGTCTGCTATATTTTTAAGTATCTAACTGATTGGTAACATATTAGGCCACGAATCATGTATCAAGGATCTGTTAATATGAGTTTGTTTTGGAATCGTTCTGCCCCCTAGTGGCCCACAATTGCTTAATGCAGCTTTAAATGTAGGTTATACTTTGCCTATTTTTTTCTGTAGTAATAAAAAATTACCTAGTTCATCCATGGCACAAAAATATATTAATTTTAATTTGTCCAAAAATTAAGATTTTCGTTACTATGTCTTACAAAAACTGCTTCCTAATTGGCTAGTGGGAGTACATTAAAAAATGTATTCTTCACCTCTATCCTTGCCATTACTTTCTTATCCAGAGAAAATGTGTTGTACATTATAGCTTAGTGTTACGGCTGTATGTTTTCTGGGCTGCTTGTCCCTTTTCCCCTCCTGCCCTTTCCAGGTGTTCCACATCATGGCTCGTTAATTAGCTGCACCTGGCCTGGGAGTTTAATAGCTAATGCCACCATCTGGGGAGGGAGGCTTCTTGAGTGGGGACTGCTGGTCCTGATGCCTCTCAGCCTGGGGTTTTTGTGTCGTTGTATCTTGGTGTAATCTGATGTAGTCTTGTTTTAATGTCATTAGTGTTTCTTTATTTTAATAAATTCCATGGATTTGGTCATTCTGAAGGTGTTTTTCTGTGTTTGATTTGGGTCAGTGGTGGAGTATTGTTCGCCCCATAAGGCCACCTAAGGGTGGGGCGTAACATTTAGCTTAAGGATCTTAACAGGCAGGCAGTGCTAGCTTATTTGCTACAGCTTGGGGCTAACCTTCGGAGGAAGTTGCGGTATTGTTCGTGTCGTGTCTCAGCCGTCCTCCTCATAATGTTCTGAAACACCTCGCGGTCCAAAGCCCATGTCCTCACGTTGTTCACTCCTGTAAAAGCAACATTACATCCATCAGAAAATTGGAACATGGTCCTGGTTCTGACCTTTCAACGAACTAGTTAACGTGATTAGTAAATATTAGGAGCCCCAGCTGTTTTCAATCGCAGAATAGTGAGTGGCAAAAAAGAACATTTTCTTTTCTCCTCCCTTATCTCTCTTTCCATTTTCTAGTTTAATTAAACTCCTCTATCACCACAAAGCATTTATGTATAGTTTTACTTTGTGAGGTAGACAATGGAGGTGAGAAAAACACTATAATCTGCCCTCTACCTTGGTGGTGAGTGACATCAAATCTATAGAAACTCTGAGACAAGTAGCTGTGAAAGTTTGACATAAACCGGTAGCAAAATAAGAGTTCGCCTTTATCCACTTCATCTGTTATCATGTAAAATCCACTCACAGAGACTTGTCAGACTGTCACGGTTTTTCCAGTTCACCCTGAATATTGAGGTCAGCTCAGCGTCCCTCCCTGAAAGGCCACCAGTCAATTACTTGGTTAAATATACAAACCCAGACAAAGAGCACTCACATACTACATGGTATGTGCTTTCCAAATGCCAAGGAGGTGAAAATCAATCAGAATGCAAAGTCGTGGATATCATGTAAAGCCTTTGTCAACACACCCATGCAAAAGCTTGTTTACTTCGGTCTAATGAACTATCTGATTAGTTCTCAGTAGGAGGCGATTCTCGGCTTGAAGAAGTCACTCCGACGAAGGTTCATAGAAGTGTCAGATTACCTTCAGGAATGCATTGGGGGATGAGAGAATATGATTTGTGAGTCTGCTAGACAGGATGAGAAACAAATTTTCATTGGACACCATGGCCGGTAACATAACAAAAGTAGCTAGCATTTTTTACCGCAGTCACAATTCTGCAGGTGGTAGCTGTTGTTAATTAACCAACATTTACAAAACTATGATTATGAATTTTGCTCCTTTCCGTCATAAAATATTTCTAAATTTTGTATTTTAATTTAGTACTGCAAGTTGGTGCTCCTGCTTTTTCCCAGAAGGAATTCGCAATTAGGACGAGAACTGTTTGATAATTTTTGCATACTGCTGTTTATTTTTTCTTTTGAGTTATTTGCAAAGGGTTCTGGTCAGCCTTGAAATACAGCAGTGGTAAAAATGACCTTTCAAGCAGCAAGGGTATAGCTAAAAAATAAGGCTTTACACATTGGTAGATTTGCTTTGTGTAGCCATTGTTGGATTGAGTGAAGCCACTGAACTTTGGATTTTACACCTCGCCACTGCGCCCAGTGTTCAATCAGTTTAAGCTTTAGATCTTAAGGTAGATATTTGGCAGTGACCTTTCAAAGCACAACCAATGAGATGACAGTTGTCCACAACTTAAAGTAATAGTTTGATATTTTGGGAAATAGTTGTTTGCTTACTTGCAAGATTGGCTTAGTCCAGAGTTTTAAAAAAAACAAACCAAAAAAAACACCTATCAGAACCTAAAGCTCACTATATATCACGTTGCATACAGTTTTCGTTAATGGAGCTTAGCGAAAATTCAGTCGGGAAGACTATCTCCTCGCGCACGCCCTCTAAGTCACAAGCAGGTTTCCGCTTTCTCTAAGCTTCACTAGCTCATTTTCCTCTTCATCAAATCACAGCCTTCCACACTCTTCTCTAGCCAATCACTTTTAAGCTGTCAGACTTTAAAAGTGTTCTCTCTCTCTGCTGTCATTCAGCTGTCACTTCAGCACCGCAAAGATTTTGCAACCCACCGCCACCCCTTCACCTCCTCAACTGCAGACACCTGGCCATTTCCAATCAAACCCTCCAATCAGAAGTCCCCTTTCATGAAGTCATCAAGCTCCATTCCTCATCACCACCACCAGTGTCTAGGCTCCAGGGGACTTCTCCTTCAGACTGGAAGCTCCTAATCGTCAGACCGCTTCCCTTGGTGATCTACTTCCTGCCGGGGTTTAAGCGCCAAAATCTACTTTCCTGTTCACAATAAATTTTATCTTTTAAATTCTCTCATTTCCATTTATTCTTATTAGTCTCTCCTGATTGAAATACACACATGGACAGAAATGTAAAAGCAACCGTTTGTGCTTTCAGAGGAAGTTAAGTAGTTGAAGTTTTTCTTGACAAAGCATTTCTGTGCAGTCACTGCTCCCAGGTTTTGTCCCATGTTGAGGTACTTGGCTGTCTTTTTTTTTTTTTTTAAAGGATGATGCCTTCTTTTGTCTTTTCAATCACTTTCCTGCTATATGGTACAACTCTATGTCATAACCCTTCAAACCCTGCACTACACATTTCTTCTGTGCTGTGCTCTATGCCCCATCCTGCAGTGTAAACAGCTCCTACTCCTGACTATGTGTAGAGAGGCTAACTTCATGAAGTGCTGAATTGGGACACCACTACGCTTCATACAGTATGAGTGCACAGTCTGAGAAGAGAGTAGCAACAGCAAATGGAAGTAATGGCACACACAGCATTAGATTTTTGTTAGTTTGATTATGTCTGCCACAAGGTCACAGATCCAGTCCCTGTAGCAGTCAGTGTGTCCATCATAATCCATCATGGACACACCGACTTACTGCTCAGTCACGTTCAAGCAATTTGTAGAACTGCTTTAGCCCAATGGAGAAATGGTACAATCTGACAATGTACAGTGGAGAAGTTGAGTTTTTCTGTATAAATGTGAAAATAGTTACCTCGCACCGATGCAGTCCGTGTGCAGTTGTACAGAATGGCTAATTCTCCAAACGTGGTCCACACTGTTATCGATGTGAGCAGTTTATTATGTTGAAACACATCCAGCTTCCCATCTGTAAATATGAAACAAGGACAATCAATATATTTTTTGGTGTTTTCAGGACACAGATGAAAAGACAACATGTGCTGCAGGCAGAATCAAATGACATTTAAGTTTCATTCAATTTATTGTACACAGGGGCTAGGCTACTTATCAGGTTCCTTTGGCTAGAACATCACAAAATTATTTTTAAGTGATTTCATGATTTCACCACCTGGTATATGGTATCTGTTACAAAGGCTCAGTTACTGCATTTCCTATGATTGACAGTGCATAGAGCCTCTGTCCAACATTTATACTGGGATGATTTACAAAAAAACCCAACTAAACAAGCAGTGTTGAATGGGCCCTCGCATTCCCCACGCCTGTCGGTGCGTGATGCGACCACGTCCCCCTCGACGGGGATGGGCCGGTAGACGCGGGCCTGAATTTTCCTGCGTTTTGCACGCCATGTGAAGGACTCGAACGTCACTTCCTGCGTCCACTATGTGGGGCTAGCGAACAACGACTAAATCCACATTATGTTCCAGTACATGGTGGTTCATGGTCCTCCACACGTGATGGAGACCACATGGTGAAAATGTCATGTAAATCAAACAATGATTGCCACATAAGGCTTACTTCCTGTTGCCAGTAGGTGGCGCTGTTATTGTAACTGAACCAGGGTGGAACAGTGATCAAACTCCTGAGGTCTGGGGCCGATTGGACCATGTACAATGGAGTTACAACAACTTGAAACATCGAAATTCGCAGCCCCACCACAGGAAGCCCGTTCAACCAGTTTTTTTTAGTAGATCTGGTCAACCACCCAGGAGGAGTACATTAAGTGTAAAATATGTAATTTCCTGTTGTCAGTAGGTGGCGCTATGACTATTACTAAATATTGTCATGTAGATGTGTTAAGGACAGGATACTTATCCTACATGTGAGTTTTGGGTTAGATTGGACAATGTACAGTGGAGTTATAACAACTTCCTCTTTTACAGCGAAAAGTCAAAATTTGGTGTACTGCCACGGCTACACCATTCAACGAAAACTGAGCTTTTAATAACTTTTCACCCTAATGTTGTTGAGATTGTCCTGACCAAATTTGGAGTCTATTGGATTAAATCTCTAGGAGGAGTTAGTTAAAAAGATCTCGATGTCATGCACATACCTACCGAATTTCATGCAAGTAGGCCAAAGTAGCCCCGGGGGCCGCAGTTTAGGGGGCGCTAGAGAGCCATTTTGCCACGCCCATGAAACCAGTGAAATACATAAATTTCCACCACGACTGAATTTTGTGCAAAGTTTGAGTTTTTGAGCATGTTAAAGCCCTCAAAAATGTGATTCATGTGACAAAATAATATTAATATTCCGAGCAATTCCAAGGGCCTCATAAAAATAAATAAATAAATAATAATAATACTTGTCCACCCCTGCCAAGATGTATGCTTTTGGCTTAAAAAACGAAAACATATCTCCACTAAACTGCTAAATCCTTAACATCCTGTCCCTTCGTCCTTTCCTCCGTGTCAGCGCATTGTAATACATGACATGTATTTTCAGGCTTGTGGACCATCAGCGACCCTGAAATTAAAATCATTTGCTGCACAAATTATGACTCAAATTAAAGACTTCATTAATGAGATTACAATCACTGGCTCCTGCTGTCTGTGTGATTATTTTAAGGGCTTTCATTCTTGAATAATCATTAATCATGAGCAGTTTTTCTACCCTAGCAACTATTCACAACAGTGAAAGCTGTGTTGGATTCAGTTTTGGTGGTTAAACAGATTCATTCTTTCCTCCTTTTCAGAGTAACATTGCAGTCAAGACTGTTATTTGTCTGAAATTCAGCCTTTTACAGTAATTTTAAAATATGTTTGGTCATATTTGGACATATCTGGTGATCTGTGGCACCTGTGCATTTGTTACAGTGACTCTGCTGGAGAGACTACATTACTGCACTGACCAGCTGCATTTTCCTCGGGTATGAAATCACTGTAACACCAGACAGAAAAACAAATTCGAGGACATTTTGTCTGTGAATGGCTAATTTCACCACCAACCACACTGGCAGATGACCAACCATTGTGCCATTTGGTCATCTAAAAACCTTAGTTGCCTGGTTACTTTGAGAGAGTTGCCAGTGACGTTTGGGACGTACAGTGACGACAGATGAGCCCTAAGTTCCCTACAAGAACCAAAGTAACCAACAAAAGGAAGCGCCCAAAATTAACTTTTTCACTCTTCTGCCAAGAGCTGATAAACCAGAAGAATTTATAATGAATGCACCTGCCAAGGACACTTTTCACTGGCCAAAATGATTACAATCTTTTTAAAGAATAACATAATGCCAGTTAACCTTTCAAACTGGTACAAAGGTTAGCAAAAGTTTAGATGCCATTAATCTGTGTAATGGAAGCTTTCTTTATACAGACCTCCTTCTTCCCTTTGATTTGATTGGCTCGTGGTCAGCGGGGCTGTACAGTAGCCGGTAAGGGCAAAGTTTGAGAATATACAAAAATGCCAAAAATAATCATAAAAGCATGCATGCTGGTGTGGTAGGTGACTCTGCCTTTCCTACCAAATTCAGATTTTTTTTTCTGTTAATTTCAGCACTTTTTTTAAACTCAATAAATGATCAATTAAAATGTAGAAAACTGAATTAAAAATTAGAAAAGTAAAACGCCTGGCTGTTTAGGTCCTACTCCATTTCTGTCTTGTCCTTTACATCACATTATAGATTTTCATCCACACCACACCTACTTTAATATTCTCCCTGACCTTGGATGTATCATGGTTCATGTTATCTCCTGTTATGGTTTTGAGTTTGTAGTTTGTTTTCCTGTGGTTACTTTTTTTGTTACCGTTTTGAGTTTCTAGTTTGTTATTTCCTGTTTTATTTTGAAGGTTTTCTCCTCTTGTGTCTTGTCCTGCTTTACACTTCCTCCCTTTGTTCTTTTCCCTCCAATGTGATTGTTTGCCCCGCCCTGATTAGTTTCACCTGTGTCTTGTTAACCTTCCCTTCCTTGTGTATTTAAGTCCATGAGCTCCCCTCTTCTTTGCCAGATCATCATGTTCCTTGGTGTGCCTTCGTCCTATGTTTTCCCTGTTTGAGTTACTTTTGTTATATGTTTTTTGGACTCGTTTCTTGGACTTTGGATTTGCCCAACCATTTTGGATTTGTTTGCCTGTGTATGGACTGATACTCTGGTTTTGACCCTCCCCTGCATCAACCCTCCGTAAGCCTTGTGTTTTTTGTTGTTAATAAACCGTTTCCCTGCTCTGTCTGCGGCGTCTGCATTTGGGTCGTTTTCTTAGTATTTCTGGCACAGACTGGGACAATTTGTGTGACAAATCCACCCTTGACATGACCACAGTGATCATCATCATCATCACAGGCCAAATTCATGTGACCAGAGGTCTGTACTATGAAGCAGGATTTGTGGTTAGCAAGGTAACTTCAGGGTTAACTCTGGGTTGTCAGTGTTACGAAGCTGGTTCACTTCTTCCCGGGTTACTTCGCCTTGGTAACTTATGTTGCACAGCTAACCTGCTCCGGAGCAGGTTATGTTCCAGATGAGAGATAAATGCGTATGAAAGAACCGCCCACTGACCAATCAATTCTCTGAAAAATGTCATAATTTATAGGAGATCCTGGAGCTTTCCTGTCAAAATGATTATTGTGCTTTTGTATAGCCTATCAATATCATCTGACAACAGACACTGATGCAATCACTAAAGCATTGTAGGCTACTTGTTGCACTTGTAAGATATGAAAGCGCCTTGAATTATGTTTTCATGGTAAGTTTTTGTACATATTTGCTCCCAAATCTGTTTGACACTGCGGTTGCAGCTGACAGAATAAAGCTACAACTGTAAAACCCATAACAATAAATCTACGCAACACATTAATTTAATGGAATACTCAGACCTACTCATGCCCTAATGATGGGGCAGTGATATTAAGCTCATTAATTTATCCATTAACACAGTCGGCTGTGTGAATTCTTTGTTTTTGCCAGCTGTCATTCCTGCATTTTGCAGCTGCAACTGTGTTGCCTTTTGCCTTGATTTACTTCTTTATATTTGTCTAATAGCCTTAGTAGTCTGTCTTTCGTTTGTAAAACCTGCTGCGAGGAGACGTATGCTACAAACACCACCTCTTTCCTGTGAACGCGCTCATGGTTAACCCTAACCCATCAGGAAATCCTGGGTTGACTTATCCAGTTGGTAACCACCTTCGTGTGACTGCTTGGCGTGATTGCGATTGATAGGGTTAGTGAAGCCAGATAACAGAAAGATGTCCTGGGTATGTTGAACTTGCTTCGTAGTACAGGTCCTCTGGGTGTGAGATTTGGGTTTGTAACACTCAAAGAAGTTCTTACTTTGATTGAGGAGAAGAGACTATTTATGATAGTGTAACACAACTGGACAACTTGTGCCTCCGAGGATCATCATCAGATAACCCACATAGTGTCTCTTGAAGGCACCAACATGCGACTTCAGACTGATGTGTAGTGAACAGTTTTATATGTCTGCATGTTTTCACATGAGTGAGCCAACACGACAGAAACATATGTCTCTTCATTGAAAAAAACCAAGAATATTGTAAGCAGGCTCTCAGCTGAAATCTGCACACCAGGTTTCCATCCAAATGTAGCACACATTTTAACCAAATTAAGCAAAGGGAAATGGGAATTTATGCCTGTTCCCATCCATCCTGCTATCTAAATAATAGGAGGGTGCAGATGGCCTCAAACCTCAAATGGTGGGGGAAAAGATGGAAAACATGATGGAGATATGGCAGTTTTTGTTTCATGTATTGATTTGAGGAATATTAAAAAGTTAGTCTCCTCATCGTTCGACACAGACGATTTGAGTCACCTGCTTCACCGACATCATGGTTTATTTGCTGAATGTTCCCACTGCACTTTTATGCATTGTCTTTATGTTGATAGACCAGTTTTCCACCTCCCCCATGCGTGAAAATGTTTTTGCAATATTTCGACTTTTTACTGAATTTTATGCAGTTTTAACTGCAGTGGATGGAAACCCCCACAGTTTCGTAAAACATGGCTTTTATGTGACCATTGTGTGAAAAGCAAAGAGAACTGTGAACAAAACCAGATAGAAGTTAAGTGAATGCATTTTTAGTCTAAGAGCACAGTTGGCAGAGGAGCCACAGATCAATGGAAATAAATGTACCTAGAGGCACTCATGGATTCCCAGGATTTTCTCCATGATGTGCATGTTTTTACCCTTTGGGGGTGGCAGACGGAAAGCTGATGGTCTGTTTTCATTCCAAACAAAGACAAGTAGAGAGAAGAACTCACCAGTGAAACCACCTGCTGAGGTCATACACTGTTATCTTCCTCACTGAACATGGTTGACCATCTGAGTGTCATGTCTTGTTACTGCTTTTTATTGGGCATTACACGTCATGTGATGTTCAACCAGTACTAGGCTGCATTCGATTAGTCAAAAAAATTATGCTCTTTCCTATACAATTTTCCTTGGTTTTGTAAAATGTCATGAGGAAAAATATGAAGAAGAATTCATAAGGACTCATAAGAATTAAGTGAAATGACCTGGAAGTATCCGAGAGACAGCCAGAGCTGGTCTAAACCTTTCTTATCCCTTTATGCTGGTACACTGGACCATCCTTTATGAAAGGAAAGGAGGTAAAACCATGCCACAATTCCTTGCTGCACTAGTGTGAGTGTAGTCTGATTCTTGCTGCAATCCTTTGTACTCGGAAAACAAACAACCTCCGACATGGAAAAGTGCAATGAAACGGTCATTCGAGTTGAAATTCCATGTAGTAAACTCAGGCAAGATCCATCTAGCCGGGGTTAGCAGACAGAAACGCACCTGACGTCACAGCTTTTTGCAGTGGTTGTGGTGTGAAACGTGCTTTGAATACTAGTGTAGTTGCTATGTCTATTTCAATTCAGTTAATTTGTGCTTAATGTCTTTGCAAGCATGCGGTACTACCCTACACATCTGTCTCTATTCAAGTGTGCTAAGTTATATCAGCTGCTGTATTGTACGTGTACAGTTAGCTGCGAGCGTCCATTGTTTCCAGAGAAGATGCACTGGGACGCATTTAGACTGGAAGTCGGGAGTATCGGCTTGAAACAATCAACTTCCGACTTGCAATGGATTGCAGCATCTCTCAGCCCTTTTTTTTCTTTTCCTATATGTCCTCATGAATTCTTCACATCTATCCTTGGCCTCATGACGTTTTCCATTTTCCAGACTAAGAAGAAGATGATCAAACAGGGCTGGACCTACCTGCCAGGACAAACAGATGGTTCCCAGGTTCTCCCTGCTTGATGACGTACTCTCCCTGCTGGTAGGTGCGCTCATACATACACTCCACCATGTCTTTGATCTGCTGCAGCTCCAGCCTCTTCAGGTACTGGTTCTTGTTCAGGGCATCTGTCAGCAGCTTTTTTACACTGTTCACAGACAACAAAAGAGGAAGAGTGACTTCTGCTGTGAAAATAAGGGGGGTTTTGAATGTTGCTGGACACGTTGGCTATTGTACATGATGGCACTGGACAAATTACATGTTGTTTGTCACATATTTTTGCTTCAGATTTGAGAGAAACTGCTGTAAAGTAACTGAGTACATTTAATTTAGTACTGTAGGCCCTTCTTAGTGTAACTCCAGTTTAAAGGTACTGCAGTTACTTTGCAGATTCAAATTTTGCATTTAATATAAGATTAACTAAATATTGATAAAACTTAAACAATGTTGATAGTCAAGTAATTAATGTAATTTAGCAAAAAACCCCAATTTTTTCCTGCTTCTTTATTTGTGAATATTTGCCTGCTTTTTTAGTCTTCAGCGTTCGTAAAATTGAAGAACTTGCTGCTGCTGGTCAACCATGACAAACAATTCGGATACATCATCTTGTACTTGGAAAATTATGGTGGACATTTTTCACTATTTTATGATATTGTTGGCCAAATGATGAATTAATTAATCATGAAACATATTTATATAGAATAGAAAATAATCACTTGTTGCAGCCTTTTTTTCCTTCTGTTCTTCAATCCTTTGTCAGTCTTATTGTCTTGTTTGTTTGTTTTTACCTCTGTTGTTCTTCTTTCTGTCTCTGTTCATCTCTTTATTTTCTTAATTCCTTCTTTCATTCTTTTCTTCTTTCCTTTCTTTCAATTTTTTTCTTTTCTCTTTTCAGTCTTTGTCATTCTTTCCATTCCCTTTCCTTGCTTCCTAGGATTCTTCCTTTGTCTTTTTTTTACTACTTTGCTTCCTTCTTCCCTCTTTATCTATTTATTTCCTCCTTTCCTTTCTTCATACACTCTTTCCTTCCTGATTTCCTTTTTTTTCCTTTTTTTTCCGTCATGTCCTTCTTTAACTTATCTAAAAAACTAGAAAAAACAGATTTGTCATTACTACTTTGATTTGGTACTTTTTATAATTGAGTATGCAGTACTTAAAGTATTTGTTTATGTTTACTGAGGTAAAGCTTCAGAACATTGAACATAGTAATGTCGTATAGTAGCAGTTTTAATACTAGTTTTCCTTAAGGATATAGGATCATTTTAAGTACTGATTGATTGCAGCTATGTGGGACGTTCCTGAGCCTACTGAGCCACCAGGACGCCCACATCCACATTACTCACTGCGTTTTTTAGTCTGTGTGATAAATATTTTGTCTCCTGTGAAAAGATGACTATTTGCAGCCTCCGGGCTCCTTCCGACAATGAATCAAGTGCAACAGCGAAAACATAAAATCATCATGAGCTGTCAAAGTTCACCGTTGTGCATTTTAACAGCTGCAGCAAAGGGGGCCATAAGAAGAAGACATCGCTTCCTTCAGGGAGTTGTAAAGTGAAAAGGTGAAGAGTCACGGTTGAATGCAAACTATAGATCATGAGACCCGGTCGCTGCTCAGAGAGGCGAGCGGAGCAGGTGGTGGGTGGTCTGTTTACCCACCTTATCGTGTGAAATAAATTCTCACTTTGGGTTTCATAAAATGAGAGCAGATGACATCCAGTCTTTTATTTTTCAACCCACATCCCTTCCTCCTGCCTAGATGTGTCATTACTCTGCCTAAGTCTGCAACATGTTAGACTGTCATTCACACAAGATGAGTTTTCTATTTCAAAGGGCCGGTCTGCATGAGGGTACCAGCCTGCCTCCTTTTCATTGGTTTGGGTTATATAATGCATCCTGGGCTTATTAGCAGCATATGGTTTAAACATGAGGATCAGGTTGACGGAGAGATACTCACTTATTTATTCACTGCAGAGCGCTGTATTCGTGTTCTACAATATGAAGAACACTTACATTGACAAAAGGCCATTTGGCTTTCATGTTGGAAAATCTAACAGGACTTACTGCTCTCATTAAATAACCCTTTGTGTCGTCTCCTGTCTCACTGAGCTAGTTGTGTGCACAGTAAATGACATGACAGGCGGCCCCACATTTGGATTTCATCGTAATGGATCTCTCCACACCTTGTCATGTGGCCAAAACAAATGTAAAACACGGCTCTCTTCCTTCGCCAGCTTGTGTTAGAATGACAAAGACGCTTAGTGCCTATTGTGTTTGCACTGATCTAAGCTGTAAAAGAACAGAGGCAGCTGAATGCCCAATCAGAGGAGAGTGTAGTTGGAAGATGTGGGCAGCATGTGTTGACTGGTCTGCAGAGTGTTAAAGGTAAATTAAAAAGCCATGATGATGATGTGTTTGAGTCTTCTTTCTGCCTGGATTTTTCAGACTTCTTGGACTGACACCTCTTCAAACACCAAACAGCAAGTCTTGTTGTTTTCCTTATGGCCAGACAATATACGTCCAGCTGTGATCATAGGACAAGAAGTTTCACATTTAGGTCATGTGATGACACTTGAAAGCTTCAAAAAGTTGTGGTCAAAGTTGTGGCCAGCTACCCGTGCTGTATGTTTTTGACCACTTTCTCGAAGGGCTTCTAGACAAGAAGAATTGAGTGAAACTAAATGAAATGGGTGGGAAATGTTATAGTTTGACATTTTGGGAAATAAGCTTATTTACTTGCAGGCAGAGAGTTTGATGAGAAGATTGATATACCACTCTTATGTTTGTTTGTTAAATATGAAGTTATAGACAGCAGACAGTTGGCTTAGCTTAGCTCAAAAACTGGAAACGTGTGGAAACGGAACCTCTAAAGCTCACTAACACCTTATGTCGTTTATTTTATAGTGTAAAAATGACAATTTGCCCCTTTACGGGGGGCTATGTGTCAGACTATTTCATGGCTGCAACAAGTAACTTCCTGGAATCATAGCTGGTTGTCTGGCAACCGCTGAGCCAGGCAATAGACAGATCAAACATCTGAAAATGTGTTTTCCAGTGTTCGAATTTTGTCATGTTTTTAAAGTAGTCTCTAACTTTTCGACTCTCCTAACTTGCCTTCATCAGAATGTTATCTGCAGTTCTTCTTAATTACATCAATTAGTCACGTGACTTAAAAATCACCATAAATCTTAGTCATATTTCTATAAAATACACAGATTTACAAGAAAAACATAAATGACTGAAGGCAAGATGGTGGCAAATGTTTGGACAGTACTGAAGAGGAGCTGAGCTGTTCAGATGGTTTGGAAATCTGCCTCTTTGACTTTTACTCGTTGCCATTATTGAGCATCTTTCGTCAATCGAAATGATCCTTAATGTCCCTTTTTTGAGGCTTGAAGTATTAACGTCCCCATGAGGCAGCATTTTAGATCAACTTACTTCCTTAATTTGATATACTTCCTGTCGGTGTGGGACAAACTGTAACACAGACGGTATAAATCAATGAAATAACAGTTGGGAGAAATCAAATTGTTTTTCATTGGAGGGATGCAGCTCCTGTTTTATTGGGAACAAATGTTCTGCCTTTTTATACCTGCTGGTACAAAGATAATACATTTTTTTAAGGTAATAATTGACAGAAAAAATACCATTGTGTGCATTTTTGCCATTATTGTTAATAGGACTATAATAACCATAGCTGCTTTTTTTTTGTCTCATGAGGGTAGCAAACCTACACTACATGGCCAAAAGTATGTGGACACATCTGGCTCACACGCGACACTCTAGTTCATCCCTAACATGTCGGTTGGGGTTGAGGTCAAGGCTCTGTGAAGGCCAGTCAAGCTCTTCCACAACAAACTGGGAGAACCTTTTTTTTTTATGGCGCTTTGTGCACATTGTCATGTTGAAACAGGAAAAGGCCAAACAGAAACTGTTGACATAAAGTTGGAAGCAAAACTAAAAACTAACTTTAAAAAAAGACTAAAATTTGCTGTATACTGTGACATTAAGATTTCCTTTTATTGCAACTGGAGGGTTGAGCCTAAAAGAAAGAGCTTGTCCACATTCGGGATCGACTGATCGGCTTTTCAGAGCCGATATCAATTATTAGTAATCAAGGAGACCAATGTACATTTGCAATAAATTAAAATCTTAGTGTCCAATATATAAAATAACCAGTGATGGAATGTAACTACTGTAATTAAGTACATTTTGAGGTACTAGTACTTTACTTGAGTATTTCCATCTCTGCTACTTCCACTTTACTACATTTTGGAAGTAAATAATGAACTTTTTACACTTATGACGTGTAACCAGTTAGGTAGTGTTGTGGGCAGGATATTGAGTGATGTCACAGACAACAAAAAAAACAACCCCACTGATTCTGATAATATGGAAAATGCTGAACATTAGATCTAATAATCACCCGGGCTGGTAATCGGTCTATCCCTTGTCCACATACTTTTGTCCATATAGTGTATGTCCTTTTTTTTGTGCCATAAACTTTTATCTTTTGCATGTCATCACACTGAAATCACTGAAATCTCCTCCTGCAGCTTGCATGTTTAACTCTCCTCCACTAGGCTGAGATGGAATGAGCCTGAGGGTATCATGAACCTTTAACTGCCTTCTGTCTGGCTTCATTTTCATCTCACTCCCTTTTTTTTTGTCTTTGAACCTCCCTGAAAACAAACCTCTCACCTTGCATCCTTTGGTACCCGGGCCTTCTCGAAGGAGAACTTTGGCAGGCTGCTGGAGTCGTAGGTCCTGGATGTGGGTTCGGCCGACACCCCGGCTTTGGCCCCTTTCCTTCTGTTGAGGGTTTCCTTGATGCGAACGCTGAGGTTGGGGCTGCTCTTGCCGCCGGTTTTGATGGAAGGGGCCCTCGACGGCAGACTTGCCGGGGCTCCACCCTGGTTCTTCATCACATCCTGCAGCTTGTTGAGCTGGATGCACTTGTTCTGCAGCTCCTCGCTCAGCTCGGCCAGAGCTCGAGTCTGTTTGGCCAGCTGCTCCTGGAGACTTTTGATCTGCTGCTCCTTGGCGCAAAGCTCCTCATCCCTCCTCTTGCCCTCTCTCTCCAGCTCATCCACGCGGGCCCTTAGGGAGTCCAGGGACGAGTTCTTGAACCCACTGCCATCTTTGTGGGTCCAGCTGTTGGAAGCGGCAGCAGAACCGTCTGTGTGTTTGTAACGCTTTGATTTCATCGAACCATTCCCCATCTTATCACCTGAGGAGACGAGCGAGATTCAAAGTCAATATTTGCTGAACTAATGAAACGTTATGAAAGAGAAGTGAGCTTTTCCAACGGCACAGTGACATTTAGCATGAAAAGGTCTGTTAAAGGAAGCAGGGAGTTGGGTTTCAAACAAAAGAGCTGACGCTGTGAGGGGAGAAAACTGGAGAAAGACTGAAAGGGAGAGGTGAGAGAGTGAATCAGTGTATCATGGTCAATGAGTGTGTCTTCTCCATTTATTATTCAGAAGGCAGGAAGTATTACATTACATGAACAGTCACTCCCTATCTGCTAGCAGTGAACGAAATCCTGCGCAGGAAGCTTATAAAAATGTGTCAAAATAAAACAGAACTATAAAATGCCCCTCTAAAGTGCACTTTAGAACATGTTGACTTTCACATCGTAAGAGTGGGACAAAACGACCGACAACAATCCTGTTTTTGTTGTTTGGGACGAGTTGGACTGTCGCCCACTCACTCATACAGTAGACTTCATTCATGACATTCCTGCTCTGATACCCCACAGTGAGTGAATGTCAGATCACACTGTTCTCCAACATCATTCTGAAAGTCATAATTACTGACATCATTTATGAATCTGTAAAAAAAAAAAAAAAATTAAATATTTTTTTTTAAATTTTTTCCTTAAATCTTCAATACTCACAGATTTCCAGTCACATATTTACTGTCACGCAGCTGAGTAACTTTAATATTGTAATAATACAACCTCTTTGAAGGACTAATTCAGTCGAGTTCACACATTAAAACATCTCCTAAGAGGATCGCGCACCTGCAACTTCCGATGCCTCGTCGCTCTTCTCCAGAGATGTGAGTAATAAATGAACCCGTGTTTAGGTCGCAGTAAATCTCGGCTCTTACCTGGTTAGTTTTCGGAGCTTTAAAACGAGCCTGGAAGACGATTTTAAACGAAGAAAAATTACGTGTTTGTAAAATTCGGGCATCCGTAGAGAAACCGTCCATCTACGACACTGGTCGCATCCTCTCCTCCCTCTATCTCTCCCTCCCTCTCGCGCTCTCTTTCCTCCGCGGCTGTTGCGCGTTCTCTCGCGCGCGCTGCAACCGATGTGATTGGCACATCAGATCTGAGCAACGTAGGTTATTTTTTAAAATATTTTAATGTTAATATTTACTTACTTATTATTAGAGTAATGTCGAGTCAAAACGTTTGTATTCATTGTAATAGTGAGGCTAAAATGTGTGTATTTTAATATACTAATCAGGATAAACTTTTAACATTTATTATTATTTTTATTAACCTTTATTTAACCAGGAAAACCAGAAATGTGACAGCTATGACTCACGAATAGCAAACATGTGGAAGGTCCTACATACAACCTAAATGTGGCACCTTAAAACAACTAAAGAGCTGTCTAAAACTATAGAAATAATAATAGGACTAATCCCAAACAATAACTTTTATTACAAGAAAAAAATTAAAGTAAAGTAAAGATCAGGGATGATATAATAAGCTATGTGTATATGATACTGATATAGATTTCCTTTTACAGCACCACATTCCTGCAGCAATATGTGAATTCACAAAGAGACCAAATTTAGCTATTTAATGTAGCTCCAACTGTTCAGGAGCAGTATACATTAAAGTTTGTTTTTGTTTTCTAATCCAGCTCAGTGCAGACTCTGAATGTGTGAACAGCTATGCTTTTTGGATCATCTGTACTCTGGAAAAAAGTGATATTTGAGATGGCATCAGCAGCCTCACTTGGCTATGATTCATGCCACTGGGCCTGTAATTGAACTATTGGTTTGTCAAAAGAAGCATCTAAATTGAAATATAAATATATAGATAAATAAATATCCATATCTGGCATCAACGAGCTTCCTTTGAAAGTATGTATGTAACTTTCAAAACAAGAAACGACACATTCTTCCTGAAAAGTTTAATTCATTACAGGTGAAACACAATCGCGTTGAAGTCAACACACTCAATAGTTTTGCTGCTACAAGCTTTACTTGCTTCTGGTGTGACAGTGATGTTATCTAACATTAAACTTTTCATAGATATTGCTGTGTAACTGGCATTACTGAGTCAGTGTAGTGACGTGATGTCTCTTCTGTTCTCATGTTACTATTAGGCTCTGTTTTAGCATTTAGCATTTAGCATCATCCTGTGATCGTAACTTTTGGCCACAGTTGTTGCAGTTTAGCAAAAAATATACTGTATGTATAGTCTCACTTTAAAGCTGCATTAAGTATGTTTGGCCACTTGGGGGCAGTGGAACAAGATGAAAACACAACATCTCACCTATTGTACAGTTAGACATTCAACAAAGAGCGACATGGGAATTTATTTTGAGTTGTGTGTCTGTGTCGGTGCTTGTTTGCTTGCCTGCTGCATGCTGTGTGAGCAGTTGTAAGGAAGTTGAAGAGAGATGGTGATGGTTAAAAATTCTTTCTTTTAACCGATCATTTCCCCCTCTCGGTCTCCATATTACGCATTTGACTTTTTTGGACAAGCTAAAGTCTACACAAGAAGCTGCAGGCATTCACATTCAGAAATTATTAATTGGTTTTGTCAGTTTGTTTGTCTGTGATGCCAGTCTGAGCAGCCTGGGCTGTAAGCACATTTTATTGACAGGCACAGAACAATAATGGCAGGTGGCCAAAGCTGATTCATCTGCAGCACTCGCAGCGAAATAATCCAGGTCACTGACTCCCAACCTGGACCTGAGAGGAATCTGAGAGGCTGGAAGGACATATTTTGAATGAGCGAACATGTGTGTAATTCATGCCTCCACGGGGCTTCAGTAACTTGCTTAAGGGTAGAATACATAGTAAGATTGGAAGGATTGACTGTTTTGACTGCTCAGTGGGGTTAAACCTGCCAGCCAGCTGGGGTTTTTTTGTTTGCATTTTCTCCTCATGTTAACATGTATTTCCTCTGGTTGATTACCGTGTTTATGATCTTACACTACTGGTTAGCTGACAGGAAATTACATGTTGATGTATGGTAACATTTTATTAAGAAGGGTAGCGGCTTATAGTTTTTGACCTCCGGTTGCCACATGTCACCGGAAACATGGTAACATACAGTGATATGTTGTAGGTGCAGTTTTCGGATTTGCTCCAGGTCATGAGAGAGGATGATATTTTTTAAAAGTTTCAAAAGTGCAGTGTTTCATAACCCTTTTTGGCTTCTGACCAAGCAAAGCAAGTCTTCTTGTGACCCACTGAAAGATAAAACTGTAATAAGAAAAAATAACATGAAGAAAATAATATCTACAACCCCAGTTCCAAAATAAAGTTGGGACATTATGTAAAATGTCAATAACAACAGAATGCAATGATTTGCAAACCCTTTTAAACCTAAATGTAAT
>JBBPCS010000386.1:2774990-2799014 GCA_037974645.1 Hollardia meadi | reverse complement strand
AGTCTTTGAATCATGTGTTCACTCTCTATAAATACTGGCTTTATTTCCAAATTCTGGTTTCCATGTTTTGGGGTTGTTTTTTCTTCCTTTTCAGATTTATGTCTGCAAGTAAAACTGTCGGGAGCCTGGCTTTGGATGAGTTGCAGGCAGCTTTGTTCATATGAGATTTAATATCGAAGTTGGCCTAAGACGTATTTTTCCTTACTACTTATTAAATTTAGTTAAAGCTGCATTAATTTATAGTATATTTTTTGACAACTAGGGAGCAGAAATATTCAACAAGCTGACAGACGTACTGCCCTGACATGCATGTGTCTTGTTATGTGCAGCAGATTAGCAAATCGTTGTGCTTCTGTCTAACTGATGAACGATAAGTCCAACTTTCACCTTTTCTCAGCTCTGTTTTGGTCTCCACCAACTCCTGAGGGAAATATGACTCTTTAGCAGCTGGATTTCTAATATATTTTTTACATTATTATACAGGTTTCAGTAGACGGCCTCCTTGTCTTGGTTCAGCAATGACAGCTACTGCTAGCCACCCTAGCTACTAGGTTTTTCATGGAAGAAAATCTGACTTTCTTCCATGAGTTAGAGCTGACTGGAAAAAAAAGATTCTCTAATCCATCTCCTCACATACAGAGATCAGTGTGATAAGGGGTACGGTATGTGTGTGTGTGTGTGTGTGTGTGTGTGCACAAGGATGTAATTGTGTCAAAATGACTGATGTCCTTTGTGTGCGTCCCCGCGAGTGATGCCGTGACAAAGAAGAATGATGAGCACCTGTGTGCGTTTAATGCATTTATTCAATAGTGTGCGGGTCAGCATCAACGTGTGACCTACATCCCTCTGAGTCTGCCTGGTCAGCGGGGGAGGCAGGAGGGGACGTGGGGTGACAGCCGTGATTGAAAGACTCCAAACCCCCTGAGGGGAGAGGGTGCGTTTGTGAAGAGGGAGACAGAGGGGGTTTATACACACCTCAGAGACTTCCATCTGTCCTTCTCCATGTTGTTCTCAGGGCCTTCGCTCTCATACGATGCCAGATACAACGCTGCAATAAGAACATCAAAGAAACATCATTAACTTTTCTAAAATAGCTTTTTGATTGCTGGTTTGAAGGAAAACTTTCAACTGCTCCGATCCCCCCCACCACCTTTTTTTGTTTTTAGATCCTCTTGATTTACTTTAGTTGCCTTAAAAGTTGACTTTTCATTTCTGTTCCTGCAGTAAACCATTAAAAATCAGTCTACATTTACTCCTAAGGTTGTTACTATTGCTTCCTGTGGTTAAGCTGCTTCACATTTTCTAATTTAAAATGAAAAGTCATCACTTTCTTGCACATTTCGAAGCTTAAAGCCAGTTCAAATCAACCTGCCTTCCCTTGCACACTCTGATTCTCTCTTCGTATGCTTTTTTGGTAGACAGGAGGATGTTCACTGTCACTCGTGGATGACGGTGTCGGCTGTAGAAGAGCCGATTGGTCAGTTCGGTCGGTGCACCTCCCCGTCTCTCTCTGATAAGACGACGATAAGAGCCAGAACCAGTGACACGCGACTTTTGATGTGGATTAAAGGAGGCCGAGACTATCAGCGCTGCTCGAGTATGCGAGGTGACAACGAGGTGTGTGTGGATTTGAGACAGAACAGGAACAGACAGTGATTCTGTTGTCTACCATATTTATGAAGGACAAAGAACCAGAGGACATCACTGCGTTTTCTTTTATTTATTTCCAAAACACTGTCTCGTTAGGTTAACTATGTTTTATTTGATACTGAGCCTCTGTTGCTTTCATTGTTAATGAGGATTCAGTTTAACTACAAATGAGGTTTGATATACAGGCTGAAAAAGCTAAATAAAATTTGATTTTAGACACCTAACTGAGAAGAACTATTGGTACGTTAGCCATAATAATAATAGGGGTATTTTATTATGACAAAGGTAAACAGGTTGACTAAATGTGTTTCTGTTTTTCACCTCATTTCCAGCTTTAAAGCCTGCTACGCTTATTTGCTTTCCTGTTAGGTAAATAAGAAGCTACTGCCAGCTTCTGATTAGCCTAGCTTATCATAAAGACTGGAAACAGTTAGCATGAATCTCTCCAAAGTTAAAAATATGCCCGCCACCAATGCCCCACCAATTCACGAAAAATTTGTTTGAGATGTAAAAAGTTCCAGACATTAAGGTGATATCACCTCTCATTGATTAACATACCATCTTCGGTGAATGCTGGAGCGGTCAGCAGGTACTGCAGGATCTTGCGATCCTTCTCAAACGGACACTCCACTTTCTTCCAGGTCATGAACTCACTCACTTGTTTGGCCAGTTCCCAGAATTTCTGAAATAAAACCAAAAAGAGGCGATGCAGGTTAAATTTCAGAAGGACTAAAGGTCTAGGGGGGTCTATAGGGTCTATACTACACAGTGAAAAGCATTACTGACTTGACTGTTACGTATTTACTCCAGACAGACGTTAATATTTTATTACTGTGCCACTGTCTGAGCTAGGTATATAACCTTGTAGGGCAAGCTGCCCAGAGACCGACCATATTACACACTGTGGTTAGAGCAGCTGTTCTGAAGTGTGAACGTGTTCAAATACAGAAAGTTTCCCAGGATAGAACAGATCCTTAACATAGTGTCTGAGTCAGTGTAGCTGTGACCAAACACCAGTGGAAATACTTATTAATGCTGGTCACTGGTCACCGTGTTCGTTCCATGGAAACACAGCTGAATTTTACACACTCGAGTCCGACTTCTCCATTCTCTCACACCCTTTGGGGAAGTGGAAATAAATAGCACCAAATCGGTTGCCATGTGGAGTGATGTTTTGTTTTTTTTTGACATAGAGAAGTCAGCTGTGGTTAAAACTACTGGAGTAATCTGTTGCCAGGGGAAACTCCCTCTGGGGAATTTAACATCCAGTTTACCTCAAAGTTGATGTGCCCGTTCTGCAGCCTGTTGGCACATCCCTCGTTGAGGAAGTAGATGTCTTTAATGAGCAGGCTGAAGAAAGGGATGACGATCTGCAAGACAGCAGAAAGAGAAAGGGAGTTATTTCACGGAGACAATGCGGAGGGGGATTTCCATGTGACTCACAGGTGTGCGTGTGTGGTCTTTATACACAGATTCAAAGGGAAGGAATTACAACAGACAAAGAGGATCTCTTAATCTTCATTTCTTGGGAAAACAGACCCTCTTTTCTTCTGATCGTAAATATGGTTTCACTCTCAACTCGCTTTCAGTTCTTACAGGCCTGTAGCAGCCTGTATTAATACAACCTCATTGGCATAAAAAAAAATGTCCGGAATAAATTTATCTGACCAAAAATGGAGAACTTAGACCAGAGTATTTTTTCCCTGAGAAGAATTCCCCTTTAAAGTCCTGTAAATAATTCATCACCACCCTTGTAAAATGATTCAGGTCACTGCATGTCTGGGCACTAACAGAGAGCAAGGTGGGGAAGAAGCACCAGACTACATTCAAATATTGGTAAATTTTACTCTATTCTTCTCTGACACTGAATCAACCAGGACATCAAACTGGTTAAATCTGGCAATTATCTGTTTCTATGACTGATGAATTAACACCACTTTTGTTCCCGTGTGTCAGCAGACCGCTGCAATCTGGCACAGTGACCTATAAAAAAAGGACTTCCCAACACATCCCCACCCGGGATTATCAAACATTCATGACGGTGGAGCCTTTAAAGGATGAAATACCAGAGGGAAAGCAGAAGAATGAGCGTTTTACTAAACATCGTCATTGTGTTGTGTACTGTCAGCGGTTGCTCTGTAAATCACACACTCTTTCCTCATTAGTTCTTTCCACAACAGAGTCATTTTGCCAAACCAGTGAATCCATCTGATGTCTTTCTCTTTTACTTTCTTCTTGGCTGACTTGTGAAAACATGTCCACACCATCCTTCAACAGAATTTGGGTGAAGCTGACGACTAGGATGTCAGCGAAGTCACTAAATCGGCACGTAGTTTGCTCTGAGGGGTCTGGAGGCGCAGGATGTTTGCGTCTATGCACGATCTGAAGACTGGTGTCATGCACGCACACACGTCTGTACACACATGTTCTGCCTTTAGAGGAAAAGTCGCCAAAACAGGAGCAGAGGGGAAGTCGTTTTCACAGCTGGACGCATCTGGGATGTTGAAGGACTGGAGCCAGAAGGGCGCCAGGTCTGGATTTGTGGCAAAAATTAGATCTACTAAAGAGGATGTGTCCATTAAAAGCTGTTGACATCTAGTCACTGGTATTTCTCTGTGTTTATAGATTTTTTTTTAATCATCATTTAAAGATATTTTATAAAGCTGATCAAGGTTATTTTTTTCCTCATCTTCTTAACTTTAATATTTTTTCTGTTCCGTCTGTTCTTTTTGATCATTCTCTCTAGAGCTGCAACCAGTGCTTCAACAATTAATCTATTATGTTAATCAACAGAAAATTAATTAGAAGCAGCAATTTCAAAGTCATTTATCAAGCAACAACGGCTCAGCCTCGTAAAAGTTTTGAACTGTTGGTTGGACAAAACAAGAAACTTGAAGATACATCAGGCTCCGGTGAACTTGTGATGAGCATTTTTGAACAAAAAAGAAAATAAGATTGAGATGAGACTAATCAATGAAAATATTCCCTGGTGGTGCAAGCGGATGTATTCTTCTTTGTACAATATCTTTGCAAGCTTTTGCTACACAAACAACCATGATACACCAAGTCTGTCTCAGATCAGCTAATTGGCATTTTGTCCAAAAGTCATTTCAGGCAAATTAATTAACACGGCAACGACTGTCGGATCATTGCAATCTTTCTGTCCTCACAGCAAAGGGAAAAACAGGACTGAAATGAAGCATGAATGCTGGCTTTGTTAATTCTCTGACAGTCAACAGAGCTGTGGATGCCGAGAGGAGATCATAAACAAACCCCCACCCCTCCCTATAAGGAGTGGACACAAGGGCAAGAACATACCAGACTTCTCGGGAACTTTCCATTTCATGACCCCGACCTCTTGTCCGGGTATGTTTGCATTTCCGAGCTCCAAAAAAACACCCCTCACAAACCTCAGGGAGCCAGACAGCTACATATTGACGGTACACTCCGTCTCTGCCAACACACATTATTCAACATATGATGTACGAATGGAGACTAACCACTGACGTCTGGCAGCCCATGAGCTCTGTGATGTTTCTGGTTCGGTCAGGGCGGGTAACTCAAGGAGCGGCAGAGAACACTATGTGATCTGGCAGGCGACCGTGCTTTCTTTTTTTCCTCCCTCGTTGAGCAGAACACAACATGTTTGATGAAGAGGAAACCAAGACCCTCCTCATATCTTGACCCACTTATAACTCGACCTCAGTGTCCCCTCTGGGCTATGCTGTTATGCAACCTCTGTCCCTCGTCCAAGTCCGCTGTTGATGCTGTAAACATGATGGGAACGTAACTCCCAGACGATAACAAGGCACGACGAGAGACAGCGCTGCGGTTTGTTGTTCCGCTTTGACTTCCTCTCCTTCAAGTTCGTGTTCGCGTGAAATTAAAGGCGGTGAGATAACCATCTCAGCGCTTTACATAACTGTAATCAGCTCAAAGGGTCTCTGCTGCAACGTGCGTCACCAACACTTAAGTTCAGGGCAGTCCAGTGGTCAGAGTGCTTATTCTGAAAGTGAGCGCTCACTTTTGGTTCAGCAGCTGTCAAGTGGTCCAAACACCCTGATTATTCACTCTAAGTGGGTCTGGATGTTGGTTTCAGCCGTATGTATGAAACATAAACAAAAGTCTAGAGCGCAGATGTTCAAACTTTTGGGGTTTGTATTAATACACTGGATGTGTCAGTAAAAAAGAAATGTTTGGCGACTTTTTGGCAAATTTAACTGCTTTTGACTTGACTAGACTGAGACGTTATCTGAAACTTGCTGGTGGTTTTCTTTATTTAACAAGCCGCACTTTATGTCAGCATATAAAGTTAATTTGCACTTCTCAGTTCTTCCCCCTACAGAGAGGAGCTGAACTACACGTGCACTAACTGAAAAAGAGTTATATTCGAAAATCTGAAGAAAAAAAAAAACCCATCTCCTTTGATCATATACTACCAAATGTGGTCCTACAGCTCAGTCACTAAGTTTTGTTTCGTATATGTGTTGCTGTGTTGAGGCCTCACCTTCTCTCTGCTGCTGTTGGCGGTGATCGACCTCTGTGTGGCTCCTCTCAGCGCTGTTCTGTAGTTGTAGAAGTTGCTGGAAGGATCCATCTGGTGCTATGGAGAGAAAACATACAGAGCCAGTTTGAGCACCTCTGATCAAAACTCCACAAACAAACACAAGTGAGGAGAGTAGATGAAAGGATAGCAAGCTATTGAAGTACGAGTTCCTGTTGTCATGATATGAATCAGATAATTGGTTTTCAAAAAAAGGAACACTCACAGAGAAACACTAAAAGTTTGGAAGGTTTTCAAGGTTAAACTTAATTACACGCCTGATTAGCCAATCTATTAGCTGACAGGCAAAAGTAAATTACTTTGATTAATTGATATTTACTTATTTTTAAGTCATTTTTCGATCCAAAATGCCAAATCGTTGCTAGTTTTGATGCAAAATAAGCCTGTAAGGTCATGTGATGGGGGAATCGGGAGAGCCCATTGACTTCACTCTGCAAATTATGACTCTCGGGTACAGAAAGTTCAGGATTTACCACAAATAAGGCTCACAAGGACAAAACAGGAGGGCAAAAGGAAACCATCAAAAGAGAACGACAAAAGGAGAAAGCTGGAGATGAACTCCGGTGAGACACGAAGGGAATCTAAAGAGCCGAGTCTTTAAAAGCTTTTAGATCCCACAGAGAGTCCCAGCCTGACTCGTCTCTACCTCAGATCTCCTCTTTCAAAGGGCCGACTGAAGGCCTGATGGGCTCAGAGAGTGCCTTCCCTGCAGTATCTGGGGTTTCCTCAGTTACCACAGGGAGGAGGGGGTAGGGCTGTGTTTGATTTGTACTCAGTTACACACCAACATCTGGTGCTTCCTGCCTGCTGGACTCCTTTTCCACCTGCCTTCAGCCCCGTGGATTCATCACTTCAGCATGTTGGGTGTTAGACTTGCTTGTTTGTTGCCATTTCTGATGTCTTACTCTGGACTTAAGGAACACGTCTCTTTAGATTACTGCTACTCTGTTTTGTTGTTGTTTTTATTATTAACCTTGTATAAAAAGTCTAATATTTTGTGCAGGAATTATGTGTTTTAAAACAGGGATTTAAATCCAATTACTATTTAGGACAAAATGAAAGTTGATGAAATCTTTCCAAAGTTTTCGCCCTTTTTTCCTCACTTTTATTCATGCCTGCATAGAGGATGGTGGTACTTTTTTCATACATAGGAGGGTTCAACACCCATTTAAGACTGCTATAATGTGAGGGTTTTTACAAGCAATCATAAAACCGGGAGAAAGTTCTGCTATTTTGGGCTCAAACTAAACACATTCGTCAAACGTTTCCTGTGAAGTAGAATTTTCACATCTGTGTGAATCTCTGTTCTCCCACTCAGATCCATGTATGCATGAGCTTTCAGCAGGACTGTGCTTATCTGTCGCTGTCATTACACTTGACTTAGCAGTTTACTGACAATAGAGGCTCCCCCACACGCCCACAGCATGGTTAGTCATCACTGTCGATCACAATAAAACCGCAGAGCTGCTAATATGTGTGGGCACACAGGAAAAGTCATAAGACATGAAGACAACATGGAAATAGTGAAAACAGCAGATTTTAGGGAGCAAAAGTCTTTTTTTTTCCCCCTTGGCAGAGGGATTATATCCACAAATCTCCAACATGGGACCAAATTTTTCACCGTGTGTCTTTTCAGTGCTGCAGATCAAAACACTGCATCCACGTTTGTTGACTTTCATGACTGTGTGTGATTCCAAATTTGAATCTTTTCAAGCAAACTTACTTCCAAGATGTCAAACTTGGCCGTTTTGACTTTACTCCAGGTCTTCTTGAGCCGAGACACGGGACTCATGTTCATCCCAGCTGCAAGACGGACACAACAACAAGGAAAGAAGACAATGAGAGAGAGAGATCACACATTCAAGAAAACACCAAAACGTGATCGCATTAGCACATGGCATTTTCCCATTCAGCCAGACAGACGCACCCCCCCGCCCCCGCCCCATACTACCACGACAGTCATCCTTTAACCCCCCCTCCACCTCTTCTTTTCTTTCTTTCTACTGTTGTCTCTTCTGATGCAGCAAGGAAACGGGCTGCAGGAACAATAGAGTTAACACACGCCTCGTTTCCCCTCCCAAAGCTCTGCTTCCCATATGGTAATCCTCTGTGTGTGTGTGTGTGTGTGTGTGTGTGCCTGGTGCAGGTTCATGCACTGAGGGTCACCGTCAGAGCGGCACGACAACACAAAACACAAAAGAACTCCACATACAGAAATATAAGACTCTGAGCCGACTAAACCTCATTTTCTCCCTGGATACACTACACTTCCCAGGAGACGGTTTGAGTTTAACGTGACACTTCAGCACCGCAGGGCCAAAACGAAGGAACGTCCAACCACAGCGGCATGTGACAGTGTGTCAGAACGTGTCTCGCAAAGGAAGCGGTTCTATCTCCTCACAAAGACATCAGTGTGTGTGTGTGTTAGGACAGGTGTTGGCTGTGGTATTCGCCCCACTAGGACACACTCTCTCCTTTATAAAAGACATTAATATATTGTTGATGTCTTCAGCTCAGGGACAAAGAAGAGACACTGACAGAGGGTGTGTGTTTCAGGGTCAATTCACCCAAATTACACACACACACACACACACAGAAAAACATCCTCTCACCTCATTCGATTAGTTCTTGTGGTATCTAACCATGCAGATAGTTCTGGTTTTATTTAGTTTAGTTTTGAGAATTCCATCTGCAGCTTTTTAACAATCCAGAAAATGGTCAAGTCACGGCCAGGTCCAGATTATACTCAGTCTAATTTAGACCTGGATCCACGCTGGCTTAATATTATCTCTTATCATGTAGAGCATAATATGTCATTGCATGGGAAAAAATTTTGTTTGTTTTTTTTTGGAGAGGAGAGGGACTGTGTGTGATCTATAATTTTGGGGTCCATTTTAGAATGTTAGCAACATGTGAACTTGCTTGATACAGCTTAAGGCGAATAAGAAAACGTGGGTGCACCAACCCTTTAATTACACACTAACACGCCATCTAACCCTGGTGGTTCCCCGGAGGAGGAGGGATTTTCTTGTGGCGTTTTCCCTCTCTCAGGGGAGAAACAAGGGAACAGCTGGCACTCCAATATCCTCTGCTTTGCGCTACCCCACCCTCATCCCATCCTCCCTCGTGTGTTCACACTCTCTCTGGTCGGTGCTGACCATCTGCCTGGATGGTTTGTCCGGCGTCCCCCCCCCTGCTCTGGACACTCCGCCCCTCGGGCCTGTGAGGATGACCAGATGCCCTCTCCTCTAAACACTGGCAAAGCTCTTGGTTACCCAGAGCCCGTTGGTTGTACCTCCAGCGAGGTGTCTAAACTGTCTGTGGCTTAATCTTTTTAACGTAACCTGGGCAACTCAAGTTGAGGTCACTTGACGTTCATCAGAGCAAATGTTTGACAAAGGGGAAACCACCTGTGATTATATCATCTATCAAAATTCCCTCTGCTGCCAAGTCTCACGGATATCATTAGTCTGAAGTCTAAATTACGTAAATTGGAAATGAACTGATGAACCGATGTGATTTACTGATGACCCAAAGAATGAGCCCGGGAGGAGAATGACAATTTTAAAAATGTGACAGCCATTGGTGCAAATCATTTCTTGGCTGTTTAAAATTACTTAAAACAATTTGCTTATAAATCAATGACATTTTAGAAGATGTAATCATCTGAGTTGTGTAAGTTCTGGAAAGAATCCCTTCAAAATGTTATCTCAGAAGGAATAAAACAGAACACCAACTCACATATGATGGCCATGAGGGAGTTAAAGTTGCCAATGTTGAAGCATTCGCGTGCCACGTCGATGAAGAACTCGATGACTCGTGCTCTGTGTTTCTTCTTCACAGGCTGTGAACAAAATGGAGAACATTAAAAAAAAAAACTGCATTAAGTCTTCAGGACTGACTATATTCTGGTAAATGTGTTTGTTGGGAATCAGACTGTTTACTAAAAAGTGTAATATCATTAAAGCACTGTGCAGAAAGTTCGCTTGTACTTGATGGGACTTTGGGAATTTTTTTTGTCAAATATTAATTTTGTTTGTAATTTTGTTTATCAGGGTGATCCTGGAAAATCACTCAACAGACACTGTAGCCTTATCAAACCGCATTTTGTTCACCATTTTGGTCAGACAAAATAAACTATTTAAATACATCGCCAAGGTGATGATGTTTGTTGCACTCATTTCATGCAACTGGTAGTAAAGCTGAATCTGCCTTCAAGTGCTGAAATGACTGGTTGATTGTCAGTTCATCCACAGCAGTTTTAAATAATCAATTAATCATTAAAGTTATTTACAAAACAAGAAATATTTTCATTTTGAGCTTCTCAAATGTGAGAATCTGTGATTGCAGCCCGATTTTCCTCTAAGGGTTCTTCTTTGAGCGTGAACTGAGGTTCAATACTCACCATGCAGATTTCTGTAGCCACCAGATAACTGAGTCTGTTGAACCATTCAACATAAGCTTCCAGGTTGCTGGCCTTCTTGTGATCACTGAAGCAGCTCTGCAACAACAACAGACTTTTAATTCGCATGTACGCCAATTGGAAAGCAAAAAAATAGCTGATATTTGCTTTTTTTCCCCTTCTCTCCATCAATGCATCATTGAGCATTAGACATAAAGTCTTGGCTAAGTCGACTGGTGTATCACGCTCAACTTCACTCTGCTTCTATAAGCACAATAGTGGCCAATGTTATTCACATTATGCATGCTGGTCCTTTGTGTGGATTCCTCTTGATCTAATTTCACACATTCCTTTGGCCTTACGCCACCTACACCCATGCGGTATTTCCCGCCAGTGGACACGTCGCATTTTAACATGCAAACACACACTCGCCCACAAACACACACACAGTTATTCCCGTCTTTTCAAAGTGGCACGTTGGGGGTACGAGGCAGGCTAGCCTGAGGCACAAAGGCAGCCTTAACCCCCACATCACCTCACTTCCAAAAAGGGGCTGTTGCCTGGCAGCCGAACGCCAGACAAGAGAACCCACCACTAGACACACACACACACTCACACACCCCCTTCCCAAAACAAATCCTTGGTAGCAGTGGTTGCTAGGAGATAAGGTGCATGCGTGCCCATCCCATCCAGACATTGGGATGATTTGAGGAAATTGTCAGTGAGGTGTGTCTGAGTGTGGGTTTCTGAATGTGTGTGTGTGTGTGTGTGTGTGATATTTGCTACAGTCTAGAAATCACCTGCCCTCACTTTGACCTGTGCGACGGCCAGTCTCTGTGTTGTGTAAACATCTGTCTGGAAGAGAAACTAGGCTGTCTCACTTCTGACCCACTCCACATGGAGACAAATCATGTCTGCACACAGGACGTCAGCCAAAACAGACTGCATAATCACTGTATATGCTTCCCTTATCTGGCAATTTATTCTTACAAAGGAATGCAGACGTTACCTTATCGTTGTCCAGAGGGTCTTTCTGGACGAAAGCCTGGACGAATTCTTCAGGTCCGATGTAACTCAGTCTTTCCTAAGGAGGAAGCAAAAGGGAAAATCAACTCCATGTTTCCTCAAGTGCAAGTGTTGATTTTGAAGATGCTGCAAACTCTTGCAGAACATTCACTGAACTAAAGAGGGACGCATGAAGGGTTTTTATGGTTGTGGCCATAATGGGAATTGAAAGACTAAGTTGTGAAAAAAACCCCATCTTTTTTCTCTTTGAATGAAAAGTTGAATTTATAAGAAATGAGACATTACTGACTAATTTCTCTGACTATGACTTTTTAGTTGTCTTTTCTCCTTTAATTGTCACTTCTGGCCACAGGCTTTAATCAACCATGCCCTTCCCACCAACCCGCCCGACACACCAACGCAAAAGCGCCAGTATTTGACGACCTGGGAATGACACTCAACATCTTACAAATTGCTCCTTTAATTGGGGTTGGTGGTTACTTAATTTCATACTTTCTATGGTAGAACCCTATGATTTTATAGCATTTCCATTAAAATGCTTTCTGGTAGAGTGTTGTTTCAGCAGGACATGTATACTTTGATTACAGAAAAATACCTCATTGTCAAGCTGTATTTGAAAATTAGTTTCCATCAAACTTTATTGCATATTCTCTTTTTTTCACAATGTTTGAATTCAGTGATTTGATGCAAACAAACTCAAAATGAGTATACAAACATGGAAATGGAAGTTTGCCTTTTAGATCTTGGAGGAAACCTTTGATCAACCTCTAGTTTTTCAGATGGGACTATTTGTTTTTTCAATGGCAGACTGACATGTAATGAATATAAAGCTGTGGTCAAACCATGCTGCTTAAAATCAATGCAGTGGTACATCGGACGTGGGACGAGCTGTGGCGTTTGAATCACCTCGACCACCACACTGATTTCTAATCCATCATACGTGTCCGCTGTCCCCTCTCTTACATGTTCTCCTCTCCAGTATCGATTTGGTCTGATTCTCTTTGGCTCATTGTGCCAGTATGAGTGTGAGTCATTGGCAGGATTTCTGATAACATTTACATCTTAATGTGGATTGACATGTTGCAACAAATGATTGATATGATGTAATCATTTAACTGATTTTTAAGATGAATAAGACGGGTGAAAATCAGCCCTCTGGCTGTCAGGCTCAATTACAGCTTTCGATAAATCAATTGGCACAGTCTTTGAAAAAAATAAATAAATAAATAAAAACTATAGATCTAAATTAAAAAAAACAAACAAACAACTCGCACCAGTTCTATGTGCGTGAGCTGCTGGGCGACAGTAAATGGGTCGTTGCAGATGGACAGCATGTCTCTCTGGATGGCCGCCTGGGGCTTTGCTTTAAGAGCCGTCAGTCGCTCGGCTGCTGTGGCGTTGATTTTGACCAGCGCCTCCTCATACTGGCTCAGCACCGTCAACCTCCTGATCAGGCCCTGACTCATCTGGCCAACTGCCTTCCTGTAAACCTGATAGATGGACGGGGGAAGGAGAGAGCAAAGGGAGGGGGGAGGTGGAAGATGTGAAAGGAGAGAATCGGTTAGTTAGAACTCAATGTTTAGGAGCTTAAAATGAGTTTTATTCTGCAGATATATTCTTTGATAAACACCTTCAGGAACGACTGATCATATGTCCACATGGAGGTTCTTTCCACATGACTACCTCCTTTCTTTGGACCATTAAGGAACCCTAGATAACCCCAAACTCTTGAGCAACTAATGCTTTGTTTTCCTGCTCTCGAGTACTGCACTGATACAAGACACTGTTACATTACTTTTCCATTAAGTTTCGTGACAGAGCACGAGAAATACTGCAACAGAGATCACAAGAACAAGACAGCCGGGTGTGATATCCAGTAGCATGCGTGCAGCCACTTTGTTTAGTTCGGCTGTAGGCATTTTAGGTTAAACCCTAACCACTCCTCTGTGGCAGAGTGCAATAACAACGCTAATGGAATTTACAACACAAGTTGACTACATGTCAGCAGAACTGACGCCAGCTCTCAGCCCAAACCACAGAACGATCCTCAAAATGTGATGCCTCCAGTATTCCCTTTGCAGAAAAGCATCCGTTTGGTCATACACTGGGAGGGTCACACAGTGTTATGCAAGCCTCTTTCTGCTGGGCTCATTAAGGCTAGGGGCAGAAAAGGGAGACTCTTGGCACCCCGGCCTCAGAGGTCGGGAGGTCGTCCTGTTTTGAACATTCCCCTGGACTCACAACATGTCACAATTAGATAATTGTTCCCTCACTGACACAGTTTAGCACACATGTTGCATAAGAGGGACTATAGAGGGAAGAAGGGCATGTGCGTTTGATTTTGTGTATGTGGAGGAGACTGCATGTTATTTTATGAACGTAGAGGACTTCTTTCAATGCCACCGGTAAGAGCTGCCCAAACTAATCTTTCTAAGGATCACATCCCACCCTGAGCTTTCTGCCAATTCAGCCTCCAGAATCTGGGTTCTACACACAAGACTCTAGGTCAACAGTGTGGGAAGAAACACAACTAGCCTTATAATGAAAGTGCAGGCCCAGTGCCTAGACAGCAATCAGTGTGAGGAGTCATTGTGGTCCTCAGGCACTTGGGAAAAATGAGCAGACTCTCATCACCCCGCTGGAAACAGCCAGGGCAGGAACTTTTCTGAAATTCACATCCCAGGGTGTGACTAATGGGATCTGTCTGTTGGTGATGTTGCTGTGATACGTGTGATGGCACATGAAGAGACACATTCACATGTCAGCCAATCAACTGCGGACTCTGTGGCTATTGCAGTTTTGGCAAGGGGTGATTTCAAGAGCAGAGAAGAAAAATGAAGTTTTAGGGGGGAAAAAAAATGAGGACTTGAAGAGTGGGAGTTTAGATGGACTGTAGATCAGACAGAAGAAATCATCTCTGCCAGAGACCAGAGAATTTTTGCTTGAAAAGTGACGACCAACAGAGTATCAAAATATTTGATTCGTCTTCTTCTACCCTCATTGAAGCTAATCTTAAAAAAACATAAATAAATATACTTTTTTGGTTTTGATTATGTGTTTAAGTCATTAATCAAGCAAAAAGGCCAAACATTCTGTGGTTCAAGATTGTCAAATGTGAGGATTTGCTGTTGGTGGGACAAAGCGAGCAATTTGAAGGCACCATGTTGGTCATGTTGGTCTCCCTGAATGTGTGATGGTTAATTTTTACTATGACATTGTAATATCACTGTAAACACTCACAATGTACAGTGTTTACACAGTGGACCACAGTCCTGCACAGTTGGACCACAGTGAGACACACCACCAGTGAAAATCGCTCCAGTTGCCACTTCTAAGTCCGCCATCTGCCGTAGCTTCTGTCCCCACTACAAACAGAGGACGGGCCAGGCTTGGATAAATATAGTCACAGATCTTGGAGACAACAGCATGCCTGACATTTCTAAGTGGGGTGGGGGTGGGGGTGGGAGGGTCACATTTGCTCATCAAAACTATTGGCGTTACGACTGAGGGGGATTATGGTCCCGATGTTATCAACCCTGGCAGACAGCTGCTCAGTGCAAGTCTGCACGACTGAGTGTGTGGTTGGTTGGTATCACTAGAGGGCCTGTTTTTCTTGGCTGAGTGGTGTCACTTCCTGTGGAGTACCACCTGACCACACAAAAGGCATGACTGTTTGTAGCAGGTTAGCCAAGCAGCACCAATGAACAGAAAGTAAAAGGCACATTGCATACAGGGCTGCACAATGCATCGTTTCAGCACAGACATCGCAATGTGTCCATGTGCAAAAGGCACATGGCAGGACACGCAATGTCAAGTAAGGCAAATGAAGTCAAATATGTTATGCTACAACTTTTTTTGCTGCTTGATACAAAAGGAAAATGTTCTCATTTTCCATGACTAATCTACAAAAGTCTGTTTATTTTAAGCCTGTTTTGTTTACCAAAATTACGTTTTAAGCCTGTCTTCCTCTACGTAGATTAAGCATGCCATGGGGGGTGTGCTTGATCTGCAAGGGGTGTTTGGGCGGATGGTTTGTGTCAATTGGCATCCACATGAATGCCGGGATTCAGGGTTTCCCAGCAGAATATTGCACTGTAGCGAGATGATCAATGTTATTCATTTCACCTGTCAGTGGTTTTAATGTTGTGGCTGATCAGTGTATATTTAAAGTCAAGTTCTTAGAAAGTCAACTCTTAAAACACTTGAGACCAAGTCTTAAATCTCAACTCTTAAGCTCTGCAGATTGCTGACTTAAAACGTAAGGAAGACATGTTGTTAAAACACACAGTGCTGTGGCACCTGTAATAAAAGGGAAAGTACTGTGCATGGACAATTTGGATTAAAAACAGCGATCTTTCTCCAAACGTCTGCATCATATCAAGTAAACCAGACATCCACACTGGATTTATAATGTGGGATCTGTTAAATCAACCTAACTTATCATAATAAAATGGGCAACATAAAAACTGCACATTTTGAGGGAAGGCAAATGAGGTCAGATAAAGATCACAGTGCTTGTTTTCTTCTCGGCTGCTGCTTCCCTATATATCCAACCACATCCATAATGACAGTCTTACTACGGAGATCAAGGTCGTGGAATGTTCCGTTTGTGGCTTGGACACGACTTTGACCAGATGTTCGGGACATCTATTCTGGACTCAAACCCTTTCCCAGAGTGCTGTGGTCGACACTCTGAAGGACCAGAGCCTAGAACACTGTGCTCAAGACCTGCTTCTGGTTAGACATTTGTGATTTGTTTTCAAAACATCACTTGGGTAATCTGTGAGAAACATGAATGCAAATTGGTACCCATCAAACTCCTGCTAGTGTCATTGGACTGCTTCCTTAAACTTAAACAGCTGGACGACTTCTGAGAAAATGTCCCGTGGCATTCACAGTCCCGCAGCGAGGAATCATGTGTTATTATCATTGGACACATGAATAAACAATTTCATAACTGTACTTCCTCAACCTTTGCTTGTGGCAATTTGTAAACCCAAGGCACCAACGCTTCCCCAAGAACTATTCATTTGAAAAAACACACTGTGCCAATAATGAGAACACATGCCCGTGGCCTACATGATATCACAGCACATCTACAGGGTGTTGTTAAACGTTTACTTTGTCAACACAGTACGCACTGTATACATCTATTGCTTGTAGCCTGTGCCTATTCACTGAAAGAGCATCATCTTATTCAGTTAGGTTTGCCACGCAAATTATGAAGGATAGTCCATTACTTTAAGGAAAACTTGTGGCATTATTCCGATCAGATATAACAGTTCATTAACCGTATTAACAGAACTTACTGCTGAGGTCTGAGGATGCTGCGACATCGCTAAAACAGTCCAACAGCATAGGAACTCCAGCACTCACAATTTAATAAAAAAAAACATATTTAGAAGAGAAAGTAAATGTTAAAATTATCATGCAGTCTGCCTCTTAGACCAACTTACTAGGTCAGCTTCACCTACGGTTAAACATAGGTGCATGTAATAAGGGATTATAAGCAACTCTTTGGGTGTAAAAATAGAAACTAAACCTTTCCTGGCATGGTTAGCATCCATGGGTCACCGCAAATCAATACAACATTATTCTGAGTGATCACCTTTGGTGGCCCAACAGCTATTTGACACTTAACGTTTCTTTTATCTCGTAATTTGTAACGGATTTCTTGATGAAATGTCTGCCGACTTATTTTTCTCGTTGTGTTTAAAGATGTTTGTGGCGATAACCACCCATAGAAATGATTGCCAAAATGAAAAAATATATACATTTAAACATGCAGATTTAAAAAGAAATAAATAAGGTAGGGTATTACCTAAAAATGCCCGTGGCTTTCAATAATTTAGATACACTTAATAAAATGAGACACGTTATCGTATTTTGTGAAATGCACCGAACATAATGTTACCCCAAGGGAAACTAGCAGGGAATCATTCGCTAAATGGCTTTCTGTTGCCTCGCGGCCAGAACTGATTTCAACCATCAAAAGTGATGCTAATGCCAACTGCAGCCAATCTACTGTGAAATCAAAAGATGTTTGTGTGACAATCAAAAGGCTGAGAGAGTTTCTATTTCTGGCGGTCAGTTAAGATGTGTTATATCCTGGGGTCGCACAAGGAGAGCAGATATGGGGAGCTGTAAATGTGTCATGTGAGAAACATTTCTAGATTGCATTAGGATCAATACTTGTGCTTGTACTATTGATGAGTCATGTGAAACCTGCATTAAAAACACTGGGGGGTGGGTAGGGTTGTTTTCCTTGTCTGGAATGGCGGAGGAGGGATGTCTTTTATCAGGACAGGTGGATGTTTGTGTCCTCTGTCACTGCCTTTTCATTAACATCACCCTACACTGAAAATACACAGACCAACTCGGACACACCAGAACCCATGTGAAACCATGTGAATCGACCAGGACATGCACTGAAAGAACCCTGAATCATGATGTCTAACACAATTATTTGTTTATACTGAAAAAAAGGGGCAAAAGAGGGCAACTGCTACATTGCATTAAAAAAAAGTCCTGGCCAAAAAGGCATCTTGTTTTGCATAGAAACAGGCAAAGACAACTGTCACGCAACACAAAACTAGTGTAGAGAACATCTATTTAAAGAAATTGACATTTTGTGTTTATTCGCTTTCATTCAGAGAGTTAAATGAGAAGATTGATATTCTGTTATAAGTCAGGTGATTAGCTTAGCTGAGCATAAAGACTAGAAACAGTTACTGAATGCAACTTCTTCTAAAACCACAAAACGTCATTTCTACACTTCTGTTCGTGATTTAGAGACGCTGGTTTCAGAACTTAAGCCCTTTCTCCCAGCTCAGTCGTTATGTAATGCTACCATCTCTAGCTCCATGAGTGATGTCAATCTTATGTGTCAGCAAAAAAAAAAAAAAATTATTGTAACACTAACTTCTGCTATTTTTGCATGAGAGGAAATACGCACATGAATCAACACTTGTTAAAATAACTATATCTAAATGCCTAATAGTGTAGTGGAGCGTCTACATGAGCAACAAAGATAATTGAGGGTACAGGACAAAAACATTTATACTCCACTAAAAAAAACTTTCATCCAAACGGCGCAGTGGAGGCTAATGACGCGCTAAGTCAATGACATTCAGCTCTGCAGCAGTGGAACAATTCAAATGCTGCCTAAGAAGGAGAGCCACAGAGACAACAACAAAAAAAAGCCACGTAGCCCACGAACAATGGGGCTTTTCTCTCAACTCAGCCAGCCTCAAAAACCGCTTTGTTGCCAGAGTTACACCCTCCACCCTCCCTCCAATACCATCAGCAAAAATCCGCCCATGCCTGTAGCTTTACTGCATGTGCCGTCTACAAAACAGCACTCCACCGCTTGTGATGACACCTGAACTAAATATATAATCGGCAGGCAAGCCTTTGTTACCTAACTGTTGTAGCATGAGGACATAAAATGCCAAGCACTGACCTCGTCTCCACTGGCCAGCCGGTGGGTCAGCTCCTTCAGGCTCCGCATCATCCTCTCATCCCTAAAGTCGTACGGGAAGGTTTCTGTCCACTCTGTCAGCAGCTGGAGGACCTTGGGAGCAATCTTCCTCACTCTCATCTGTTAATGTGGGATAAACACATAAGCACTGAGTAAACTATAATGACAACCAAACCTAGGACGTTCACAACAAAGAAGGGATTTTTTTGTTTTGTTTTGTTGTGCATACCTTGTCAGCTTGGGGATCGCCGAGTCGCTGTTGCTCCATGCACAGGTGACACACCTTTGACATGAGTTCGTACGGGTGGATAAAGAGGCGAGAGCTGAGCAGGAAGGTGAAGATGTACGTCCTCTGCAGAGAGAAAAGAAAGCTTACTACACATGATTTATGTTTGAAAATGAGCTTTAAAACCACACGAAAACAAAACTTGCAAGGGGGATGATACCTTAACATTACAAAACATAAATAGCAAGCAGGAGTGAGTAGTGGGAGTTGAAACTTTGAATCCCTGATGTACAAAAAGAAAAGGAGTTGCAAGAAAGAAACAGAGAGAAAGACCACAAAGGAAAGTGACTTTGGCACTTAACAGGCTTTCAAAGCATCAGCACTTCTCAGAGAGAGCAGAAAGAAAGAAGGCTTTACCTCCTTTCTTTGATGAAACTGCAAAGGAAAAGAAACCACCGGGGATAATAAAAGAAAAAGTAAAATGTTAACACTCACATCTGGATAATAGTCTACAGTTGGGACCAAGTGGCGAATGAGGGCCTCCAGGGACCCGGACACCAGGTTGTTGTCATGATAAAAGAGGCCGGGGTAGCCCTCCTCTTTGGTCTGGTACAGGTTCTTGTTGTAGCCGCCAGTGTTCAGCTGCCCCGTGAATGGTGGTGTCTGAGGCATGTTGTCCTGCAAAGAGAAAGAGGACAAACATGGGAACAGTAAGTCAACTTTCTTCTTCGACAGATATTTCGCCGCTGATGCAGGAAGGCCAAACAAATCCAAAATAGCTCTCGGACACAGACACAGAGAGCGGAGGTTTGTTTGGGAAATGGTTTGGACGCGGTCAACACCCTTCCTCCTCTGGATCCCTGCTGTCCATTTTTTTAAGTTTATTTTGATCTACAAATGGTTGAGTGAAAAAGTTGGACAGCTGTGAAAAGAAAACTGTGGTTGAGACACCAAAAGACAGAAAAGGAAAGCAGGAGGTCTGCGAGTCATCAGTATTACAATGAAAAACACTAGAATAGCCAGCTCACCAACTCTTCTTCCTGCTTTGACCCCACTGCGCTTCACGGGGAATTGAACCCTTAACCCCGGCAGTATTAGCGCCTTGCTCTACAGAAACAAACTGCAGGCTAAAAGAATGCATCTTCTCATAAGCAACGATTGCTGGAAATAACTAAATTCTCAGAAAACAAAACCCATGAAGATTTCACATTTGTTTTGTTTTTCCCCATAAATCCTCAGTAGGACAATTGTTTCATTAAAAAGGAGTTCTGACTCACAAAGATGTGGTATTTAATGACTCATAACGCTTACAAAGAGAGTTCTGTGTATGTGCTTAACCATACAGACATTAAAATTAAAAAACATGGAAGACCTTGTGAGAAATTGTGGGCCTGCAGGATGTCATAACACTTGTTGTTTTTTTTTTGAAAAGCACACTGTTCGATCACGTTGCCTGTTTACTTCCACTGCTGCCATCTGTTCGAGTGTGCATGACACAAAGTGAAGAGAAGTGTGTGTGTGTGTGTGTGTGTGTGTGTGTGTGTGTGTGTGTGTGTGTGTGTGTGTGCGTGTGTGTGTCAAAAGGGCAGAACAGATGATCATAATCATGATGCAGGGTAGAACATGGCTCACACTGATCAAAACAATGTCTTAGAAACTTGTCAAAATACTCTTGCAGCGATAATCCACTTCTCATATTGCGCCGTGCCTCTTACCGCTTTTCATTTGTGAGACAAATTAATTTCTTATTTCTACTTTCAAAAGTGACTTAGTCTTGCTTTAAATCTCAAACAGCCCTTTAAAGACCTGACGGCCGTCATAGTATCCTCAGTCTCGGGTCTAAAACTGAAGCCTGTCCTCACAAAGATTGAACAGCGGGCTCATGCACACTTCCCTCTGCCAGCCTCCTGAACTCTGACCCTGGCACTTAGGCTCAATCCCATGCCAGGCAGACTTATGGCTGGGGAAACACAAAGGGCCTTTTCACACTGGGGGAGGGGCAGGGTAACATCGCCCACCCCACACACACCATCACAAACCTCCACGCCCCCACCTCCTTGACAATATGCTGCCTGCCAAGTCAGGAGGCCTTTAGGGCTAATGCACTGCAGTGCTGCCAGGGACGGATCCAGGGATGCCAGGAGATATAAACTGCACCTGCCCACACACTGGCACAAGTAGTTTAGATACATTTCATTGTCCTGTGATGTAATTTTGGTTTTCAGAGGAGGCTTACATAAGAAAAGAAGAAAAAAATCAAAGGAATAAACATCTAAACAGACCAGAGAGAGAATTAACAGATATTATTTTAGCAGAACTTAATGGTCTAACAAACACAAACGCACAAATACCGAAACAAACCCCACACGAGGCCAACCATCCACCCTTCCCCTTTCACACGCCTGCCGGACAATAATGCACGCGTGCACATACAGCCCGTCGCTATTATTCAGCCACACAAGGATGGCCATTTCCATGAGAAAGGCGAGTGTGAGGAGTAAGAGCGCAGCGGGCCCGAGCATCTGCTGCGCCATGTGGCTTCCCCGCAGAGAGGGAGAGATCATGAGTGTGATAGAAGGAGAGAGCAGGGATATCCTGAGAGAAGTCAACTGTTTACTGTTTGTTTACTCCACTGAGGGTTTTTTGTTGTTGTTTTTTTTAACTGAACTTAAGTGCTCTTTTGTTAGCAGTACTCTACCACAGGCTCATTTAGTCACAGCTTCCTTCATCCAAGTATAACCACAGATATGGACTGCCCACAAAGCAACTCCAAACACACCACTGGGGTCAAGATGAAGATCACACCAGCAGCAGGTGATCGAGGACTGAGAACATCTCTCACTTACTTTTCCCAGCTGGGAGCTTAATCACCAGCTCCCTGATCCCACGCTTGCTTTTCTCGCCACCATGAAGGTGGAGTTTGATTTGGTTGGATGTTGCAGCTTTTCTCTCGCTCATAACGTTGAATAAATCCCTTTGGGTTGGTCGTTAACTGTTCAGTTCAGACAAAATAGCCAATTAGTAAAAGGACATCTAGAGCACCGGGAAATCGCCATCTGTGTGTGCGTTTCTCTGACATTTGTAGGCTGAACAATGAATTGATATGGCAAAAAAAGAAAACTGATCCACCGACCTTAGTAAGTGAATCAAGTTTTGGCCAGATGTGACCGATCTACTTTAAATAAAGTTACTTTGTCATTGTCATTATTGAATTTAGTATTTCCACAATCATATACATTATAATATAGTAATCCTGGCCCTCATACATAAAAGTGTGGATTACCTATATTAAATATAGCGCTGGTATCCAATTAAGACTCTGTGAGAGTTTCATTCTAGCACAAGTTATATCAGCCAGATGAACTGGACTGGGATTAATCTTTTTTGATGCTGTTGCAGGTCAGTCGAGTCCAACCTTTAACTACCAAACTACTCAACTCCACAGACACATCCCCTACAGGTGAAACTGACATGATCGCAGAACACATAATGGTGAATGAATTAAGTTTATGAAATCTAATACTGCAACAAGTTGTATCGAATCTTCAGCACTGTGACATCATTCGTCTCTGATGTCTTTGAAAAAGCAAAGGTGAACATTTTGGATTAATCTCATGCCGCCATGGGCAGGTGGGCTTCTTTGAAGATAAAAGCTGTGTCTCTAATACAAAAAAATAAAAAAATAAAACCCTGAGATAGAAGACAGCATGAGATCTGTCTCAGTGCAGGTGAGTATTCAGTGTTTTCAGTCTCACCTTATGGCGTTTTATTGATGCTTTTGTGTGTTCCAGTTAATTTAAGGCTTTTTACAACATTATTTTTGCAAATGCACTTCAATTTCATGGCATTTTTCAAAACAAAAAAAGGCAGAATATTAAATAAAGATAAAGAATATTAAAGGAAAATTAAGTTTTACTTACTTACAAAGATTAGGGCATTGTTCTCAGGCCAAAATTTAAAAAAAAGCTAATTAAGTTTGGTTGTGAGGGCAGCAAGACGATACCACCACCAACACCACCACCGTTATCTCGGCACTGGAGCCAAGAGTGTCTATTCTCATCTGCTCTGCTCCACACATGACAGCTGGAGCCTTCCCCAAAATCCCAAGAACAAAGCGCAGAATGCTTACAAGCAGCGACAACTGAGACACACTGATTTACATTTGGCTTCCAGGTGTCTGTATAGTAGTAGTAATAGTAGTAGTAGTTGTGGTGAAGGGTGTGTGGGTGAGGGGGGCATGTGTCAAGTCCTCGGGCCTGACAAAAGCAAACTCTTCGCACGCTGCTGTTGGTTTAGCGTGGCTGCTGGCTGGGTGGCAGCTGAAGGTAAACAAACAAAATGCCACAGCTTGCCTGCCAGGGAGGAGGGGGTGTTTACTTTGGATGGATGGTTTTAATTATAGCCTTGCTGGTTGTATGAGTGCATGCGTGTGTGTGTGTGTGTGTGTGTAGCCATTTGCCTCAGTGTGTAAAAATCTGGTTTGGACTTTAATTGGATTTAAAAACAGAGGATATTAAAATTTCTGTCCGTTTTTGCTCATTCGTGAGTTAAAAGATTTGTTTGTACTCCACTAAAAAGAATCAAGCTGTAAGCTGAAACACAAATTGTTTTATATTGTTCGTATATATATATATATATATATATATATATATATATATATATATATATATATTTTT
>JBBPCS010000386.1:2738751-2765714 GCA_037974645.1 Hollardia meadi | reverse complement strand
TTGGTGGAAGTAAATCCTCAATTCACAGAGTAAGATGTGAAAATATTCCGGCTCTACACGCCGTTTTCTCTCGCTGCTAAAGGCCTGACGATATCTGGCTGTTCTGCCGCTTCACCTCTCTCCTGTCCCCCCCCTGCTGTGTCCTGTCGTACCCAGTTTCATAACGTTAACGTTAGTCCTTGTTGGGTCCTCCGTACTGTATCTCAAGTCGCCAAACTGGCCTCCACCGGTCTAAGAGGCTGTGTCCAGTCCCAGTTTGGTTTCCAGCCGTGTTCAGGCTGCGGCGCCCAGTTGCCCTGAGCCCTGTTGCCTGCGGTGACTCCCCCTGTACGAGGTCGCGATCTAGGCAGACTTCAGTAATGCAGTAGGGCCACTAGCTCCACCGCTAAATGGGCTAAAGCTACAGCCAAAGATTACACAGCCCAAGATAACTAACTTACAGCAGACAGTATATTCACAGCAGTTAGCGGTTTCTCTGGTGATATACTGCCCACTATATTTTTGGAGGTACCTTCTAACTCTTACAAATTGCCCCTTTAACCACGTAACATACTCGGCGTCAAATACATAAGCTCCATTCTTATACTGCTGTACCGTGTTGTCGGCAAAAGGCACAACTCTTTGTACTGGGAGTAGGACTTTTAGCAATTCATTAATAATGTGAATTTAACAATATAAAGCAAAAGAAGTTCGGCCTTGTGGAGTGTAACTGTTCTTTTTGTACAGTTATGGTTACAGACTCTCTCTCTTCACCTCCCTACACTTATTTTGAGTGAAATTCTTTTGCCAATAAAGAAACAAAACACAATAAATAAAGTTAAAGATGAATTTGATTGAATTTGACGTTATTTTTCTGTAGATATTGCGATAATCTTGTCACCATGAATTGTTTTGGCCATGATAATCTTGTCGTGAAAGTCTGATATCGGGACAGCCCTGTAAGTAAACTCTCCGTACTGTACCGTACCTCACGATGAGAGATGTTTGTTGTCTCCTGCTCGTCGTCCCGTTCCAATCGCTCTCACTCAGGTCGCCAAACACATTTATTATTCCAAACACTCAGTTTGCTGTATTTTTTTTAATTCCTGACACCTATGAATCATCATCCTCCTGCACTATCACCAACAAGTGTAGTGCTGCGTGACGAGAATGCTCACATCTGTCAAAGACTAAGTAGAAGACAGATTTGTGCACTTATCTTGTAGCTGCCACAGTGGAGGATAAGTTGTTGTTCAAAAACTATGAAAACACACCACTGAGCGAGACCAATGCACTGGCTGTGACATGTTTCTTCTTCACAAAGAACGAAGGCATTGTATTTTATTGCGAGTGATTGAAGACACTGTCTTGCTGCTGTAAACACCAAATCTGTGGCTGTAAATTGTCCCAGCCACATGCACCAGTTCCTCCTTTTTGAGTGAAGTTTGGGAAAAGCTGCATGGCTTTATTACTGAATTTAGCTGACCGCACACATACATTAATACAAAGCGTGTTGGGGGCAGGACTGGACTTCCATCATGCTCGCATTGTTTTAAAGAAGAGGCTAGTGATCATACAGACAGAAATAATCGCAACTTGTTTATCAAAACTACTTTGTTAGAATCAGAAATTATTATAATAAAGTAGTCGGCTGGACTTGAATGCTGAGTTTGTCTGGCAGCCAGCGGTTATATAAAGCTCTGTGCATATGTATACATGTCCAAGTTTGCAAGTTTATGTAACATGAGAGGGTTTAAATACATAAAAAACTTTAATATTAGCTTTGGTTGTTTTGTAGGAAAAGAAATCCCCTGATGTTTTTGGAACAAGGTTGAACCAGAATAACTAAAACCCAAAAAAAACATGCTGTCTGCTTAAACAAATAATCCTGATGAAGATCTGTTGACTAAGAAAGTACGCATAAGGAAATGCAGTGAGCAGCACAATAATAAAGCTTGGATTATGAAAAGTATCCACAAGATGTTAAAAGTGATTCAGACTGTATCTGTTGTTTACCAGCAGGCAGATGAGCTCATTCAGCGGAATCGCAGCAACAAGTCAGAGGGGAAGTGTCGGGAGAAACGATGTGCATACACTCACCAGCGACTGTGGTCAAACTCAGGAGCACTCAGCATTCTCGCCGCATCACACAAACACATCATTTGCATTTCAAGTAGCTTGAAAAGAAACCACAAACAAATGCGGAGTGTAGGTAGGGACTACGGAACACCACAAAGGAAGATTACCTTCTACCACCCACAAGACTGCATTATTGGCATCGCAACTGCTGCCAAAGAGTCTTCAGGCGCCATATGCTCTCCCAATATTTGTTAAGCTAAGCATGATTAGTTCTTCCTTGATCAGATGACAGAGCACGGAGGAGGAATCCAGCCGTTAGCATGCACCAGGCTGTCTTTGTTTCATAGCCTTGCATCAAATCCCATTATATAAACAGGCCCGGGGGTTAATGGGGAGAAAATGTCTCTCAAGCTGTACCACGACATCACCCTGAGTACTGTGTCAGACTGATTATATGTGTGTTAAAGTTAAATTAAAATGTTTAATATGTGTGAATATAGCAAACAAATGAAACTTGAGACGGTGTCTGCAGTTACATAACACATATAGTGTCTGTTCTGTCTGTTCTGTGGGACATAAATATCATCTTCCTTAAAGAAGCGGGATGAAACATTTGAGAAAAGAACCCCGTGTCTCCTGTGGAGTAACAGGAGTCGGGATGTGTTGAGGCTAACGTAGCTTAAACAGGGGGGAGAGCTAGCATTGCTCTCAATAAAGTAAAAACAAATGTGGCCACAAACAGTTCTCAAGTTATAAAGAAACATATTTTTTAACCTATATAGAAAAATAAATGTAAAAATTGGGGATTTTTAGGGCGCTAGCTGTAGCCTCCAGTCTTACCCTGCTAAGCTAAGCTAATCTGGCCAAGACTCCATAACATATGAGACTTATATCAGTTTTTTCACTGAAAATAAACAAGAAGCATTTGTCAAAATATTGACTTGACTCTCTAAAGATATCTAATATGAATATCAATCGAGCTGTGATGTAACTAATGAAGCTAATGACGAGCCCTTTTATTATTCAATCAGTAGCAGTAAAAGCAACTGTAGATATCAACAACTGATAGAATTCCAAGCTAATGCATCCATAATATAATTTAATTAAATATAATTCATTTCTGACTAGTTGCCTGATGTCAACATTTAATTTCTTACCAGTGGAAATGTTCATTATATCTGTAACTTAATTACAACTAGTCAACTTGTACCATTAAATCAATTTCAGATATCTACAATGCCATTTTGACTATTTGCATTTCTAATTAATAAGATCTACAGCCCAAATCGAACTTGTCAAAATGTTAGTTATTGACGTCAATACTTAAATTCTTAGTAGCAGAAATCTTCATTGTATCTACGATTCCTCTTACACCATTAGTGGAATTCTAGATATCCAAAATTCAATTGGCTTAATTCAATTATTGATATGGTAAGAATGTAATTTCAAACATGTAGAATAGCATTTCATTATCTGAAACCCAATAACTAGTGAAAATTATATTCATACTGGTAATTGTATTTGAACTGAACTCCATTCAGAGATTGTGCAATAATAATTTATTGGGACTGGGTACTATGGGTTGTGCAATATTGACTATCTATATTTTTATTTATATTCTTCTTGTCTATATATGTTTTTATTCTGTTTTTATGTGTGTATATATATATATATATATATATACCACTGAGGAGAATAACTAAATTTCATTAAACAACTGTACAATTCATTTAATAACTAAAAAAAAAAAACTCAAAAAAGAAAATTCCATTTCACATTGATATGTTGGTCATATCGTAAATGGCAACATCCCAAATGAATTAGCTGCATATCTGGAATAGTATTGTATTGAATTGTAATTATCTGTAACTGTTATTCTCAGTAGTGAAAAAGAAATGACTGATATTTATAATAAAATTAATTAGATCTGTAAATCAGTTTTGACTTTTCGAAATGTAAAAATATAATAATGATATTTAAACAAGTTGACTTTTTGACACGTTTAAATGTCATTTCCACTAATGAAAACTAAATTGCTCCGAGTCAGCCCTGCTGATGAAATGTTAAAGGGGCTTGTCATTTATTCCTTCTTGGCTCTCTGTTGGCCTTGGTGATATGTGTGCAAACACATGTCGTATACGTGTTAATCTCTTTGTCCACACTTATGTGATATATTTCCCCATGTTGCAGTCGATGGAGGCTGGGACGAGTGGAGCGAATGGACCGTATGCAGCAGCCAGTGTGAGAGGCAGCGGAGTCGGGAATGCAACTCCCCGGCACCCAGACACCGAGGCAAGATGTGCGAAGGGAACAGCGAGGCCACTGAGAACTGCACAGATGGACTATGTACCCAGAGTAAGGCCTTTCTCCCTGCTGGGCATCATCATCATCATCATTTTCCCATCATCATCATCATGTATACGCTCACCGTAACATGGCAAATCATCACAAGCATGTTTGAACAGGAGGTGTGCTTTGGAGAAAAAAAGAAAAGAAAAAAGAAGTCACAGTGTGGATTGACACAGATGCCCAGTGCATGATAATGTCAGCGCTCTTCTCCTGCGTGCCGCTCACTTGACATATTGTATGTCATCCTGAATCTGTCACAGGGTAGGATGTGCAGACGCTCACTCCTGAATGACGCTTGACGTTTGGAATGAAATGTCATTGCACTGTTGAGGACATGCACATGCAATGCCGTGAAAAAAGTTTCAGTGTTTCACTCGCGACCGAAAGCTACGTTTTTGTTTGTTTTTTTAAATATCTAAACTGTGATTTGAAGGAGTTTTCAAATCACGAGAGGCACAGTTTTATACGCAGCATACATTAATGTCTAAATGAGCTGTGAGGTTCAATGAAAGTTGCTCCTATCTGGACATTCAGCAGCAAATGTACGCAGCTTCCCTTAACAGTAATTCTATAAGTCTGTAAGTCTTGGCTCTGCATGCTGGTGTCAGTAGCATTAGTTCTCGGCCAAAGCTGGAAAAAGAAATGCCACTCTTTTATCATTTTAATGTTTAACAGTTGAGAAACAGGGTGCTGAGTCTTCTAAATCGAGAAAGTAACACTGCAGCTAGCTTAGTAGTTGTCAAGTATTAGAGACAGCTCGTAGATATTTTTTATTTTAAACTTTGAAGGAAGACATATCATTTATAGGTTAACACACACACACATTAACGGTCCCATATCTTAACACTTACACTTATAAGTGTACCGTTTAAGCAATTGTTTATGTACTTGTGTTAACAAGAAATAATATATTGATTAGATTTTCCGTCGTTTCGCTGAGCGCCTTTGGCTTTGGCTGCTAAATGCGAAGTAACCGCCTACTTTTCACAAGCAAACATTTTGATTGGCTGAGCACAGATAAACACCGCCTCTCACTCTCCTTTGGGTTTTTCTCCTTTGGAAGTCTGTGCGGTGATGAAGCACTACAGCCAGCAATGAAACAGTTTTCATGGCCAGTGGCTCCGTCACATTGCTACACTCAATGAGGGGGCGGGCTTATGCGATTTTTTTTTTTTTAGCTCAACGACTATTGGTTATCCTGTTTCCAGGTAGAAACCGGCTAAAATTCTTACTAGCTCATCGAGCTGCGAGGCCATCTTGTGCTGAGGGGGGGGTAGAAGAACGGCAGCAGTAAGCGACTTCAGATTTTACCTGCTTTTGTTTCACGCCTCCAAGTTTATACAAAAAAAACACAAAACACAATAAAAATGCATTTTCATGATATGGGACCTTAAAAGCTCTAAATCTATAAACTAGCTTGTCCTGTCACTGAAACTAACATTAGCGTAGCATGCTATATGGTAGCGCTGCCAACAGTAAGACTTGTCATTATAACCATAATGGGAAAAGTATGCAGCTGCTATCATGATATAATACACCACTGAGTTTGGAATTTATTATTTATTATGGTTTGCACAAATGTATGTTGTTTATCACGATGTAAACCACCAACACAAGGAGCTTATAGAAATAGAAAAATTATAACATTTAAAATCACAATTTTTTTGTCAAATTGTTCGACCCTACTAAAATTAGGTTATGTTCATTTTGGCTTCCACAATGTACAAAAGTGTGTGACTTCATTCTTCTTAAAGAGGCCATATTATGCATTTTGAGGTTTTCCATTACCTTTAGCGTGTTACATTCCAGTCCACGGCAAAGGGAGCTCCTCATTCCCACAGAAAACTCTGCCCCTGAAGTGCCTGAAACGCCTCATCAGTAGTTTAGACTTTACTTCTGTGACTTTGTTACATCACTTTGTCACACTTTGCATAATGCACGCCTCATGGCTAGTCTGGTGGCACGCCCTCGGGCGGAGCTGTAATTTGGTACACTCCGACCGGGAAGAGTTTTGTTAGAGGTATCACCATGCCGAGGAGACGCTGCGTTTTTCACTGCGAGGGCAAATTCCCTTCGTACAACCGACGCCATTGTTGCCGTATCTACAGCGGTGTTTTCAGCTGCTCAGGTAGCCTATGGTAGCTGAATTTTGATTATGGTAAGGGGCGTGGCATTTCTGACACAATAGAGTGGGCCAGCTGACACATCAGAGCGGACTGGGCTTTTCGGGAGGGGGACCTTAAGGAGACAGGAGCTAAAAGAGAGTGCTGATAAGGTGCTGCTGCAATGGACAGTATTGGAAAGATAATGTGTGTTTTAACCACCTGTAAACGTATTCTAGTATAAACCTGTTAAATAAACTTGTTTTGGGGTCTCGGTGTGTTCGGAGGTTATTAGCCCATTCAGAGGTATTTCTCAGCTTTTGGGCGGTTTACACCTCAACACCTTCATCCATGGTGATATGAGGACAGTAATGATCCCTGCCCGGTCGTTATCAAATACCGTGCAGTCAGCAGAAGAGGCTGTTGGATCAGAGACCAGACTTGTTAGTCACTTCACAGAGGCTCGGACTTTAATCACCACTTTCTCTCCTCTCTGTCTCGTTCTATCTCTCTGTCTTTGCAGATCGAAAGCTGCTACATGATGTTAAACCTCAAAGTGAGTCTTCCTCTGTGGATTTCTTTCATCTTCAACCACTCCCCCCCCCCACCCCCCCACACACACACCTATCACTAATATGCCCTGAAATCTGGGGGTACAAGAGATGATTTTAGCCGAAACAGGAGTGACAGTCAGTACCAGTGCCATACCTTATAGTTCACTTTCATCAGAGCAACCCCTGTTTTAACCCAGCAAGTTGCTCATCACACGCTCATGTCGTTATTCAGTCCCCGACTTTTATGACAAACCGTGACACCGCAGCTGTGCTTCCACTTTGAGCCAGGAGATATATTGGTTGTGACAGGTGAACATGTGCTATGTTGTGGAAGAATTAGTGGGTTGTAATTATTGCAAACAAGCTAATTTGACCAATTTATGGCGCTGTCCTCACGTTCCTGTGGCGGCTTTCAATCACTCGCTGGAGTAAGCCCGACTAAGTGATTGTCAGATGCTAGCTTGAGTGCTTTCATTAGCCCGCCACATTAGTGTAAAATTCATGCCTATTGCTTTCTCTGCAGGCTTTAAGGGAAGCTTGAATGATTAAACGGGGAGTGCATCAAGCTGCTATGTTGCGAGTGATCACCCTGGTAGGAATACTCAAAATTAATTTGCCTCTGATTGGTCCTCGCGGCAACTGGTGACCATCGGCTACACGGCATGGGCTCTGACTGCCTGCGCTGTGAGATATCCATCATAGCTATTGGGTATAGACCAGTGGGTCTAAAGGCAGTTATAGGCTAATCACCCTCCATGTTAGCAGCTTGAGAGTGATATGGAACAGTTTAGAGTAACGGCCGGTTGTGGATGGTCATTTATTCCTATCTGTGGTGCATAATGTAGCATAGAGAGATAAGACAGATGGTCTCCTTCATCTTATCACTTTCCATCCTTGTTGTTTCATTTCCATGCTGGAGCCATTGTAACTCTTGCCTGTGTTTGACCTTGAGTGTCTATAAAACTGTTCTTTTCCCATCTCCTCCGCATGGTTTCTCAGTCTTCATTAATAAAACAAAGACTATAGGCTCTTTTATGTGCAACGCCTAAAAAAGCCTTTTCACTTTTTTGGCAATATTGTCTTCATCACTGTAAAAAGCAAAACAAAGACCCAAGTACTAGAGAAATCTTAGAAGAACACATTTACATACCGTAAATTCTCAAATTCTGACTGGGGCCTTTATTTACCTCAGTGACAGAGAGTACCAGGCCTTTACTTCTAGTTTCCCCGGCTCCCCAGTTAATGCAAATTCAATGCTTCCTCCATGTTTACCTGCTGTCCTGATAAATTCAGTATAATGTGCATTTCTATAGCACTAATTTCATCAGAACAGCAAGGGTCAGTCAGTCATTCAATTACCCCACAATTTCCATATTAAAAGTGTTGTAGCCTTCCCTTTAAAGGCAGGCTTTTAATGTGAAAAAAAATGTTGTGATTATGATAGCTTTAAGATATTCTCCACCAATTTAGCATTGCACTCCTATAACACTGTCAGACTCATGTTGGGCAGTTGGACAAAAAAAGTCTTATTAATTCTTCTTCCTTGTTAAAACCTGGCACTTACATTATCTTTAATGCAACTCGACCACCAACAGTTGGGTACTGGTCACTGACAAACTGAAGTAAAGTACCCATGACTACTGCAGCCATCTGACCTGGAAATGAATGCTGATTGTACCCTTTACAACTGAAGACAAAATAACGAGTGTTAGTGTGTTTTTTCTCCAGTGTCAAAGGGGCTCAAGTGACAAATGCAGTCCTCTCTGGAGACCCAAAAGACTTCACAGAACTCTTATCATGCTTCTACATGCAGTAGTACTTGTTGTATAAAATTGCTGCAGTTCCCCTTTAACATTGAAGTATGAATTGGATTGAATTGGTCCTCTGGAAAAGGACATAAAGCTTAATTTCACCATGTGAGCTTCAATTTTTTATTTGTTTGGTATTATCTGAATCTCAGCCTCTGTCTTTCATGACAATTCACCAAATCTCTCCTTTTTTGCTTCAGATATGGACGGCTCCAACGATGTAGCTCTGTACTCCGGCCTGGGTGCCGGGATCATCGCCGTGGCTATCCTGGTGGTGGCCGTCATGCTGTACAGGAAGAACCACAGCGAGTACGGCGTGGACGTCATCGACTCCTCGGCGCTCGCCGGGGGTTTCCAGTCCTTCAATTTCAAGACTACCAGACAAGGTAAGAGAGAGCGGCTCCACGCTGACACGCACCAATGACCACAAGGCCAAAAGGCAGCGTCATCAAAGACCTCTGCGACAGGCCCACCCCGGTGATTGATGGCGTTTGTTGGCATCGAGCAGCCTCCCTATCTGCTTAAGATTTATACCTCCAGAACCAGTAGAAGCACCCGTCCTTCTATTTTGACAAACCTGCTCCTCTGTTATTGTGATGCAGAAGGTAACCAATCTCTGATAGAGACTGCTCCACCTCCCCCACCTCCTCCACGGACCACACATTTGACTGTCAGGCAGCCAATCTCCTCCATCAGATTACACCGTCCTAGACCACTGATGGATAAATGCGAGGCGTATGGAACAGTGAACATCAATCCAATTTTTGTTGTGCACAGCAATAACTTCTGTTGGTTATGTGGCTGCGGCTGTCCCGGCCAGCTTCGCTACAGGCATTCATATTGCCGTCGCTGACACTTCTGGGTTAGCGCGAGTGATAGCCATCGTGGCGAGGGGTGATCCATCCACGCCGCCGCAGTGACAGCACCGTGAGGAGCACACTGTGCCCCCCTTCTCCCCCAAGGCCTGGGGAGTCGGTCAAGCCCCACCCCTTCATCACGCGTGAGGAAGGGTATGAGGAAAAACAGGGGCGGGGGGACTGGGAGGTGGTATGAGCCAGGTCTACATTCAGCAGGTCATCAATCCTATTTAAATAGGCCAGCCTGCCTGCTGTGCCCTCCACCGGCCACAATCACTCCTTTCCATTTTCATCTCTTTCAGCTCCCCATGAAATATTGAACACTTCTCCAGCCCCAGTTTGCTTTGGAGGAAGTAGTCAGGACCTTTTGTTTTAGCCTACTTCTGCGTTGTTAAGATTTTACCGTCCTGGAAGGAAGTTAAACACTACCTTTAGGGGGGGAAACGCCTCCAGAAGGAGTGTTTAATTGCAAATCAGTAGCTTTCTCATGCCTAATAATCACACGAAGAGAAAAAACAAATTCTTAAAGAAGTTCTTGAATGCTTCCGGATGGCCCTCTGCTGCCGGAGAGGCTGTAAGGCAGAGTGCAGAATGAGTCTTCGGACCTGACCCTGTCTCTCCGCATTAGCTCTCCTTCTGAGTGATTTTTAATCAGAGGCCCAATTCCAAACCTATCCCTCAAGGTATTCAACCCCAGGTACATTTCATTAACTTCTCTCATCTCGCCCGCTGCCATTCCATTTTCGCCGCGCCACTCTTAAAGATGCACACTCAAGCGATAATCGGATCATTCTCCACCCGACCGGAGGGGGAGAAAATTTAGCAGTGATCGAATGTCAGGTGCAGAGAGGCAGAGAGTCCACGGGGCTGCAGCTCTCGCCTGAAGGTTCACTGTCACTGTTGGGCTCTTTAAAAATGAAATACTGCATGTTTCCAGTTTTTCGTGGAATATTATCTGAGTAGCAATTATCTGAAAATGTTGTTCTATATCATATCTGTTTATGTTATGTTATTCTGTCTCATATTTATTTATACTTGTAAGGACTTAACGTGATTTAGTTTAGGGCACTTTAAAAAAAAAAGAATTAAGAAAGGCAGTTTCGCTCTTTTATTTAAGATGTTTGAACATTAAAACTATGTAGTGAAAACTGATTAATCAAGGAAATTTTAATTTTAAAGTACTGATTAGTTGAATTAAATAACTTTATTTTATTTTATTATTTATTTAGAATAGGAGAGGCAGCACATTTATTAAAATGTGAATATATTTCTGGTTATATTCCATGTTTTAATATACTGAGAAACCTGCTGGAAAGAACAAAAACAACGGGGAAAAGTCAAGCTTTGAAGACCGACACACCCCATCGTGCTCATCACAAATCACGCCCCCGGTAATTAACGATTTCTCTAAAAATAAAACAACATTAGCCTCCCGCCTTGCAGCAGGCAGCAGCTGGGCAGCAAGGACTCGGTGACTTCGCCGTTATCTTGGCACAGCTCGTCCAGGGGCGCCACATGACTGAGCTTGCCAGATCGATGCGGCGAGCTGCTCGCTCCGTTTGGCAGCGTCGTCACATCTAATGGCCACAGATGAAGACAACCCCCCCCCCCTCCTAATCTCCACAGACTGTTGGGTCCATACTGGGAGATGAAGGACTCCCCTCATTTACAGAGCAGTCACCTACACCCCTCCTGGCCCTCCCTCCCTGTCCTTCAGGAGGACGACTCGGTGTCCGGAGGAGCTGACTCCAGCAGATGGATTATGGAGATCAAGCCGTGTGTGTGCTTGGTAATTAAATCTAGCGCTCTGACCGTGGCTCCGAGCCCTGGACCTGCTGCCCAGGTTGTGCTCCCTTACCTCCGATGCACTGGTCGCCTGCCCGGACATGTTGTTTTAATTGGTGCTGGAGCTTCTGTGGTCAGCTGCAGGAGATTTTAGCCGAAGAAGTCCAGAGATGCGGCTGTTTAAAAAATGGTTTGAGCTGGACTGATGTGACCAGGAATTTTTATTAATTCTGGAGATTAAAGGTGATCTTAATCTCAAATCTGCAACGTCTGCTTTTTGTAATCTACTGTACTGCCAACAGAAATCCCCTGATAATATTTAATCCTTGCAAGCTGCATGGCACATAGTCCTTCTCATTTCATCTTTTTCTTCTCATGAAAAATTAATTCTTGGGATGTTTTTCACATTTTCAGCCTTTTAAAATATCAACTTTTGCTTTGCTAAATCAAGAAATGACAAAAAAAAATAGAACAATCTTGAGTTTTCTTGTTGTATCTGGGACACTCGTGATTTTCCGTATCCCATGAGAGTGGTGTTGAGGAAAACGCAAAGGGTGGGCATTGATTCATTAATTAAACAAGTTCCCTACATAACGTGACCACGGCTTTTATGTGACTGTCTCTGCGGCTGTGCTGTCTCTCCCTCTCTGTAGGCAACCCGCTGCTTCTCAACTCGTCTATACAGCCTGACTTAACGGTGGGACGGACATACAGCACTCCCCTCTGCTTCCAGGACAGTGCAGACAAAGAGCTCTTTGACCCCTTACCGGACATCAAGGTCAAAGTCCAGAGCTCCTTTATGGTTTCGCTTGGCGTGGCCGAGCGGGCCGAGTTCCACGCCAAAGTCCCCGCTGAGACCTTCCCGAGGGACCTGAGCCGGGACTACTGCAGCACGGCGGACAGACGCAAGAAGGGCCTGCTCACCCTCAACGGGCCCTTCAGCACTGGCAAGGAGCAGCTGAGGACCACCGGCGTATTCGGCCACACCGGAGGACGTCTGGTGGTGCCAAACACTGGTGAGCTCCACGGGAAGCAGATAAAAGCACAGACACAGAGTTTGTTAGCAGAAATAAACACTGCCTCAGTCTGTTTTTGTTGAGCTCACACACTGTGAACTCAGTCTCCATAATGAGAGGCTGCAGTAACTTCTCATTATAGTAGCCATCATAAGCCAGCATTGTTAAAGTTTGAGGTGCAGCCTTCCCAGAATGATTCGCAGCACAACAAACAACTAACTTTTTCCACCCTTTTTTTTCTCCACTGCTATGCTGCTTGTTATTGTTGCACTGTCCTCTTTTGTTGGGTTTTCTCAACACACATAAAGTAGTGCAGAATACAACTGTATTATTGTATTTAAACAGTGTAAAAAAATTTTTTTAGCTTACTTGTACATAAAACAAACACAAGAACATTTCAGCTTGAAAAGAAATATGTTAACTGGACATAATCAGAGAATAAAACAACAAAGAATACAACCTAAAACAAAAAACAAAAAAATACTAAGGCTTGCAACTTTTTTGTTTGGTTAGCATTTAGCATAGGCGCCCTATGGTACCTCCCAAAGTTCAGACGAGGCGAGAACTATCTCATCAGTCAGCCTGGTTTGGGGTCTTCTGAAAAGATAAAGCCATTTTGTGCATTTCTGGGAAATATTGTTTGTACTATTAAAGTTCAGAGAGCAATGCAGAGCCCTATTTCCCAAAAGGACCGTGAGACTGAAATAATTTTAAATCTGTTTTAAGAGGCTTTTTAAGCTTAAGACGTGTTTCCCAAATGCAGTTTGTAGTTTAACAACCATCCAACCAGCCTTAAGTACTGCCACAGCTAGCTAACGTCTGCCACAGCTAGCTAACGTCTGCCACAGCTAGCTAACATCTACCACAGCTAGCTAACGTCTGCCACAGCTAGCTAACATCTGCCACAGCTAGCTAACGTCTGCCACAGCTAGCTAACATCTGCCACAGCTAGCTAACGTCTGCCACAGCTAGCTAACGTTCTCTGGGATGCAGTGGCACAAAATTTGGATTCATAATAGCAGGCAGTGGTGCTAAGCTGAAAAGCACAATGTGTTGCACAGCCTTCTTTTTTCATTTTTTGGTCATGGTCTAATTTCTTTGTCTTTTATTTGGGAGGGTGCTCCATTTTTTTCCATTCCATCACAAACGGGCCTTAAGTTAAAAAAATATATAAAGCGAAAACCAACAGCCAGTTAGGTTAGCTTAGCATAAAGATTGGAAACAGAGAGAAACATCTAGCCTGTACAAAGGTAACACAGTCCACTTATCAGAATCTCTGAACTTAACTGATTAACTCTCATTGGTTTAATGTATCATAAATATCTCCTAAAATGCATAATCATCAATAATATTTTGTCCATATCTTATCACTTGCTAAAACTTTTAAGAACATAAATCAGTCCATGCACTCACATATATGCACCACGAATATACAAGACAGAAATGCATGCCATATATTTAAGAAATGCATTTAAATGTTAAAAAAAAAAAAATTCAATCAATTACAAAATAAAATGATTCAACAAAATTAGATGCTTCTAATTGACCCATGTTTCCATTTTATCCAAAATCCCCCCAAACTCTACCCCTCCAACAATTCCCCATTATTTCTGTGATGGATATTTTTGCATCGTGTAGTTTTGCTGCATCTCGTTCAGGAGAACACATGAAATAAAAAGTTTAATTTCCCATTTCAATTGGTGTAACTCAACTTGTCAAAGTGCGTGCTTCACTCAGAAGTCACCCTCTTACTACATTACAACCATTAGTACATGCACACAGGTCTTAGATAGTGTAAGCTGTTGCTAAGATCCATCAGTGCTGTTGCCAAGGCAGGTATGTTTGTTATTCCTCCACATCCTCGCTGGCTCTCTCAAGCAAACCGAGGTCACACTCTCTCATCATGTCCCGCCAACACAAATGGAGCGACTGGAGGAGTTTGCATGGACCGTTACAGTTGTTGCCAGGTCAACAGTCCGTGCGTACCTTCTGTGGCCCTCGTGTGCAGCGCGATGGCCCTCGACTAGCGTGGAGAGGTGAAGTGAAATCAGCCTCTTGCTGTCGTCTTTCAGGCTGAAGGTCTGTGCGGTGGAGTCACTGCTGTCAAGTGCGGCACGCTGCACTTCACTGCAGATTTACTGAAGGTTTCTCCTCACTTTACTGACACGTTTTGTCACAGCCCTTTGTGTCGCATCCAGACACACAAGGTATACCCTTTGGCGTCAGGCAAAGACGCATGTGGGTTTAATGTACCTGCAATGTAAAGCCGTCCGCGTCACTTTCAGACGACTTGAACAGATGATGTAGCGCGACGTACTTTCCAAAGCGACAAAATATTTTCTTGTTTTTGGTTTAATAAATACGGTGAGTATTTTGGTTTTAAATTTGGTTATATGATGTCCCCTTTCCCCCCTGATGGTCGGCCCTAACCTCTAATAGATCTAATCATGTATATCGATTTCGCTTTACAAGCCCAGGTTTTTAGATATGTGCCTGTGAAATATCTGTCTCCATCTCAACACAGTCGTGCTCACAGAACTGAGAAGTGACATTTAAAATGTTTAGCAGCCACATCTGTTTCCAAAAACAATGTCCTGATTATATAATAATCCACAGACCACACTTTGAACATTTTTAACATTTTTGATATGTTATGAGTTCTATTATTATGCTAATTAGACCCTTACATACAATATTTTTTCCATCAAGGAAATCAAACTGGCCTCCACTGGTCTCAGCGGCTGTGTCCGGTCCCAGTTTGGTTTCCAGCCATGTTCAGGCTGCGGAGCCCCTTTGCCCGCAGTAACTCCGTCAGTGATCCGAGGTCACGATCTAGGCAGACTTCAGTGAGCTGTAGGACCACTAGCTCCACTGCTAACAAAGCTAACAGTTGCTATAGCTACAACCAAAGATTACACAGCCCAAGATAACTAACTTACAGTATAGTGACAGCACTTGGTGGTTACTCTGGTGATATGCTGCCTCCTATATTTTTGGAGGTAGCTTAAAATTCTGACTATATTTTACAAATTACACCTTTAAGCTCCAGGCCATCGGTGGAGTAATGTAGTTTAATCCCCAGCTTTAAGTCTATTTTTCATCCTTCACCCTCTTCCAACTTTTCATACTCAATTATCACAACATACACAATTCAGCTGCTTCTTCATACAAATTAAATTCAGCAATGCAGTTTAGCATCAGCTTTTGAAAATACCTTAAAATATTCCACATCTGTCAGACATTATTTATATTATTCAAGGATTAAAGACAGGAAAGCAGTTTAGTATCAGCTCTTCCACATACAGCGGATATGTGTCTGACTCGCATCCACGCCTAGTGGCTGTAATGTGCCAAGAGATGTTGCCAACAAAGGCAGGGGAGGAGAACACTTGTCAGATAGTTAACATGGATGTAAAGAAAATAAAGGATTTACACTCAAATATTCACAAATTGGCCTTTTTTCATATATTTTACGAGTAAAGAAATGCATGCAATGCAATTGTTGCCTCAAGCATACGTAATATTCAGTTTGGTGAGAAATATAAGTTAGTTTACAAGAACACTCCACAGGGTATATTTAATTTGCATATGATTTTTTTCCTTTTTTCTTTTCTAAATGCATACGCTTGGCGGTTTCTTCATTTACTCATTCTTCAGGCTTTGATTGCTGAAGAAGTGAGACAATGTGTTCCTGTGTTGTTTATTTGGGTGAACTGCTTTCAAGATATTTATCTGGTCATTTAAGTTTCAAGTTTTTCAATTTTATTTAATTTATATAGCACTTTAAAAAGCAAACAGGTTTTGTACCAAAGTGCTCCACAAAGAAAGACATAATGTATATATATATATAGAGAGAGAGAGAGGAATAAATACGTATATGAGAATAATAAGGCAAGATTAAAAATAGAAGCAGGTTTAATCATAATATAAAACTTAAAATAACAGATGAAATAGAAATAATCCATGATTGAAAACACAATGAAATCAAATAAATAAATAAAAACAGATTTTACATGATTAAAAGCCAGAGAGTAAAAGTGTTAGTAACCGAGCGTCCGTGTTTTTATATTAACTGTAAGTGGGAAATGGTAGCCTGAAAAATGCCAAGGTAGAGGTAGTTACAGGAATCCAGGCTAGATGATATTATTGAATAACTGACTCTTTCAAGATCAGACGGTGATAAGAAATGCCTAATGTTGGAGATGGTTCTGAGTTGGAAGAAGCTGAACCTGACAAAGGGAGTCAGGTTCTGGGCAGTGGGAGGCCAAACAACATGTTTTCTGTATTCAGAAAATTTTGAGCCAGCCAGTCCTTAATATTTTTTTGTAGTTGGGTTGCATCGGCGTGATTTGGGGGAATTTAGAGGAAGGTAGATCCGAGTGTCATCTGCGTAGCAGTGGAAAAATATGTTTTGAGTTTGGATGATTTTTTCCCCAATGGGAGCATGTAACATTTAACATTTAACACAAAAAGAAAAGAAATCCAGTTGTGACTGACCCACTGTTGGCAGAGATTCATCACATCTGTCAATTTTTCTTTTCATCATCGCCTCCACTAACATGTGACGCAGAATGTTATTTTTTTTTTCATCAGAACGGCACATTCCAGAGTTGACCGAGGTATTATTCACTTTCAACAGCGCTGCTAAAAAAAACAGCTTTATCCGTCATCTCCCACTCTGCTCCTCTGAACCTTTTATTTGGCTTTTTATATGCTCTCTCCCCCTCTTCAATAAGAATGCTTCACCATTCACACAGAGGCAGATGAATAGTGTCAGGCGACAGTGGCGGGGCCGCGTTGCTCTGCAGAAATCTCCATTTGCTTCTTGAAAGATGTTGCATAATCAAAAGTGTAGCGAGCATTGCTGGATGGGAGATCAGAATAAACAGAGAGACTGTTTTAATTCTTGTAGTGTCACATAAAGTGTGTTTACAACTTCATTCAAATCGTATATCAATTCATCCATTCACAGTATGTCATGTGCCCATCCATTGTGGCAAGCTTGCTATTATAAGTTTGCAGGTCAACATTCACCAAAGTTGAACTTGACGCAAACAATTGGAGCGAATCCAATTCCAATAATCTGATGATTCCATTGGACTGAATTGGATTCAATGCAAAATTTTGGTACTTTAAATGCTGGTGTGACCATGCAGGTCTGAACTGTAGGCGATTTCTATGGCATGCTTGCCAACCCTCCCGATTTTCCTGGGAGACTCCTGTTTTTCATTGCCCTCTCCCGGTGTCCTCCCTGCGTCACATTTCTCCCGTATTTCTCCCGATTTAATTTTTTTACAGCGTATTTAAGCCCTTCGACTCTTAAAGTTTCCACCCGGACAACTATACGGCTACACCAAATGACGTTTCTTTGCATGCAGGTGACACGGATAAGCATGAATTAAAGTGAATAAATGAAATTAATATACTGTACACAGAATATACTAAGTAAAGAGTATTTAACATAACACTGTTGCAGTTTTTGCATGTGACATTGTGTTTTCATTGTATTTCTACTAAAAGTCATATTCAAAAAATTGATTTACTTAGTTTGAGTCACTTTATTCTTCCATATGCTACAGATCATTCAAATGAAACTCTCGTACATGTTCCCAATAACCCCCGCATGTACGACATGCCGTAAGCCCTTGTTTTCCCCTACACTGTCAGGCTGTTGTTGATGTTGACACATTTGTGTGTGTTTTCCAGGGGTCAGCCTGCTGGTGCCTCATGGAGCCGTGGCTGAAAATATGTCCTGGGAGATGTACATGGTGATCAATCAGGGAGGGACAAGGTGAGGCCAGAGTTTACCCAAATACCATTTCAGCCATCTATCTGTCCGCCAGTCTCCCTCCATCTTATCATCCATCTCCCCTGATTCTCCGCCGTCCGTCCTCACTGTCCTGTTTCCCTCTAATTATTTACCATCCTCTGTTACTGCCATTACAGCTGCAGCGTTTAACTCAATAGAACCATCACTTCTCAAGTCTTTGTTGTCTTAGTGAAGCAGATTATAAAGTGACAAGTTGAATCCGCTCTATCGCTGGGTGCCTAATTACAGCAGAATTAGATTCAAGTGTGTTGACGTCAAAGAAATTTTTCTTTCTTACCATTTGTTTGTGTAAGTATATACAGTATATGGCTGGACCGCATCTATATGTTTTTTATCAGATTATTATTTGGGATGCTTTAACTGTACGCTCTGGTGCATGAGCTGTTTTCTTTCCCACTCTGCTAAACACGGCACAAATCAGAGCCTTTAAATTAACATCCTTCACATATGAAACTGAACTTGAAAACTGTCTTTTCAAAACCCTGGACTTGACTGTATATAAAAGTTGTAATAAAACATTCAAGAGGAAGAAAAAAATGAGTGCTTTTTGAAGTAAATTGCTACATTTGGCCAAGCTATAGTGCTTTAAAAATGAGGAAACAGAAAATATACAGATATGTGTTTCCCTCTTCTGGCACACAATGTCTCCTCCTAGTGATGGCTGTATTTTTAAATCCATTGAGGATTTGGGTTTAAGAGTTTTGATCCTTTGAGGTTGCTGTAGCTGGTCAGTGGTAGTAGCAAACTAGCTGATTGAGTTAGCAATGTGAAGTCAGCTGCTATTAGTCAGTTTTCACAGAGCATATGAAATATACAGTATGCCGACAAGAAGCACCACACGTCATTTTACGTTAAACATGTGAGGTCAAATGTGTTTAAGATGGTATCAACGCGGCTGCAATGCTAATTTCTGTTAGCGCGTAAAGGTAATTCCCATTATATGTTAGCATCGAGCTAACACACTAAGCGCTAGTTATTTTTACATGTCTAACATCAATTCAGGCGTTTGTCGGCCACACACGTATTCATGTCCAGTATGTCGTCACTTACTGATCTGCATTTGAAGTCAAGTTCTGCTGTGTTTGAGCTTCAGAAATGCTTGGGAAGAAGTAGCTTGTGTGGATGCTACTGCACTACTTGATCAATAAAATAGCTTAGCTGCTGAAAAGCTATTTGATTCAGAAAACAGCGACACTACCCTCATGCTAAGCAAGTAACATCGCTCCTTGTTGCTACTGCCCAACTCTGGTGGAGAGCAACTGACTACAGACACACAGACACATACAAAGTCAGACACACACTTACACTAATGTACAGTAAAGTATTCCGGTTGTTCATTTTTATTACTCGCGCTAGTTTTCTCTTATGTGATTTTCTCTTTTCTTTGCCACGCTAAAATGTTACCAGCTGAAATACTGTATTTACTTATATCTCGTTCATGGATTTCCTTTTAAACATGCCTGAACTATACCATATCCTGCCAGTGTATGTCACACACAACCAGATAATTTGAATTTGTAAATGTTTACAGCTGTCACTTGCAAAAAAAAAAGCTGAATTAAAAGCAAAGATTGTGACAGCGCATTATAAAAAAAAAAAAGGGTAATCTGCAATAAAAAAGAAAGCTTTAGTTTCCATTGTGCATTAATATGTTTGTTAGAGAAAAAAGACATTTCAATTCCTCACAAAGCTTTTATTTGAATAGGCCTATAAAAGGATACGGCTGGTGTATCATACATACAACATAGTTTTATGGGCTCTGTCACTTAAACAGCTGCACAGATGTTTCTAGAAAGTGTTTCTAGAAAAAGTGTTTTCTAGTGTTATAGAAAATCACCAAATGTATGTTTCAACAATAACTGTTTTAATAATGGATGATAAAATCGATAAGATTACTGGTAATGTAAGTAGTGTTTATTTTTTACACAATTCCAGTCAGAACCACTATAGTCAAAGAATTATTCCCATTTGCATTATAGTTATATTTGGTAGTATGGCTCAGTTCAGGGAGCTCCCTGCCCTTCCATATGCCCCCCCACCACCACCATTCCATCGACTTTAGAAATCGAAATAAAGATGGACGACACATCTCTATTTCCTCCCACTATGCAACAATGAAGCCAAAATATTCTGGATACGAGCGCTGCCATCTTGCGCTGGTGATGTCAGTGCATGAATCTGTGCAGTAATGATCGGGCAGCAGAACCGCGGTATCGAGTCCCCGCCCTACTCAATCACTAGCAGGGCTCAGCTGTCAATCATGACGTTTCAGCCCCTTTTTATAGCATGAAATAACTAATTAAAACCAAACTGATCAGAAAAATGAACACTTGAACAAACATCAGATGATTCTAGCTGTTTCTAGTAATTATAGTATAGTATTAGTAGTCTATTATTAATTAAATTATTATTATTTTATTACTATTATTAGCGGTAGTTCTTGTAGTGGTGGTAGTTGTAGCAATAAAATTGGTAAAGAACATTAATTATGGGCAATTTCGATGCAGTCATCATCAGTATTGGCCCTAAACTTTATGGAAAAAGAAGATAATAAATGCATTTGTGGGAAATGGTTCATACGGGGGGTTGATGTGTGACCCTCCCTTGGGCCATCTGCACATCTCTGTGTGTTTACGGGCAGGCTGTGTGACAGATGGGCCCAGCAAGCATAGGCAGCCTATCTCCAACTCCCCAGGAGTCCTCTAGATGTCACGATATGGGCGTTCATTTCCAGAAGCCCCTCACAAGGTGGTAGTCTGGGCTTTGATGTCCCAGCTGCTGTGGAGAAACTCAAGTTTGCACTGCGCGACCCCCTGGGTGGGTGGGTGGGGGTGGGGGGGTGGGGGTGGGGGCTCTGCAGTAGAGTCCTTCACTTAGCCAGCGGCCCCATCGGAAGGAAAGTCAAACCTCCAATCCTCCAATCTCTTTTTCATCCCTGATATTCGGCTACTCGAGCCGGGATGTAGTTATGTACTCCACTGTCAACAATGTGGCGCTCCGGGAGAGAGAGTCACGACCCGGGAAGCTTGTTTAAACGATGATGAATGCAGTGATGAATGGAGCTGGGTGCACTGATGGACATGCACGGCGGAATAGAAGGCGCAGACGTCTCCCGAGGCCTTTCATCTTGGCAGTTCAGGCATTACGTATTCTGATCACAGCTAGGTAATGACCCTCGGATGGACTGAGCCTCTCTCCGGGGTGAGCGGGGTTTGCACGCTCTCCCCCCGCGGAGAGCCACAAGGGTTTCCAGTTCCCTCTGAAATGTCACTGTTTATTCGCACAGCTCTGCTTGAACAAAGTCAGGGAGGGAAAGAGAATCTGCAAAAAAAACACACATTAACAGTAAAAATGACAGGGTGGTGGAACGCCTTGACACAGCGCTGAAATAATAATATGCAAAAAGCACCTGGCATCACAGAGAGTTTTTGTTTAAAGCCGTCATTCCATTTGGCCTTTAAAAGAGATCTGATGTGTGTGTTTTTTTTTGCTTTTTTACTGACTCAAAGAAGGTAGAGCAGCTCTACTTTGTTCTCAACAGGGTTACAACATGCTCTACAGGATATAGAAACTCATGTATCACTAGCCTTTGCAGCCAATCCTCTTCAGGCAGTGTTGTAGTGCATGTTTTATTTTTTTTTTATCAATCTTTACAAGAAGGTCTACAAGTGCTTTCGTTACCTGTTATAGATTCCTACCTGCCAGCATAAAGCGTCTGGTTTCTCCAACTGGTTTCTCCACCTTTGAAACACTTGGAAATATTTCAGGCTCCATTTATTTTGGTTTGGACCACAGAGGTGCCTTTCAAGTGCTTATTTTTCCGTCGCTCTGTGTGGGAGTTGTTTACTGTAGAGACCCATATTTCTCCCTGTATTCTGTTGATCCTGTCATCTCGCCAGCTGTCAATCATTGCCCGCATCATGGCAGACCAAGGGACGCGCAGAGAATTGCATCCTTTTCTTCCCTGGCTGCAGCGTCCGGGTCCCAATCCCTGTCCAACCTACTTTTCCTGCATCCTGATCGAGTCCCATTAAAGCTTCTTTAAAAAAAAAAAAAAAAAAAAAAGATGTGTTCTTGGAGCTTTTCAAAGGCTCATCTAAATCTTTTTTTTTTTTTTTTGAAGGTGCGGTTTTGCTTAGGTCAGACATCTTCTCTTTGCCTCCGAGGTTTTATGAGCGCTCTGTATTGTGAGATAAATCCCTCAACCTATTGAGGCAGAAACAGCTTTGTCGTGCGAGGAAAAGAGCTTTCAATGATGAAACTAGTTTCCGTATGTGTGCTTTATGAAAGAAACCCAATTGCACATTTGGGAAATAGTGCTAGTATGCTATTTATTGTCGTCTAGGAGCTCCCATTTAATCAATCAGAAAAATTCTCAGAACTCACAAAGTGCACTGCAGTTCTATAGAGTGCTAAAATGATAATATACTGTACATGGTTGTCAGTGTGTAGGTGTGACATGGCTTCTTGCTTGGATGCCCGGCCCTCTACTCAGAGGCCAGACTTCCCACAGTGGCTGACCAGCAGCTCCTGCTTTGAGCCATCAGCTCTCATGGTCCACAGATCTCACAGCGCAGATCTCCGGATGGACACATCGTTCACGGTTACGGTCCAGAGCGAGTGATTCGAACGTCCCCCCCGCCAAGGTGACATTACACGTTTAGAAATAAGAGCTGTCACACTTCAGACTGAGATCCATCTTGATCTGAAGTGTTTGAATGCTCCAGAGGTACAAGAATTCATCCATCCATCCATGTTGAGTACAATGAGATTCCCTCTACTTGACTTTTATACTGTCTGGCTTAAGTGATGAAGCACTGCTCAAGGACACCATCTCGTTATATCAGCAATTATTTATTTTTATTGCATTTTATTTGTTTTATTCCTTGTATTTCCCTATGATTCACTATCTTTGCATATCATATGCTTTAGCAGGGTTGTAAACTCTCTCCCACTCCAACGTAAAAACAATAACCGAGACAGAAAGAAGTAAACACATTCAACCTGTTCTCGTCACAGGTAGTCGCATATAGACATTTTGTCATGCGCCCCTCGTGTCTTGTCCAGACGTGCAAGATACCCTTTAGCGTCTCTGGGCGGCCGCGCATTTTATCCTGAGGCTCTCAGGATACTTTGGTTAAGTTTAGGCACAAAAACCACGTGGTTAGGTTTAGGAAAAGACCGGTGATGCTTGGTTTCAAACAGGACATGAGCTCCGGTCTCCTGGGTGAAAGTCATGTGTGTTTGTGAGACCCTCCACTCAACCCCGACCTCCACCCCTCTTGGCACCTTCTCGCTTTGGGAAGTACATCACGCTACGTCATCAGTTCAAGTCGTCTGAAACTGACGTGGACGGCTTTACGTTGCAGATTGTGTGGATGAGATGCGAAGGGAAGAATGGAATGGCACATATTGCAAGTGTAAATGAAACAATACCTTGATTACAGTATCACAATATATTGAATCATGAATCTTAATAGTAGTAGTTGTAGTATTTGCATGTTTTTATGTGAATAACTGAAATGTAATATCCAGCTAGCAGCTTAGTCAAGCAATAGAATGTTCATGTTACTGCTGTAACAGGTTTGGATTTACTGCTTACTCCCTTTTTTATTATTTCTGAGCTATTCAAACACTGTGAAAGAGAAGTTGAAGCTCAGAAATGTTCTGCACAAGTCTGACATAGTGGCCATGGCCTTTTTTTTGACTCAGCTGCAGTAAATAGTAAATGGACTGCGTTTTTATAGCACTTCTCTAGTCTTATTGACCACTCAGAGCGCTTTACACCAGAAAAACAGCATTCACCCATTCGCACACACATTCGCACACTGGTGGGAGTAGCTTGCAAGGAGCCACCTGCTCATGAGGAGCGGTAACCATTCACACATGCACTCACACACCGATGGCGCAGCATCAGGAGCAATTTGGGGGTCACTTCGACACGCAGGCTGCAGGGTTTGGGGGTCGAACCACCAAGCTTCCAGAGTGGACGACCACTCTAACTCCTGAGCCACGGCCACCCAAAGAACCTTTCATTTAAAACAGGCTTGTATTAAAAAGGAAGGAATGATGGATGGATGGATGGATGGGTTCCACTCGGCCCAGTATGTTTACTGTTCTTGCACTGTTAACCACAACAATTTATCTCCGACCACTCACAGAAGAAACAGAAGGCATACGTCACAACAGATGGTCCTCATGGCTAATGGGATGAAAATTCAAACGTTAGCCTTTCAGTCGTAAGTTTACATGGTGGGATTGATGGTGGCGTTACAGAACAGTTCAGCGAGAAAAACTCTTCCTTACTAAATTTGAATGCATTCAGCCCATTAGATTCTGTACAAGGGCAGATTTTGGCTTGATATCGGTCAAAGATCAATGACGAATCCTCCTCTGAGGACCATGAATATTAACAAAAATCTGGACAGTTAAATAGTGTGGACAGATGGGCTGACTGCCCAGTATCACAAATCATCATCACTATATCTTTAAAATAACACTTAATAATGACATATTTTAAGGTTTTATTCTGTTATTTTTTTAGGGCAATATCACCAATAGAAACACACACACACACACACACATTTCTGTCCTTAATTGACTCTATCAAAGCAAGAAGACTATGGAGAGTGAACAATCGACTATTCGGCACTCAGGTTCCTTACATGCATACAACAACACATTGATAATTATATCAGCGGTCTATTCTAGTTGGAGTGGAAAAGCCTCTGAAACAGCAATTTGTACCACAGGACAGTAAAAGTCAACGCGTTCAGCATCAGCCAGAAGTTGGTGCTATCAGTGACTAACTGTGAGTCAATAATCACTGTCTGCACTACAAAAGGAAGAAAAATACACAATCATGCCTCATCTTGGCAAAACGCACCGCTGTTTGTGAAATGCTTCAGGCCTCAGACGTTATCTGATTAGCACTCTCAAGGATAAGTGACCAAATAGCATGGTGGTGGTGTGTTAAGTGATTAGCCTTGTTGCTTACGCTCCTTCTCTCAGTCAAGTGGCTTGTTGTTCACCGAAGTCTGGGATCAGAGATGAAGTGGCATCAAAGTCAGTTGAATGGTGCGATGATGGTACGATAAATCAAGGCGCCGTGCTTTGTGATGCGTTTCTAAACAGATGGATGATTATTTAAAGTTATTGTTAACGTTGTACGGAGCTGTTCTTTCAATCAAGTGACTGTCAGTGCTTGATTCCTGAAGTTGTTTCGAGGAAGGCTTTGCAGTTAAGACTTTCAGACATTAGCAGAAACAAAGCAGAACTTCGACTGCATATCTGTTTGATTAATGTGTCCATGCACCACATAAGGGGTCTGCATCAAAATGGACAAAAGCACAGTGGGACAAACAGGTGGGAGACTACAAGCATTTATTAAGGCTGCCGTCTCCTCTCCCCGCACAATCTGCCACTTCGCACGGCTCCCCCGGCCCCCCCGAGGAGTGAGTCATCTCTCACAACAATGCACCTCATGTAGGGGGGCTCGAGGAGATGCCTCACAGAGCCCTTCATCGTGATGACGAGTGGGATTGAGAATTGTTTGCTTGCCTCGGACGCTTCTTTAAGGTTGGCGGACTCGAGCTGCACGAGGCTTCTTAAGGAGAAGCTAATCTGCTCCTTGCCTACACTTTACATTAAATGTGTGATGAGGCTCAGAGCTGTTGGCTGAGGGATCGAGAGCTCCCTGCGGACCACTCAGGAGCAGGGCTGCTGTTGACATACGAGACGAACTGATTGTGAGCTAAGAGAGAAAGTGAAGAGTGTTATGAGATGGTACCTGCGAGGCCAGAGGAAATGAGTGCATCACCAGCAGCCCGAAAGAGTGTGAGGCAGCTTTAGGTTCAGATGCCAACTCATTGAAATGCATTGGTGAAAATAAAAATAAGCAGGGTGCAATCGTTATGCATTGTGTAGTGTACTGTAGGTTAAAGCCGCTGCTCCCATGACCATTATAAATCACTTCTCATCCAAAGGAGGAAATCACAAATCAACACTCTCACGGCTCTGATCTGTAATGACTGCTGTGAGCTTAGAGAGCTTTGTCGAGGCGTTGATCTCGTGTGTCGTGATCCTGCCTGCCCTTTTTTTTTTCTTCATTAAACCGCCGCCACCCTCCGCTGGCAAGACCTGTTTGTTGTAAGCCGCTTTTAATGAGCGCACTCCAAGTCGCCGGCAAATCACCGTGACTTTTTCACCTGCGGTGGCACCAATTCCAGCAGCCTGGCTGTGTGGAAATAACCACAAGCAGCAGCACATTTTCATGGCTGTGAGTTAGAAAGAGAAGCTGTTTGAAGAAATCATGTGAAGATCACAGCCTGTAATCTGAACAATGTTTAGAGCTGGAAATATGTCGCCATGGACAACACCACGCAGTGCGAGGTTTATTTTAAGATTTCAGAATATGGATCATTTGGTTTTTTTAAAAGTCCAAACGTAGAGGGACACAGGCTCAATTTCTCAGCCTAACATGCAAGATATTTTTATTTGACTGTTAATAAAGTTAGACGACATGATCGCTGGCTGCAGTATAGGTCATAAACCCCTCCCCCTCCATGTTAGCAGATGGGACATGGGCCAAACTAAAAACTCAAA
>JBBPCS010000386.1:2724804-2737686 GCA_037974645.1 Hollardia meadi | reverse complement strand
AAAATACATTTGAAAAACTCAACATCAATGTCTCTTTCCAGAAATCATGACCCGGTTACTCAAGATAATCCACAGACTGTTGTGAGCACTTTCATGGAGGAACTATTTTCTTTATGTATCACTGCACAGAAGGAAACGTGCATATACTCATGGACGAGAGGCTAGCTAACTAAGCTAACTAAGCTAGCGAAGCTCAGTTGTTGGCAGGATGCCATTAATGTTCACATCCCGCTCTGTCACGAGCACGAGCCTCTCGGCCATGAGTAGGTGCATGTTTGCTTCTGCGCGGTGATACGGTGTAGTTTGGTAGAAAGAAAATAGCACCACAATTGGAGTAACATCTCTTTTTGGGCCTTGTTTCCAGCAGCAGGTAGCTGTTTAGTGGAAAAAAGCTTTAATAAATCCACTGTACACTACATGCCCAGCACCAAACAGCGAACAGGCAAAGTTAACAACTAGACATTTCCCTCTGGAGTTTCGCTCCATCCTGTCCTTGTTACTCTGAATAGTCCAAAGGAATTCACTGCAAAGTTCTCATAGGGACTATTTCTTAGTCCTTGGAAAAACTGTTAATGAGGTTTGTGGATTATCCAAAGTAAGTGGGACATTATTTCTCAACAGACACGTTTCTTTTGAATGTCACTTTTCAAAGCTGTGAGCGCCGCGAATGAAGTTCTGTTCATCGCAATTGTGTTGAAATCTCAGAGGCCAAAATCTCAAAATGTGAGCAAATTAAAACAAAATCTGCACGACTCGATACCAGGAGAGGCACAGTGTCACTATTCTATCAGTCTTATTTGTTTTGAGCGTTTCTTACTCATTTCCCAACAGCCCAGAATTCAAACAACAACTGTGAATCACAACTTTCTCTCTCTCTGACCTCCTTCACGAAAACATCCTTCACAACAGGATGCACATTTTCACTTTAGCAATTTCTACCCTATTAGGATGTTGTGTATGAGGGGTGGATGATATAAATATTAGTTGAAAACTAATAGTGATTAATTAAATATACTTACTTTTTAAACAAGGCCACACTGTGAACAACACTCATAGATACCAGCCCTCTAAATATGCCTATCAAGATCAATGCATTATTCCCTGGAAAAGTAATGAAAATGTGGAAAACTGCCCGATCTCGCAACGTTAAAGAAAGAGATAAAAAATACTCTGGATCCACCTCTTTGTGTCAAAAGTTAATGGGTTGTTCTTTGGCCCATGCTCCATCCTTCCACCAAATTTCGTGGAAATCCATTGAGTAGTTTTTGCGTAATCCTGGTGAAAACAAACAGAACCTCCTTGGCGGAGCTAATAACATATAATTTAATGGGAATATATGACTGACAGGTAATCTAAGACCAAATGCTTCTGATATAAAAATGGAAGCGCAAGCCGCCAAAATAAAAGCTCCTCCCAAATTTCAAATCGCAATATATGAACCTAAATGATACAATTATACTTTATTTTACAGTTAAATACATTTCATTGATCAGTAACGGTTTTATATTAAAAGTCACACTACGTTTAATTCCCATGTGTTGATACTTTATTTTAAAATTAAATACATAAACATTGCATTGTGTTTAATTCCCATAAAATTATTATCTATAATTAAAAACTGAAACAGATTTAACTGAACCTTAGTTTTCGATGAATTCCACCCCTCACAGTTGTGGGTCATGGCCTTTATTCAAACATGTTCTGTGTATGAGGTTTTTGCCTGGGCTGTCGGAGGCAGAAGGGATCTCAGCGTGTGCTGTCTACCAGTTTAACCATGTTGAATGACTGCAGATTCATTACCACTGTGAAACAATACTGCAGAGCTGATAGTGGGAACCTGACAGATTCCCTTCCAGAGGTTCTAGTAGACTGAGACAAAGGCTGCCGTGCTTCAATCACTGACATTCACATGTTAACCAGTCATTCTTTTTTATCTGGTTTGATTTGATTATCCTTCGGCGACCTGTAGGGTTTTTATGCATTGAGATCTCATCAGTGAACATCGGGGAAATCAAGCTTCCCCGTCCTCCCCAGAGAGACTAGACTAACAGAAGAGCTGAGCCGAGCTGAACAGAGCCCCGCGAGCCTTGTGACTGACTCTGCCTCCCGACCGCCTTCTCTGTCATGTCGCAGCCGTCAGCGGCAGCTGGCTTTAAAATGCATTCTGGATTTGGTTTATGGATTCCCAGCCTGCCGAGCAGATGCCAGACTTTTGCACGTCCCTTGGGCTCCTGTCTGTTAGCACCACATCTCTGCTCTGTGTTTTTCCAAGCACCGACTGGATTCTGAATCAACAGGAAGCCTGATGCAACACAAACACTCGTGAGAGGGAGACGTTTTCTTGTAGGAAGGTTTATGATTGTCATTTTCCTGATAGTTTCTGTGATATTGCACAATGCTGCTGTCTCTTTCTAAAAGAGTACCTGTACAGGAAGTCAAACACTCTATTTATATCCAAACTGATGCAAGATTTCATCATCCCTCCATCTCATTTTAGAATCGGCAGATAAACATTCAGTTCAAGTAAAGATCTTCAACGTCACACAGGGAAAGTCCTGCTGCTTAGGAATGGCCACAAACGATGCCCCTCCATTTCCAAGGTAGCATTCCGGTCAAACTGGGGGGATTCTGGATACAAGCTTCCTGCCTGAAAACACCCCCATATTTGTATTCTGCTGGCAGACGTTAAAGTCCAGTGTGAATGATACTGGAAAACACTGTTCCTGTCAAGGCACATTTAGCCTTGACCAGCCAAAGTCAAAATATCCCGGATACGAGCGCTGCCATCTTGACTTCATTTGGAGCCAGCTGTCAATCATGACGTTTCAGCCCCTTTTTTATAGCATCAAATAACTAATTAAAACCAAACTGATCAGAAAAACTAACACTTGAACAAACATCAGTGTGATCAGAAACAGTCATGATATTTAATTTATAGTAGTCACTTTGGTTCAATTGTTTAGGATTTGTGTTGTACATGGACACAAATTTTCCATCTATAACTGATAGTCATGGAAAAAATGGACACTTTGTGCCCATGTATTGATGAAATTTCACGGACTGCCCTGATAATCGGTTGGTCCGAAAACGGCCGATAACGGCTTCAAATTAGTTAAAAGATGTCAACATCATATATCCAGGGTAGCTTCATGCTAGGTTATACAAGGAACACGTAATAAATCCAGCTTCGTCTGGTGGCTCGCCTGCAAACGTTTTAAAAAGCTAGCTACATGCCATACGAGAAAATATGGATACTGCTAGAAAAAAAACGTCTTCACCTCAGCCAGGACACAGCTAGAAAGTTTTCGTGTGATAGGATCTTGGTAGCATCAACTGGCTGAACCCAAAATAAGTCTCCCAACTTTGCAATTCTTCTGTCTGGATTTCTCATTCGCGGTTGATGCTCCAGCACTCTCTCAGCTGTAAGACGTATCAGTCGTGAGTGATGTGTCAGACAGCAGATCGGCTACACAAAACTTCACTCACGGCATCTTGACGGCTTCACGTGAGCTCAGACGAGGGAAACCTCATCGCACATCAAAGCTAGCTCCATGCTATATGGGGAAATAAAGTAAAATCTGGGACCCAGCTGCTCTGTGGCTGTGACATTCTGAGGCGGATGGCACATTCCAGGTTCCCTTTACCACATTTGTTTTTCCCACGAACCTCTTTCATCTGTGTTTTGCTAATAGTTGATTGTTGTCACACCTACAGCAAAATGCCCCGGGCGAGCTTTTCCTACAAACATACATGCACACGTGCGTAGCCGTCATGCACACACACACACACACACACTCAGTCAGAATCAATCAGCGTGGCCTGGCATCACTGTGTTCACTGTCTTTTCCCGGTGTGATTGAGAGAGAGAGAGACACGGAACCATCGCACCGGGACACTGAACAATGATGACAGATGAATACCTGCGTGCGACAATCAAAGTGCTCTTTCATCATCAAAAATTTAATTTGGGAGATGGACGTTTGCTCCCCCCTCCACCCCCCAAACACGTGTTTCCCCAGCTTTGAATTCAAGATTCAATCTGTCATGTTGAGGCTGCGGATGTGATGCTAATGTGAGTTGTACGATTTTGTTCAGTGGAGATTTGATGTCCATTTCTTAGTGGATGTGACGGAGGAAAGGATTAGCAACAGGTGTTTGTGCTGATATATAAAGGCAGTGTATCTACATAGGAAAAGAAAGGATCCTTGTTTTCTCTCACATTTATTTGATTTGTTTTTCCCCTCTTCTTCCTCTCCCCTCCAGGGAGTGGTGGCGGCAGAGACGAGCAGAGGGGGTCAGCTCCTCGAGGAGCCAAAGATGTTGCCTTTCCGAGCGAACACCTTCAGCCTCCAGGTGTCCATCCAGGATGTTCCCCAGTTCCTGTGGAGCATCAAACCCTTTACCACATGTCAGGTAACCCGTGAACATCGCAGAAATACAGAGAACGAGAACGAGATGCTGAAGTGATAATTTGACAGATCCTGTTTTTGGCTAATCAGCGCAGCGCTTCATCACTTATGAATTAAACAGTGTCAGTTTGTTTGTTAGAGATTCTACATTTGGCCCTTTTTACCTTGTGTATTGTGGCGTGTATTTTAATGTCATTTTAATCAGGCACTACGTTGTAATAAGGCACACAATGGATTTTATTTTTGTAATGTTTATTAGTATTGAAAAAAAACTAACTAACTAACGTTAGTGACGTCTAGCGGTGTGGTCCTCCACTAGGCCCTCTCTAGAGCCAGTGTTTGGTTTGTCCATTGTGGGCTACGTAGCTGAACCAGTGGAGTCCCCCCTGTTGGCCACTAGAAAGAATGCATGTTTAAGGTGCTTCCACATTGGCTTCACTTTTCAGACCTGGAAGTCTATTTTTATAAAGCAATAGCTTGAGAAAACATATTAATGAATTCAGTCCTTTGAAAGCAAAACTGACTCTTTCATACAAAAATTTAGCATTTTGCATGAAGCCAGTTGTGCAGTCCACATTTGTATCTGTTATGGACTATGGCATACGCATTCTTGAGAGCTCATCGTTGTTTATTTGATTTGAGAAAGTCGGATGGTCGTCCTTGGCAGTGGAAAGAAAACATTCTGTTTATCTACAAAGCACTTCACAGGAAAACACCTCACATATCTTTTTAAATATAGATCAAGTAACGCACTGCACTAGGTCCCAAGATTATTTGGTCCTTGGAAATCTCCATACTAATGCAGAGGTTGGGAACATGTTTTTAAATTTTAAGCTCCACAGAAGTGGAACAATTTACAGAAACTTGCAAGGTTGGACTCACTGATCGCCTTTGCTCGGTTTAAGGCCCCTTTGACTTGAAATGTTGTTGGATTTTAATGTGTTTTTGGCTCGCTTTATTTTCCTGTGGTGAAAAAGAGATTGAACTCCTCTCATTGGGCCAGCCTGTATAAATAAAGGTTGAATGAATAGTCAAGTGGAAAATCTGAGTTAATTTTCTTAATTCTGATTAATAATGAACGTAGCTGAACCTGAGTCTTACTTATTGATCATGAACTATATATATTGTGAGTTAATTATTCCCCTTTTTTGCTGGGGACCCCCCTGGAACCCCTTCAAGGACCGCAGGACCACTGATAGCTCTGGTTTAGCTGAACCCACTCTAATCTGCTGCTAAGCTAGTCAGATGCTAAGTGTAGGCAGGGTTGTTTTGCACCCATTGTTGTCACAAATATGTCAAATCTGGCTTGATGAAAATAATTTCTCTTCGTCTCATAACCTTCGTCTGGTCTCGACTGTATTTTAGTGTTTGTGTGCACCGCTGTCAGACGCACTCCCCTCTCGAGGATCATAAAGACAGACATGACTTGAGATTAATAGCTCTGTGTTTGTGCCGCTTGCATTAAGATGCAAACAGTATTAGATGGAAAGTGAATGCTGTTGTGTACCTGTTGTTGCACATTTGCAGAGCAGCTGAGCTCTGTCCCCACTGCACGCTGCTGCTGCTTAAAGGTCTGAATGCAGGGTGAAAGCAAAGACGCCCACCCTTCTCCCACCACCTTATTTATGAGGGCCGCGGGACGACAGGCAGCCAACCTGCTTTTGGTGGAGCAGGTGTAAAAATAATAGCCGAGCGCCGTGCCATACATCAAGTCAGCTTTTAGTGCTAAAGAGCGTCCGAGCTTTTCCGAGCTTGTCCATCAGCCCCTCCCCCTTCCGCCACCGTTCCCAGACTCCATTATCTGCTGCTGTGAGCTGCACTGGGCAGCCGAGATCAAAGCCGCGAGGGTTGAGTCATCAGTAGGCACGCCGGCCGCCGCTTTTAATGCAGCGGTCTTCACTAAGAACCGTTCCCGGGTCACTTTTAATATGCAGATACGGCAGAGACAGAGTCTAGCAAAGGTCAAGGACATTTCCCTACAGATGTGCCTGTTCTCTGGAAATTAATTATACATCAAAGGCAATCTCTTCCATGTTCCCCATATTCCTACATATATTGCTTACAGTACAGAGCCTGCAAGCTGCTCCTGCTGTCAGAGTTACTGTACCAGGGAATCAGGCTATACTTTTGATATCTTCCTCCTCTCCTCAACAATACTTTTACTCATATGCATAAATATATCAAGCCATGGAATCACTTCAAAGCCAGCTCTTACCTTTTATCTTTCCACGCGTGAGTGGCTGCGCACGTGGCCACATGTACTGAAGCGTAATCATCTCATTGACAGCATATGGGAACCAGGGTTGAGCGAGTACTCTCAAACGAGTATCCGGTAGAGATGCACCATATTTATCGGGCAGATAATGTAATTATTAGCTGATAATAGAGCTGATAATACCAAGCGAAAATTGCTGTAATTGACTTAACAATCACAGCATCTCCACACTGTGATACAGACCTGTGTAGAGCCACACAGTGGAGACTAAAGAGTCAAATATGTCGTCTCTGGTGTGGACGTTTTTACAGTTTCAGAGGAAAACAACATGATTGTAATTTACAATACATGTTGCACAAGGGTTCAGAGAGGAGGGAGGACCAGTTTTAATGCAACAAATATTATTAGAGCTGTGGAATATTAAATCACTACATCTGAGCCTTTCTTACCCTCAGCTGTGCAGAAACAGGTCATGAAGTTATTTTTTAAAGGTCCCATATCGTAACAATTGTGTATATATAAAAATATATTGATTTGATTTGTGCCTCCGTCTGTTCCTGCGAAACACGGTCAGATTTGGCTGCTAAATGGGAAGTAACCACCTACTTTTCATGAGCAAACGTTCTGATTGGCTAAGCACAGATAAACCACAGATCCATCCATCTCTCTGCAACATTTTCCTCCTTTGGAAGGCTGAGCAGTGATCTGGATGAAGCACTGCAGTCAGGAATAAAACACTTTTAATGGCCAGTTCTCCGTCACATCGCTACACTCTCCACACTTCGTCTCAATCGCGTAATCAATCCTGTAGAAACCGGCTAAAATTCTTACTAGCTCGTCAAGCTGTGAGGCCATCTTGTGTATGTGTAAATGTATTAATTTGTAAATAGTTATGTTACTCTTGTGATCAAAAGCATTGATCGATTCTGAGTCTGTTTTCTAAATAATAAATCATAATTAATTAGATATTTCTGATCAACCCGTTTCAGGCTTAAATGAACAACAACTTCTGGTTAAAGCACCGCCCACTTCCAGTCTTAGCCCCGCCCATTCCTAGCACAGTTTAGTTGTTTGAGCAGATGCAGATACAGATGATGGTGTATATCGTTGTGTACTACTTTGTCATGTGTTCTGATGTCCCTCTCTTTCTTCTCCCCCCTCAGGAGTTCTCCTTCCCCCAAGTGTGGTGCAGCAACCAGCAGCCCCTGCACTGTGCCTTCTCTCTGGAGAGATACAGCCCTGCCACCGCCCAGCTCTCCTGCAAAATCAGCGTGCGTCAGGTCAAAGGCCACGAGCAGATTCTGCAGGTCTACACGGCTGTGGCCGAGGTGAGGCTCTGCAGCTGCGGGAGGCAGGGGGGGAGGGGAGGGAGGGGGACGCTCAACCTTTGTGTAACCTTCCTGGAGTGTGTCCACTGACAGCGGGGCCAGCTCTCCTGAGCTTGCATCGCGTATTAATAGAGCGAGGAGGACACTTCCTTCACAAATTTACACTAAACACAGACGTCGGCGCGTGCTCCAGCAAATAGCCTGCATCACTCTCACATGCATTAACACCTGGGAGCTGCCCGGTGTAACAGCAGTCTTCTGTCAGCTGCTGAGCGGCTTCACTGGAGCAGCTCCCAGTTAGAAATCCTCACTCAAGAGCACCTTGACAGTAGCTGTTAAAGCAGGAGAGAGTGCGACTCATTGATTTCACCCAACTGCTCGTTCACAAACGTGCTCGGCCTGCCTCCAAGGCCACCAACACCATTTAAACGCACAGTATACCAGTCAGACACAGGCGAGATGTTACATGCAATCCCTTTTTATGATCAGTTTTAATCCCACCTTCATGATTAGTTGGGTCTTAGAAAGAAGAAATAAAAGTGTTGATCTGACATTCATTGAGGCACATTCAGTAAACCTGACGGAGAGTCTACACCAGGTTTGACCTATAACAGCAGTTTTAGGGCCAACACGACCAATTAGACAGATTTAGCACAAGTTTCAACCAAATTTCCAGACAAAAAAACAAACAAATGCATCCAGGTTGTCATCCGTTACTGTTCGAGTTACTGTAAATATATGCATGTGGTGCTACTTCTCCAGTCAGGTGCCATTAAAGCACTGCTGCAGAAGAGGAATCAAAGTACACGTCAAATAGATTTTCCCCAAAGATGGTTTCTGTCATTTTAGGTAGCTCATCATTTTTCTGATCAGTTTGGTTTTAATTAGTTATTTGATGCTATAAAAAGGGGCTGAAACGTCATGATTGACAGCTGAGACCTGCTCGCGATTGAGTTAGGCGGGAACTCGATACCGTGGCTCCACCCCTCCCGATCACTCTGGCTCCAAATGACATCACCAGTGCAAGATGGCGGCGCTCGTATCCGGGATATTTTGGCTTCATTCTTGTACAGTGGGAGGAAGTGGAGACGCGTCGGCCATCTTTGAAAGAATTTGCCTTTGGGAATGCCCACGCTGCTGTACAAAGCACACTGAGTATTTTGAATAAATGATAACCATTTAAATATTTCACATTTCCCACATTTCAGCTCTGACCTTGACCTTTCAATAATGCGTCTGAGCTCTTGTGGATCGTCACTCTTTTCTGAAAGAGGATTAACTATCAGTGCCTCATTCATGCTCAGCTGAAACTCAGTATTTATAAATTAAAACATATTTTCCAAGCTTTTTTTAAAATTAAATTTGAGATGGGACTTGGCCTCCACGCTGTGCTCTGCATCCTACCTTGTGCTGAGCATCTCAGGTTGCATTGATCACGTGCAGAGGGCTGCAGTGTACCATCACATCAGCCTTCCATTCAATAAAACTATCCGGCACTCAGCCATAACAATGATGTGATGTCAGGCGCCCAGTGGGTGATAAATAAACAGTGAGCAGAGTGTAAACATGCAGTCTGGTTGTGCGACGTACTTCAAAGGCCTGAATTTGTGGATTGAATCTGCTTAAATTGATTGAGATGAAGCACGTTTTTGGAGGACAGAAGCGTAATGTGACCATCCCTTTAGAGCTGGGGTGGGCGTTTCTTCAGTCAGTGTCCGCCAATAAAATAGGAATGAAAAGGAACATCAGGAGACGAGATGCTTGAGTTATCTCGGAGTTTGTGTGCTGAAACCGCTGGTGCTGCAGTTGGAGAGTCTAAGGGGCAGATAATGGAATGTAGATGGAGAAGTCACTGCCAGCATAAAGACATAAAACAATGTGATTTGTGGGAAATGTGGTCCGAAGTAATATTTCATCCTAAACCCTGAGCACACACCACCTGTAGACTTGAGAGGCGGCTTGAAGGTTTGCTTCTCTGCGGAAGTAGAATAAAGGATGGAATCAGCTGAGATTCTTGTTGATTGCAGTACAGCAGAGTCGGCGGTGAACTCGGGTCTTTGCTTTCTTGAGTGCGGTGGACCAAACAAACAACCTGGAGGTGCATTCACCTGGGGAGGGGGGGGGGTGCTAGGAAGCATGTTGGACATATCCAGACTTTCTTTCTCGTGTGAGCTGTGCACATTCCCAAAAAAAGAGGGCGTCATTTGACTCTTCTTCCACACAAAATGAACCGATCGTGTGTCGCCTTTAAATATGTATATATTTCTTTTAGTGCTCAGTGCATTCTCAATGCCTCCTGTGTTTTGCTAATTTGATAACAGCGCATTGTCGAGCTCTTAAACTTGATGCAGAATATTTAAAGATTATCCTGCATTTAGGTCTGATACTGTCCCATAATGAAGGATACATGAAATCACTTTGGTTTTTGGCCCAAATCAAGCTGAAATGATTTTTAGTGACTAAATATTACCAACAAAAAACAAACTACAAACCTCATCCAAAGTGCTCTATAGCAGCTGTGCCTTTATCCTTCTTTTAATGTATGGAAGATGTTTAATGTGTTAATATTATCCGAAGCAAACAGGAAAAAAGAAAAGATTTTCTGCCTCACCAACTGAATGCATGTATGTTGCAATAAAAACAAAATGAGATTCATACAGTTTGTGGTGCTGTAAATACACAGCTTTGAGTCAGAGTAGAGAGACTCTGAACATAACCTCCTCCTGAGCAGGTAAGGTGTGACGCATAGGTTACCATGGTGATCTAGCCAGGGTTGAGACAATAAAAGCTCTGGCTTTAGGCTCAACACACCTCGATAAAGCATTAGTCTCGCTTTGTAGTTCCCCCCCCCCGACTAGCCTTTGAGTGAGCTGGGTTAGGGTGGTCTATACAAACCTAGAGGCTGCCAGATGTCTCCGCCTGCTTGGTTTACAGTCGATGTTCTGATGTTTCAACATGTTAAACATAAACTAACGTCTGAATGTAAATCCCACCCATCTGCCTCTCCTGCCTGAAACATAATCTGACCCCGGGTCTAATAATCTGTTCCTGTTCCTGTTCCTCCAGACTGAAAAGGAGTCGGTTCCGTTTTTTATGCAGACAGACTGCACCGTCACGTCCCAGACGGGGCCCAAGGCCTTCAAAATCCCCGTGTCCATCCGCCAGAGGATCTGCGCCACCTTCGACACTGCCAACGCCAAGGGCAAGGACTGGCAACTCTTAGCCCAGAAACTCCACTTAGATCGGTGAGCGTGTGATGTTCATCCCCTCCCAGATTGCATGATGCACCTTTTCTCTGTGACGGCCTCGCCTTGAACGCACGCTGACGAGAACGATAACAATCCCGCGAGTGTGGTTCGTCGCATGAATGTGGATTTATTAGTTCTTTGTAACGGTTAAATAATCAGGTCTGATTATTGAAAGGTGCAGCACGAGTGACTGTGCTGTCTGTCGAATGCTGTGGCTTCTGCATTGTGTTTAAGTGTTAAAATGGCCCTTTTAAATGTATCACATGCGTCAGTCTAATATGTGATTACAGATAATAAATAAAGAAAATGCATTTATGATGAGACACTACTCATATTTACTCAACCCAGTTGTTGTCTTTGCTTGTGGCAGCTATAATCTCCCGTTCAGTGTATGATTCTTGGGACGCTGGTATCTAAGAGTGCTTTGGGCTTCCAAATTATCCAGATAAGCTGCCCTCTCCAAGTTGGGCGGCTTTGAACTGAGCCTGATGTGACCAATGGCTGCAGCCTTTTATGTTGCTTGGAGTATTTTATTTTTCTCCTCCCCCCCTCTTGTTAAGCACCAAGGAGTGGCAGTGAAACGCTGCCCCCAACTGGATTCAACGCGACATGATACATTGGCATGGCAACAAGCTCTCTTTTCTTTAACTTTGGCAGCACCTGAGAATTAAATCAAACCATACCAGTAATTACTCATCTTAAGTGATGGGAACTCATCCTTGAATATATTTGAATCGTCTTACCTTCATAAGGAACAGGATGTTTACCACAGTGTGTGCTTAATTCATTTTCAGGGTTTTGTTAGTATTGATTTGGGATTGATCTGAGTGTGGTGGCACATGAGTAACCATTCTTTAGCATGTTTTCTACGAGGGGTTTTAGACCCCTTACTTGACCTCCTGAACACCTATAAAACAAATGTTGGGGGGTCTCAAATACTAATTATTTTGCACCGACTGATTTCTACCATTTACAGCCTGTAATCATAATTTATGGCATTTAAAAAGATTGATGATTTATAGGGCTGCCATGCGTATAAGAGAGAGCTCCCACAGTACAGACACTATGACCGCCATACAGACACACTTCTATCCTTTGAGGATAGGCGTTATCATGTTGCCCATCCCTACAAGCTGTATGTGTTAGAATGCATATAATACAGGCGTCGCCACTATCGCCGAATCAGAGAGCTGTTTCTAGAGTCATTGAATAGATCAATAAGCATTAAATAGATAATAAATAACATGACGCAATTGCACAACAGACAGTCACATTTAGTCAACAGATATCTCAGAAAAGGTCTTCTGTTTTATGATTTTTACAGCAACATTTCTTATTTTTCGAGGGCACACAGGATGTTTAATGTGGTGTTGTCGTATGGATAATTTGATGCACTGTGTGTGAGACCCACTGATCATCATATTTATGGAATATCATGAGTGACTGGATCCCAAATTAAAGGATAATCTGGTTCTAGATTGTTCCTATTGTCAACAAATCCAAGGAAAATTTAAAAACAACCCTGAATGTTTCTTACTGACAAGTATTGTCTGTGTATCCCATTGACTGTATATAAAGAACCAAAACATCTTGATCGCCCCCTGCTGGCTGGCTGCAGTATAGCTCATAAGCCCCTCCCCCTCCATGTTAGCAGATGGGCCAAACTAAAAACTCAAAGTACA
>JBBPCS010000386.1:2711599-2722706 GCA_037974645.1 Hollardia meadi | reverse complement strand
CAGACCCCCCATTCCCTCTCTGAAACTATATTTTCTATTCAATGGTTTTTGTGCAGGGCTGTCATCTCATTATTGGCTGTTACGACACACAAGAGAGACATGATCCCGAGTTGACAAAACCATTGAATTTATTTTCATGTTTTAAAAAAGTCTTAATGCTATCGTTTCCCAAAATTGAATCAAAATTAGATTTAAAGCAACGTTATGTGACTTGTTCACTTTAAAATAATAGCTTCAAAATCATTTTGATGGTACACTGACTTGAAATAGGGAGAATGCCATTCCCACTCTAAGTCCTGAGCACCTGGTTTTGCACTATATAATTTGGTTGGGTTACACTTTACGGCATTACTTCACTCACAAGTAGCTATGTTGGTGAAACTGGATCATACTTTATTGAGAAAATGCACTGCAAGAGCACTCTGGTACTTGAACAAATATACAGTAGATATACAGTACAAATACTTTTACTCACCAGTGGGAACCTTTTGAGGGGTGATGTAATTATAACAAATGTACGTGTACCGCTATATTTACAAGAGTTATGTAGAAGTGAATTGCAATTCGAAACTGTAGGGGCGCCAAATTGACAAAAAAAACCAACACCAAATTCTTCCATAATGTTGCTTTTTTGACACTAATCAACAAGTCGGTCCTGTAATATCATAATGAAAACTGATCTCTACTGAGTGACCTAAATTGAGTAGCTAAATGTAAAATAGTTTACAAAATAAACGTTTGCATAAGTCATCGTACCCTTTAATAAGATGCAGCTAAACCATCACTATTGGTTTTAGATGTCACAAAATAAGGGAGTCTAGTCAAAGAGGTCCAACTGATGTTAGCGTAGTCTAACTATAGCTTTATATGAAATATAAATATGTGACATAAGAATAACAGAACTACTTTGGGAAGGTTTTAATTTACGTACATTTACGTATTTTTATGGTTCTTTTAAAAAAAATGCAAAAAGTGGCCCAATTTTATTAAGATGATGATTATGGCTGCTCATTAGTTCTGATATGTGTATATCTGCCTAGAGAGAGAGAGAGTTCATGTCTTTTATATAGGGATAGTAGTTTTAACAATGAAGTACATCTACCGTGCATCGCACGAGCAATCTAATAAATCAATATATATCGCCCAACGTGGGGCTCGAACCCACGACCCTGAGATTAAGAGTCTCATGCTCTACCGACTGAGCTAGCCGGGCTGTGTGAGGTAATGATGAAAGAATGAAAACCATTCACATCACATGGAACTGTGAGAAACATGTCTGTTCATCTTCTCTTTCATTTCATTTCACTTGTAAGGAAACCTGTTGGTCAGATCCTGAGATAAATGTTCATTTTGAGTTTCTTTGATGATATTTTTCTTCCAATTTAGGATATAGCTTCTATAGCCTATCAGCACTTAACTTGAAATAGCTAACATGCCTATTCTGCCTGACAAATAAACCACACAGAAAGTAAAGCTGCAGAACCAAAATAAATTGTAAAATGTGGTTCAATTTTTCATGTAGGCATCATGTGTAGAACATACTGTAGCATTAACATACCGGTGGATTCCATCTTGTTCAAAATACTCTACTAATCTGCTGCTAATGAAATCTGCTGACCTGTTGAGGGGGTTAATGAGGATTATCAGATCTGTTGCCATCACAGCTGCTGACCACCAGAGGGCGACGTGATAGCTTCCCTCTCCAAGTCTATCTATCTATCTATCTATCTATCTATCTATCTATCTATCTATCTATCTATCTATCTATCTATCAGATGAAAAAGAAAGAAGAAGCTGTCACACTGGTCTTCATTATCAATGATAGCCTAATGATATGTACTAATGACACATGTATTATTATTATTATTTATTAAGTTGCCTTCTGAAAGCGGGATTATTTAATCGTTTGGCTACTTGACTGCAAGATCATTGTCTTGAAAAGCAGCCGACATATTGTCCACAGTCAGGGCTGAATGAAGGCATTACAGGCATGTAGTCCTGTAGGAGCAATATTTGCAGTTTGCACAATCTGGTTGAAATCCATATTCATTTTTAAGCATTAGAAGATCCAATCATCACTAAAGCGTACGGTATGCAAGAGAGCCAGTAAAACAAATGAAATAGTCAAAACATTACAAAGCCTAAATTATTAATAACTTACGCAAATACTACGTGCAATAGTCCACCTTTCATTTGCTCTAAAACACACATCGTTTTTTATGAGAGAGAGAGAGTTCATGTGTTTTATGAAGGGTTAGTAAACGATGATTTAGGCTACTTAATCAAAACTTGCCGCCCAACGTGGGGCTCGAACCCACGACCCTGAGATTAAGAGTCTCATGCTCTACCGACTGAGCTAGCCGGGCTGATACAAAGTACCAGTACTACTCCTGTCAAGTGGGGGCGGTATGGTATCTGGTCTACTCCATTGCACTCTTTTGTCACGAGGAAGCAGAAAGGAAACGATTCACATCACGTGGAACTGTAAGAAACATGTCTGTTTTTCTTTTCTTTCATTTCATTTCACTTGTAGGGAAACCTGTTGGTCAGATCCTGAGATAAATGTTCATTTTGAGTTTCTTTGATATTTTTATTATCTTGAAACTTGAAATAAAATACCTGACAAATAAACCACACAGAAAGTAAAGCTGCAGAACTTCAATAAATTGTCAAATGTGATTACATTTTTCAGGTAGGCATCATGTGTAGAACATACTGTAGCATTAACACACCGGTGGATTCCATCTTGTTCAAAACACTCTACTAATCTGCTGCTAATGAAATCTGCTGACCTGTTGAGGGGGTTAATGAGGATTATCTCTATAACTCTTTCACCATCAGAACATACAAATGAAAAGAAACCACCAGAATCCCCAGTTTGAAACTAAGATTGAAGTCAGATAACCTTTCTTGTAACATAATTATTTTCATTCCTACTTCTAATATTTCATCAGTCTGACTAAATATTTACGTTTCCTCATAACCAGCCAAATAAGTCAATAATTTATATAGCCTATTACAATAATTTGAAACTTCCAGTAATAAATAATTGTATCTAACCTGCAGCCACTGTCATGCAGTCCAGTTGCATTTTTACTCCAAGTTTTAAATAATCTTTATTTTCATCTGATTTCGGGACGGTTGTGTGACCATCTGTAGGAGGATGAGGCAGCCAACCAATCACATTACTCGCGAATATAACCCAAACGAACCATTGGCTGGGGCAGCACAGGCACGTGTCTGCTGACATCGCTTGGTTTCTACCAATAACAGCAATGACCACGCCCACGGCTCTGGGTTTTCTTTATGGCGCTCATTAATATTCATTTGGGTCGTAGATTTGAATGGTGATTGGATGGTAGACGCACATGGTGCAAATGTATTATTATAGCCCACTTTTGTCATGTTTAAGCAGAAGAATTCAACAAGTTTTTGATTAGGCCCAACAATAAAATAAAAAAATAAAAAAACAACAGCAAGTACAAAAGAAGAAATAATGTACTAAATGCAGGAATATGACACTTTGAATCCAAATATACAGCTTTATTATCTCACAAATGTCACAAAATGTCTTATATCAGACAAATGGCAGTTTGTTTCAACAACATCCAACCATAAACTACCGTAAAATTATTATTTTGTCTTTGGATTTTTTCATCTTTTTATCTGAGAAAATATTTAATATCTATTAACATATTTAGAGAAAATAGGCATTATTCTTTATAAGTCCAGCCACAAAATCATGAGCGGTAATTCAAATTCTTTAAGCTCCCTTTGATTCGAAAGATTAATTATATGTGCAGATATATTCACTTCCCTTCATGAGGGAAATGCATTTAAGGAAAATAAGGGTTTTAGTGACAGTGAAACAGTAACATATTGCCTCTAACACTCAGTGCTACATTTGTTTTACGGTCTTCACAAAACACATCTATGTCGTTTAAGAAGCAAAGTAAAACCAACAAACCTTATCAAACCGAGCCATTCAGTGCACAAGTGATGTCAGAGAGTGTGTGAATTTAACACCATCCCTGTTAAATGAATGAATTTTAATAATAAAATAATTTTCAAGTTAAGTGATATTCATCTTTTAACTGGAATCTGCAGATATTTGTTGCGAAAATGTTTGTTTATGTGTTTAGGTTCTTATACATACTAACTCACTAAATAGTAAAAGTTAACAGGACGCACCCTTGAAAAACAAGATTGTTCTAAAATTACTGGTAAATGTAACATTTTCTGGGGGAAAAACGTCAGCATAATTAATAGAAAATATACTATAATTCTAAAATGTAACAATATGCAACACAACAAATAAATCCTCCCGTCATATTCAGTTTATATAAGAGTGGAAGATCCTGCTCCACCAAAATAAAAGTAACAGATTTCTGATTGCCAATCCGGCTTCCTGTATTTTCATTGATTAGTTACTTGATAACTGCCCAGTCTCATACAGAAACAAAGCTGCACCTTGAGACACAAGTCATCACTTTTCCTTTCATTTTCTGCTGTCATTTGGCCTGTTGAATGGTACCTCTACGTGAGTATGGACTAACTTCTCTCTCTAAATAAATAAATAAATTGCATGTCACACACAATGTAACAAAATGCCATCACGCATAGAAACAAAATCCTATTACTGGCTGATTAATTGTTATGTAAAGCAGCCTATTGGACAACAGGCTTGGACTGACCTTCCCTTTAGTCTGTCACTATAAAAAAAAAAAAAAAAGCTTTGGGACTAGAAACGATTCTATCTTGAGAATCCTAAATTTGTCTGGTCCAAGTCATTTCAGTATGGACCATTTGATCTGCTCCTTGGCCGACTGCAGAACCTGAAAAACAGAAAGCAACAACACAAAAATATATGTAGTATGATATACCGTGTGTAAAAACAGAAAATCAAGAACAAGGCAAAACTACAACACATTAAAAATACAAAAAACCCATTAAAAATTAAATATAGTACAGTAAATTATAATCTAGAAATGTATTTATTGAAGAATAAGGTCATTGTCATTGACCTTAATATAACTCCTGATAACATATAGCCTAATGGAAGACATTACTGTAATACACATACAACGCAGTGGAGTGTACTCTATACAGTTAATGTGTTGGGACTTTAATGTATTTAATAGCAAATAATATATAGGCCTATAACATTAAAGTTAAGTAATAAAAACCTGATTCTTTTCATTTCATGCTCAGCTCAAGTGAGAGAAAAGCATATGTTTGGTTAATTTTTGTTTGTTTGTTTTCTTTAATATTTATTTTGATGGTAAAAATACATGTTTGGAGTCACTGCGTTCATTTCTGTTAAAAATCTTTCAAGAATTCGTACAGTGTTGCAGTACCAACATTCCCTCGCTAGAGGTCAGACTGAGCACATAATCAGACAGCTGTGTGGCGTTCGATGCCACCATGTTCAAGTAGTACAACAGGGATAAGAACATATCACCTGTTGTACCATTATCAAACAAAGAAGAGGTTTCATTTTTGTCAAATACCATAGAACACAGGCCAACATGTGCTGTCATTAATTACTATGCTGCATGTTTCCGAAAATAAAGTACTTTTAATAATTACTGCAATACTTTAATTAGCTAACTTTACTGGAAGAGAAAGCGTATTTGGTGTAATGTCAGACATGTGCTCCAGGTTATAACAAAATGTTATAGTTTCAGAGAAATAGCAAGATTGATTGACTTTTGATAGGGAAGTAAAAAGAGCTGATGGTATTTGAGGAAAACACTCAAATGTAACATATGAACATATGAATGATCACTGTTGAGGGAAAACCCTGTTTTTTTTCTCTCTTAGTGTTGGTTATTTTTGTGATCAACACTAAGTCTCCACTGTATGTGTAGACCTCCATCCCTCAACCTCAATCAAGAATTCATTTCAGAACTGAGGTTGTTGCTCCTCATGTGAGCAACAGGGGGCACATGGAGCTCGGGTAACATTCACTGCAGTGTGGGATTCTGGGAAATGCAGTCATACCAAACCCTTTGCTCTAGCGCTGCTCTGTTTGGCACTACTTACTAGATAACAGGTGTACACAGTGCTGTATCAAGGTGTGTTTGTTAGAACCGAATATGTTTCAATGTATGTTTTAATTTAATTCATTATTCTATGTATATACCACTGTAGACTGTACTGTACAGTAGCCGAACATCTAACATCTATGAGCTATGAATTTAATTATTTATTGCCGTTTTCACACATGAAAACACAGGACGGCTCTTGAGCATGAGATCTGTACCGATCAACACCACTGGTGGAATGTAACTAAATTTACTTCTACTTTCCCTGAATATCTTCATTTTATGCTACATTCTACTTCTACTCCACTCCAGATAGTTTTTACACTCGATCAGCTACATTAATTTACCCGTCCTTTAAAAACAGGCCTTTTGACAGGCAGTGTAGTAGACCAGCATTGACTAAGTACAGTAACGTTATGGTCGAGTATTATCACAGTGTGTGGTATGCAGTGAAGTAGAATAAGCTTTGTAGTGCCGTGTAGGGCTGTTGTGAAGTTAGTAGAGACTTACGTTAGAGGTGAGAGCCAGTTTCTCTGTTATGTGCTGTCAGGGTTAAAGCAACAGATAAAGAAAAAGCTTAGAGTATGAGTACGCACATGTAGTTTACTGCACACGAGCAGGAAGACAGACAGAGGAAAGCACATCAGGAAAACAATTAAGCAGCACCTCTGCTTTAAAATAGATCAAACCTCTACGGTAAAAGAGCTCTCCGATCAGCGACGTAGTTTTACATCTGTATACAGTATTTAGAGAGCTACACTGCTTTAGAGGATGTTAATCAATATATCCATTTATTTATCCTATATCCTATGCTGCGCGACGCTTTGGAGATGAAGCCAAGTTAGCTGCTCCCTCAGCATGATTGGTGAGCTAAAGCGTTAGCATGCAGCCTGCAGTGCAGACAGATGTCAAACTGCTACCAGAGAACAATCAGCCTTCTGACATGAAGTCATACTACTACATACACACTATAAGCGAATAGTATATCTAAAGAGTCATGACATGACAGAGAGAAGCAGCTGTAAGATTGACATGTTAAAACAGTATAGAAATGAGGTAAACATTCAGTGTGCGCAGCCAGCATCGTGTGTCGGAGTATTCCTGTGTATGTATAACACTATCTGCATGTATCTGTGTGTTCATGTTGCTGCTGAATGTGAGATTTTTTTTAAATCTATTGACCAAGTGCCATACCCTCATTTAGCTTGTTCCATTTCTGCTTTTGTCTCTTAACTTCCCCTCCACACTGAGAGCAATACAAGACTGAACACATTTCTCAGCTCTGATCAGGCCACATGGCATTCTCATAAGATCATGTGACCTCACACAACACCATCAAACACACACACTGAGGGTTAGGGGAATAGTGCGACATGGAGGGAAACACGCTTATTTGCTTGCTTGCTTGCCAGGAGTTCGATGAGAAGATCGATAGCACTCTCATCTCTTTACATTAACAGCTGCCAGTTAGCTTAGCTCAGTGCAAAAACCGGAAACAAGTCAGTCCAATTAGCTCACCAATAACAACACTCCTACTCCCTATAAAACCACAACTTGTTGTTTTATACCTCAGTTTTGTACAGATTAAAGAATGTGCTAATCAGAGTGCTTTTGAGGTGCTGGTAGGTGGGTTTTGTTACCTAGGAAAGAAATCTTGGAAAGACACAGGCTAGCTGTTTTCCCCTGCTGTTTCCAGTCTTACGGCTAAGCTAACCAGATGTTGGCTGTAGCTTCATGTTTACCAGTCAGACACGAGGATGCTATGAATCTTCTTATCCAACTTTTGGAGGCAAATCGAACAAGATTATTTCCCAAAATGTCAAACTATTAAAAAAAGAGGTCTATCTGAAGAAGTGACTCAAAGATCTGATCTGGTGTGGTGCGGGAGCAGGACGTTGTTGATTTTGAAAAACTTGTCAAATGTTGGCTAAACTGCCTGCGCAAGGTGATCACAAACAGCAGATGTATTGCATAGACAGTAAGGCAAGACAAAATATCACGGCAGACATTGTTGCTGGGAAAGTTTCATAAAGTACTGCTATACAACACAGTATAGTGTGTGTGTATAAGTGCACTAATTATATGTGTGTACATGAGTGGAGTCTCGATGCATGTGCGTACAACTCCATCAGTATCAATTGTGTGTGTGCGTGTGTGTTACCTGGGCAACGCTTTGTTCAGATAATGGGTTTTCATCCGCCTGGAAAACAAAATGTCATCGTTAATTAATTGTGAGTACAAGAAAAAAAAAAGAAGCAAAACTCATGCAAGATTTTTGCTAAACACACACATGCAATACAAAAACAGGGCACTGCAAACACCATTGATTGTTTCCACGTGTGTGACCATTAGTTTGAAAATGCAAAGGCATGTTCAGCCGTGTGTATTATGATTTGGACTGTGAAGACTGTTTAAGTTTGATTATGGTCAAGTGTTGTTTGTGATAAGGGTAGGCGCCATAAGCTTTGGCGTCGGCCTACACCTTTCAGTAAAATGTATGTATGTATTTTTATCATTACTATTATTGTTGTTATTATTATCATTATTATTATTTGTTTTATTAATTTCTTATCTTTAAGAGACCGAAATAAACCGATTTCTAATGTTTTAATTTCTAAAGATCTGTAGAAACACCATTACACACGGAGGATAAGTGGCATTCAAGGCGTGTTGACAGTCCAGCCAATCACAACTCATTTAAGATACAGTATATTATATGATAGCCATGTTTGAGTGGCTTGGCTATAGGGTCAGTCCACCACTGGTCCAAACTGGAAAACGTCGACCGCTATCAGAGGGATTATCATGATGCTTTGCACAGACATTCGTGATCCTCAGAGGATAAAGCAAAATGACTGGTGATCCCCTCAAGTGACACCAAGTTTTAAAGTGTACACTCTGTTAGTCAGCATGCTCTCTCACCAAGGATTCACCTCATCTGTCTCGCCCATCCCTCCTTCTTCTCTCTCTCATTCATTCATTCATTCATTCGCTCTCTCCACTTTACTATCTCTCTCTCTCACCCTCTGTCTGTCTGTCTACAGCAGCTGGCTCTTGTCTGTTTGTCCCTCTAGGATACCGGTAATGTAATCAAACTAGACGAAGCCATAGGCTGGCTCTGACATTTGCTGACACCGATCAGAGAGAGAGAGAGAGAGAGAGAAAGGTAAAACAGGTAAGAGAAGGCAAGAAGCTGATGAGAGAAGCTGTGGGAGGCCACAGTACGAGTTCTGAACACGCCAAACAGCTGATCTGGTTTTTAAAGCACAACATTTGTTTTCCAGTGATTCAAATCAATAAATAAAATGATATGATTGGTAGTTGGAAATGATTGACTCTCATCTTACCCTGTAGTTGACCTTCTGTAGGACCTGCTGGGGGTCACTCTCCAAAATCACCCTGGCAACAGGATAAAGCAACCAATCAGGAACGAGAGCAGAACAATCAGTACTGGGAGTATTTACGGGATTATTTTCTGACATTTTAAAGACTAAACAACTATTTACAACTAGAATTGCGGGTTGTATGCCAACCAATCAAGTTGCAGTTTATACCCATGTCTGTCCAGACTCATACTGTGTACTGTATGTAGTGAAGACTTTGAAGTTGCTTAATAAAAGTGTATTTTTGGGGGGAATGGATGTTATCACTTATCGACATGTACGATTCCAGAGAGAAACATGCCGTCTTCATTTAAAGACTTTTTTTTTTTAACAGAGGACTACAGAGAGAGCTTCATCACATGGTGCAACAACAATCACAATGAGCTTGTGGTGGACTACAATGCTTTAAACAAATTCTAAAACATGGATGCTTTACACACATGTTCATCCCGGCAGCACAGAAGATCTTTACAATCAGCACAATTTCAAGTTTAGTGTCACCAATTCAGTATCTGACCAAATGTGAAATATGGTCACAATCTCCCCTTCTGTCTGAATAATGGTGAGAAAAGTTTTTGCAGAACATATATTGTGATGTCACGGCGAAGTTGACCTTTGACCTTTTGGATATAAAATGTCATCACTTCATCATTCATATCCTGCTAGAGTTTTGTGTGAAATGCTGTCATAAATTGGCGAATGAATTCTTGAGTTTTGACTAAAAACGTGTTTGCTGAGGTCACAGTGACGACCACATTCTAATCAGTTTATCTTGAGTCCAAGTGATCGTTTGTGTCGGATGTGAGGAAATTCCTTCCAATCGTTTCCTGAGATATTGAATTCACGAGAATAGGACAGACAGACGGAATATAAGCTAATGAGCTGTAAAAGTTATTTTTCTCTTACCCTCCATCAATGATTTCATCCACAACTAGGAACACTCCTTCCATGTTGTCCAGTAGACACCTACGCTCCACATTTTTCCTGCAGAAAAAATACAACAATTAGCCACATCCAGTACGTGATCCCCTCTTTGAATACCATATCCATAGTCAAAGGCTTTGATTATTCACCCAAAATCGCAATTTCACATGGTTTTACATTTAGAGTACATTTTGGGAAATGCTGAAGACTGGAAGCATGGGGAAAAGCTAGCCTGGGTAGCCATATTTAACATTAAGACATGAGTGGTATCAATCTAATTATCTCACTCTTAGAAGGAAAAAGAGTATTTTCCCATAAAGTAAACCATTCCTTCAATATCACAGTCTATTCATCATGTCTTCCATGGACTGAATTCAAATTCAAATGGAGGTTCTCATTTAACAGGTCTAATTGGCAGGACACAACGACGCATGTCTACATAGACTCCACTCTGTGGTCCAGGCCAGCATTTACTATTCAAGTTTAATGAGGAGGCCATTCAGCAGCTGCTCTGAGTTTACACTGTCATGCTCAATTCTGGACATTTACATAGCCTATAATCTTTGATACTGTATAATAATATAATCTGTCCATGTCTCTGTGGCTCACACTCTGCATTACTACTGCATCAGTTCCCATAGCAACCACATCAGCCGCTGTTTGGATGATAATGTTGCAGTTACACACACACACACACACACACACACACACACACACACACACACACACACACACACACACACACACACACAC
>JBBPCS010000386.1:2691309-2711499 GCA_037974645.1 Hollardia meadi | reverse complement strand
CCACCAAGTTTTGTGGAAATCCATTCAGTAGTTTTTGCATAATCCTGGTGACAAACAAACAAACCAACCAACCAACAGACGCAGGTGAAAACCTAACCTAACCTAACCTAACGTCCCCTCGGATGCCGTGGCACAAAATGGTTTTTGAAACAAAAAAGTGATGTGGGAGACGACACAACAACAACAACGTGTGTGATGAGGAAATTTGAGCCTTAATACATACATACATTAAATTGACAGTGTGTTGAATGTGGTGAAATCCTGTCACAGTCCAGTATATATTTATTTAATCTTTTTTATTGGGAAAGTGGGCCTTTAGCTACAAAATGTTGAGAACGCTCTAGTCTTCCATTCCTTCTGCCATCAGGCTAATAAACATACGAACATACATTACTATCAAACATGGATATTCATATGAAAAACATAGCTCATACAGGAAATAGCTCCACTGGTTCAGCTCAGTTCACTGACTCTAATGTTGAGGGAGGGACATTGAATGTTTTGATTAGACATCTACGATCAAGCCAACACTGACGTTCTGTCCTGAATGTCAACTTGTGAACTGCAGCTCCAGAACTTTGGACGTTTCTCATCAGAATGAATTATTGTCGTCTGAGCGTTTAAAAGATGACACGATGTCGTAAAATTCTTGGGACACAGAAAGGAAAAAACATGGATCTCCAGAAAGCAACGCCAATGTCAGCTAACTTTTATGCTTCTCAGATGTCCTGAAGTCAGAAATCAGAGCGCAGAGTCAGTAAAGCTACCTCATTGGGGCGGTTTGAACACATTGAGATTCTTCACTAAGAAATTCAGAAAAATCAAGATGTATTGCAAAGAAGCGCTTCAAAAGAGCACCGTGGTGTTGCTAGTTGAAAGCTCAGATTGAGTTCATGTGTTGCTGTTGTAATTCACAGAGGCTGGTCGCTCTGTTTTCTGAAGGCCTGGTCCATCCTCTGCTTCAGAGAATCCAGGATGGAGAATGTGCTTTCTTTCTTTCCTTTTGACATGTTTGGAAGTATCTCCAGTTATTTGTTTATTTTATTTGTTGTTGTGTTAGTGAAGTATCAGCTATTTTTACGTGTAAGCTATACGTATGTGGATACTGTTGTTGTTAGAGACACAGCATTTTGGTATTTCGACCTTTCCTCCACCTGGGTTCATTTTCCTAAGGAGCTGTTCACCAGGTGTCTGTGGATGCTGTTCATGGTTTGAGCACAAAACCTTACAAGCTAACAGAAGCATGTTTTTTTTTAAAGAGTGGTGTGCTTCAAACTCTGTGCCAACAGTTTGAGGAAGGCCTTTACCTGTTTCAACATGATGATGCCTGGTTTTCTCAGCTTGAAATGCCATCCAACACCTTTGAGATGAACTGCAGCGCCACGAGTGTCCGGCCTTACTAAAGCTCTGGGGGCTGAATGGGAAAAAAATCCCTGCAGCCCGGTTCTATGGAGAGAAAGTAGTCTCAAAATGGTCATAAATGTGTAAAACATGATCAAGAAATAAACGTGTACTGAACTTTGGGTACTCACAAGTTTGTGTTCCAATCCACACACAAATACCAGGCAACACATGTGAAACAGTTGTACAAATGCACACATCACAACACGTAAAGATTTTTTTTACTTCGACTGCACAAATCGGATCATTTTCGGTTCCTGTGTGTACAAAGTTGTAAAAACATTTGTGACATTCTTTTGTGTTTATTTATTTTGTTTATTAATTTGTTTATTTGTCAGGGACAATGCAAGACACATTGTAGCAGGTTACAGTAACAAGATACAGATGTGTTGCATGTAGGGTTACTAGCCAAGGACAGCCAAGACAAGAATACATTGGTAAAATGAAGTACATAATAGGTAGTAAAAAAGACAGAAATCAGTGATCAGTGGTCACAGGTTTGGTTTGGTTTGGTTTCAGCCAGTGTTTCACCTTTTCACTGAATATTTTCAGATCATCAGATGTGTGCATGGACCGCCTGATACCGATCAGGTTCCATTTGTGTGAGGAGTTTTGAGATTCTTTTCACGGTCTACAGCTCCAAAAATGCACGCTGCGTTTAGGTGCTGGTGGAGAACTGGGACATCTGGGCTCATTGTACATATTTGTAAATCTTCTTTTCTTTTTTTTTCCTTTTGTGTATATTATGTTGTTGTTTTTTACCACTTGGAGTCTAATTTCTCTCCACAAGGTTTCAACATCTGGTGCCGTGGACTCTGTTCTAGCAGAACATAAATCAGGATGTTGGAGTGGAGATTTTCTTCAGCAGTCAAATACAGGGGGGTAATGCTTGGGTGTCCACACTTTTGGCTATTTAGTGTATGTGTTTAAATTAATTACATTCACGTATACATGACTGAGACTTTGAATCAAACTGTTGTTGTGATTTTGTCACAAAGAAACTTTTTCTTTGCACAAACCTTTAGTAAGTCTCTGCTTGACTCCCTACTGGCTCTTTCAGATTCTGAACTTTTCACCTCCCCACTGGTTAAAAGAATGAATCTGACTTTTCTGACTCACACCCACAGCAAAAAAGCCTTTTCCCCCCCTCACTCTTTGTATAACCATTACCAGCTTTCAAATCAATCAAGGAAATACTACAAGGTTTACACCTTCTCAAGTAGAAAAATGACACAAAAAAAACAAACTCGTAGCCTGATAAAGAAAATGTGTTTAATGTGGTGAAACTTTTGGCTAAGCATCACCGCCAGCCATTATGAATCCAAATTAATTGTATTCAGGGTCGTATTTCCTCACCACACAGTTTGGAGCTTTTACTGGTGCAGGGTCGTCTCCCACATCACTTTTTTGTGTCAAAAAACATTTTGTGTCATGCATCAAAGGGAATGTTAGTTAGCTGCAGCAGACGTTAGCTAGTAGTGGCAGACTTAAGCTAGTAGTGGCAGAAATTAGCCAGCTGTGGCAGACTTAAGCTAGTAGTGGCAGAAGTTAGCCAGCTGTGGCAGACGTTAGCTAGCTGTGGCGGATGTTAGCTAGTAGTGGCAGACTTAAGCTAGTAGTGGCAGAAATTAGCCAGCTGTGGCAGACGTTAGCTAGCTGTGGCGGATGTTAGCTAGCTGTGGCAGACGTTAGCTAGCTGTGGCGGATGTTAGCTAGCTGTGGCAGACGTTAGCTAGTAGTGGCATACATTTTATAATCAAACTTTATTTTATTGTTATTATTCCTATTTCTTTAACAATATTTAAACATTCCTGAACGAACTGTATCCAGCTACATAGAGGTCGACCGATAGTGGGGTTTCAGGATAGCTGATTATTCGGCCAATATCAACCCCCACCCTTGTGAAAAAAATTCAACGACAATCTTTGACGTTATGAGAACTCGGTGATTGTGGAACTGAAAACCTAAGTCAAAGTAAGAACTGATCAAAGTCACCGTAAAAAGTCTAGATGGGAATGTTGTGTTTGGGCTATTATTTTCCCTCAAAGTCAGTAATTCCAGTTGAGAAGTTCACTAATAGAAACTGCGCAGCCATCGGCCGCTATCAGAGCCGAGTTCCACTGAATTAACTGATTAAACGGTCTAAATCTAATATATATTAAATATAAGCATTATGTAGATTAGATCAAATTAATTTTACAAAGTCAGTTTTGTCTATTAAATCACTCCTGAAAACTTACTTTTATAGGACTTTTCAATTGCTTATAATTTTATACTTTTATTACTATGATTGTACATGCTTTTATTACACTATTTTTTCACTTCTCATGTTGTATGTTTTTATTTTATGTTGTGTTTTTATCATTGTTTTTTTCTCACTGTCGTTTTATAGGATGATGTCACATTTTCGGATGCTGAATACTTAAAAGATTTTAATGTTCCTGTCACTGTGGAGGACTGATGTCTTACAGAGCCCACCCATTAAGACTTTTGGGCTTTACTTTGTGAATGAGACAGATTAAACTGTGCTATCGATGTGTTTATGTCACACTTCCAGTTTGTCTAAACAGTTAATGGGAGAACCGCACTAACAACACACTCTATAAACATGAAGCCACCCAGTCTGCTGCCTCAGCTTTCTCGTCACGTAGAAGGAAAAGTTTCAGCTGACTCTGTCATTTTTGAAAGAAGCAGAATAACCTAAATATGTGGTTAAAACATTTTGCAGTGATGTCTTTTACAATGTCTCGATCTTCCTCCTCAGCAACCGTTGGTCCGTCTCCGTGGTGGGGCCATCGTAGGTGAGGGCAGAGTGGAGGTGCTGAAAAACGGAGAGTGGGGCACCATATGTGATGACAACTGGAGCCTGCTGTCTGCCACTGTAGTGTGTCGAGAGCTGGGCTTCGGCACGGCCAAAGAAGCCCTGTCTGGAGGTCGCCTGGGACAAGGTACATGGTTTTACATTATCACTGTTATTTGTGCAAGAAAAGTCCACTGATTCTCTTTCCAGCTGAGGGGCTTCCCAGCAGGGACGACTCCGAGGAATGAATTAAAATAAGATTAAATCTAAGTTGGTGTGCTGCTCTCTCCCTCCATCTTTAATGGTGAAACAACTGTCCATTCATATTGCCTACATGGCACTGAGTGGAAGGTTACGACGGTGCAGCAAAACCACATACCCCAAACATTTCAGGCTGTAATTCTATCTTCGAACTTTCCTCCTCCTCCTCCTCCTCCTCCTCCTGCCTGCCACCCAGCAGAGTATCATGAACTCTCAGGCCCGATGGTAAAAGTGATTTTGCTCGGTGGAACAGGATTAGTTGCATTGTGCGGGTCAGTGTGGACGGGAATCCATTGCATCACATAAAACATGCCTTGCCATTTGGATTAGACTGATGTCTATACATAGAATATGTTGTTTTTCTGCTGTAAACACAATGTTGACACTCTCTTTTGCTCTCCACCAACTGCTGAGGGAAATATTCGTCTAGTTAGCTGCTAAATGCTCCACTGCGTTCACTAATCGCTAACTTTTTCCATCCACTGTTTGGTGCATGGGCAGGTAGTGTATAATGGGTTTCTCAGAGCTTGGAAACAGCTGGAAACAGCTGCCCACAGTGTCTGAGAACAAGGCTGACGAGAGCAGCGACAGTGAACCGAAAAGTTGTGGGCCGGAAAACCAAACTATGTGCCGAGGGAGGCTAAAATCACAGAGTCGGGTGATGATTCTGGGTACAAACAACACAGCTCATATTACTTTTACTTACTTATAGTATTTTGATCCATTGCTCATATACAAATACTGTTTTGGGCAGCAGTTTTAGATAGCCTGGTTGCTGCAGCAGGATAACATTAACTAGGCTGCCAACCACATTCCAAAAAAAAAGCTTGTTTTGGATTTCTTTGTCCAGGTTTTCAGACTCTGTCTTTGAGATTTACGCCTCCACCCAAATACAGTGGAAATAAAATAAATAAATGTATAATAATAATAATAATAATAATAATAATGAAATATTTATTTATGAAGTAAACAAACAGCAACATTTTGTTTTTTACCCAGGTAGTGATGTTTAGCCAGAAGCACAGTGTGTTGAGTGTGGTGGAATCATTTATTTGAGAAGGTGGTCCTCAAGTTACAAAAGGTTTAGAACCCCTGTATAAGAGTATCGGCCAATATATAAATCCGGATTGTTTTTCCCAACATCCGTATCGACATCGGCCCCAAAAAGTCAGTGTGGGTCGGGCTTGTGCTTCCTGAGGGTTTGGAATGGACCCAGTTATTTTTTAATGGAAGTTTTCACCCTGAGCATTCTCACTTTATGGTCTCAGCTGAGGAGTTTCTTCCCATAATGCACCAGCAGGGTTATATCACCGGCTGCACGGAGAGTTTTACAGCAGGTTTGGAAGTCCTTCCCCCCCCCTAACTAAAATAGGCCGCTGACCGACTTCTAAATTACATACTCAGCAGAAAGCTCTCCTGTGTTAAACAGGTTTTTTAAAGCCCTGGCTCACCTGTTACCAGGATATACTATGGAAAAAAAAGAACATTTTTCTCTAAGGGTGTACCAATAACTGGCCCAAAGATTCCTATACAGCATGCTACTTCTGAATAGGAGGCGTTTACTTTTTCATAAACAGGGACGTGCTGCACATTCCAGTAACATTAGACATGGAAAATGTTGATATAAATGGAATGTTCCTTTCCCACAATCAATTTTCCATCATGATTTGTCGTCAGTGTCTCTCTGTAACGCTTCATGGAGATAATAAAAAGAGTCAGATAACGATAATAAGCAGCGAATATCATTATGGATGGAGGCATTTCTTATAGAGATGGATAGAGAGGTAGAACAGTTCACCCAAGTCTTTACCCAAAATGTTGAACTATTCTTTCAAAGTTTTAGATTTCACACGAGGGTTTTACTTTCCACTGAAAGTGGTGAGTTGAAATGAAGACACAACAAAGATAGATCTCTCAGAGATGTGAAAATAAAGACCCTTAAGCATCCTTTTCTTTGGTCTGTATTTCTCAGGTATGGGTCCAGTGCACATGAATGAGGTTGAGTGCTCCGGATTTGAGAAGTCCATCACCGAGTGTTTCTTCAACAAGGATGCTCTTGGTTGCAGCCATGAGGAGGACGCATCCGTGAGATGTAACGTTCCTGCTATGGGCTTCCAGGAGTCGGTGAGCCTCCGCTGTGTTTCAGTCAAACATTACAGCAACATATAAGAAACATTATCGAAATGAACAGTTTGACCTGCATATGAGAAACGCACAAGTCTTCGCTTTAGAAGGGAAACTTTGCAGATTTCTCTGCAGTATTCCGGTGATTGTAGTTTTATTTAATCTTTTGAGTGAAAGGGAATACCGCAGCCCTTTTTCTCTGTTTTCTCTGGTCATGTAGCACCAATTTCAGAAATATTTGCATCTTTCCACACACAGACAGACGGACAGGTCAGTTTTATGACAAGACCGTCTTTCCAGCAGTGAAATACTTTTAAAAAAATGTCTAAATCTGCATTTGAATAGAGTTCAAATAGATCTTAATAGATGTTTAGGAGCTTGTTTAGTTTACCAACTACAACAGGAGGCTTTTATGCATGTGTATGGCCTTCTGCAGACCACTTAATGTTAATATATGGGAGCAAATTTTGAACATGAATATGAGATTCAACCGTTATTTTGTTTAATTTCCACATTTTGTAAATACCTTGCACAAATACTGAATATTTTACAGTTTCTCACTGCTTTCTCTCAGCATTCTTCACTACAGTAGTGCTCCAACTCATAGTTTTGTTTTTTATGCCTATCATTTTTGTATTACCTTTTAGAGTTCTTAAAGTGCCCTCCTACATATCTTGTCATGAATGTTGTGTTTTTTATCTTTGCAATAACGTCTTACAACAACACATTACCTGCTACCAAATGTGCCATCATGTATCAAATATCACGTCAAACATTACTGATTCATGTAAAAGTAAAATGAGGATTTAATCTCAAAGACGGCTCCATTGTTGTGGATTTTTATGCCCATAGCTGCGTCTGAGTGGAGGTCGTAACCCCTACGAGGGCCGTGTGGAGGTGCTGGTGGAGAGGAACGGTTCTCTGGTGTGGGGGACGGTATGCAGTGAAAGCTGGGGAACCATGGAGGCCATGGTGGTCTGCAGACAGCTGGGCCTGGGCTTCGCTAGCAACGCTTTCCAAGTAAGGGTCACGGCAGCCAGGGGGTGGAACTCAGTTTGTCCTGAACGTAACAGGATTTTGTTTTACCTTCAGTTCAGAAATCTCAAATGTTTGTGAACAAAACCAACAAATGGTGCACATTGGGTTTAATGATCTTTCAGTGTAACAAACCTAAACTATACAACACAGATTCCTCTGCAGGAAAAGTTCCAGTTTAGCCCTGATGTATCAATGAACTGCAGAACTTCTGTCTTCCTCTTCTGCAGGGCTGGATATCGTTTAAAACAGGGGTTCTCAACCTTTTGTAACTTAAAAATTCCGAGGACCACTTTCCCAAATAAATGACAAACAAATAAAAAAATATTTTCACCACATTCAACACAGTTTGGTTTCAGCTCAGCATCACTACCTGCTATTACGAATCGAAATTTAATGTAGTCAGGGTCATATTTCCTCACCACACAGTTTGGAGCTTTTACTGGTGCAGAGTCGTCTCCAACATCACTTTTTCATTTCAAAAACCATTTTGTGCCACTGCATCTGAGGGAAGGTAAGCTAGCTGTGACAGATGTTAGCTAGCTGTGGCGGATGCTAGCTAGTATTGGCAGACGTTAGCTAGTAGTGGCAGTTGTTAGTAAGCTGGGTCAGACGTAAGCTAGCCGTGGCAGTTGTTAGTAAGCTGGGTCAGACGTTAGCTAGCCGTGGCAGTTGTTAGTAAGCTGGGTCAGACGTTAGCTTGTATTGGCAGATGTTAGTAAGCTGGGTCAGACGTTAGCTAGTAGTGGCATTTGTTAGTAAGCTGGGTCAGACGTTAGCTAGTAGTGGCATTTGTTAGTAAGCTGGGTCAGACGTAAGCTAGCCGTGGCAGTTGTTAGTAAACTGGGTCAGACGTTAGCTAGCCGTGGCAGTTGTTAGTAAGCTGGGTCAGACGTTAGCTAGTATTGGCAGACGTTAGCTAGTATTGGCAGATGTTAGTAAGCTGGGTCAGACGTTAGCTAGCTGTGGCGGACGGTAGTGGCAGGACACGTTTATTTGGTGATTTTAAATGTACATTGTCATTAAAACTTTGCATTTTAATTTATGTGTATTCTTGAACACGCTGTATACGCTGCGTTCAACTTCACCACACCACAGACTTGCTTCTAGTTGCTGTGGCCTGTAGCCCATGCTGAAGACTACTCTGTGGCTGATTGGCTGTGAGAAAAACCATAGAAATAGTATTTTCTTTCTAGATCTGGATGCAAAAAGTAGTTTTATGCAGGAATCGTTTGACTTGTGAAGTTTCAATACTGTAAGTAATCCAAACTGCATAATCCTCTTCCAGTAACCTTCCCACAAATGATATGGCTCCATTGAGTATAAGCTGATTTGCATTGGAAGGAGCTTCTCTCCTTTTAAATAGCTTATAGTATGCACAACAGGATATTCATATACATTTAAATAAGATCAAACTTTATTCATAGACTTGTTTGCCTCAGTAATAAAAGAGAGTACTGTTGTTTATCAGCACTAGTTTTTTATTCCATGAAGCACTTGAATCTCCTGACCGCAGCACAGTAGCTGGAAGTCCTTGAAGTTACAGAAAATGAAATGCAGCCAGACGGTGGATGTCAGGACATTGTTCTGTGGTCACTGACTGCTATGGATGAGAAAAAGAAAAAAAGAAAAGCATAGCCTTCTGTTCCGACTGGACCGCAGAGGTCCGTCTGGCAGTGTGGAGCCAGTCGAGAGAAAAGACAAGTGATGTGAGAGCTCTTCTTTGAATCCAGAGGGTCACCACTATCTGTCATCTCCACCGAAGGGCCCTTGAGCAAGCCAAAGACAAACCAAACTCCTCAAAGTTTCTGAATACACTGTGTCTGCTATGATGTCAGAGTCTTCTACTCTACAGGGTTTGTCCTCATGTCTTTTCTCTCCTTCTTTGGTCAAACTCAACTTTACGGTCTCGTCTGTAACTAATGAATGAAACAACCTGCAAAGAATATTAAAGACTCGAAAGTTTTCAAATCATTCTGCAGTCAATTTAGAAAAACTAATAAGTAAAGTATCGGTCTTGGTTGCATTGGCTCAGATACAAGTTGTGTAACTGCCTTTTTGTTAAAAACATTTATCTTCTAGATAATATAGGGCAGGTTACATACTGTGGAAGTATATGACTACCAATATTAAAATGAATAATTTAATTGAATATAATTTGATAAATTTAAGACACTCTTCATTTTCACGTTTAAAAAAAATGTAGAAAAGTGCTACCAAAATTAAAATTGAAATGAAAAATGTGATACTTTCAAAGCGGTAAAAAATGTTCAACCTAATCTACACTTGTGCAGTTTGAATTATGTCTTGATTTTAGCTCATTTCTAGAGAAAAATGAATTGGAAATGTACTTATTCATGGTCATTTTTATAATGGTTATAATGGAAGACCCCTGATGGAATAAGTCCGGACATAATTCAAATTCATTGCAGTCTGCAATTTTTTTTAATTTTGGGTTTTATATTGTCTTCCATTCTGAAAATTTAAAATAATTTATTATCAATATGGCTTGATTTTGCTCAGAATCACTCAAAAAGCTTATATATAATAATTATTTGTCAGTATTATTTAAATTTTCACTTTGGCAGTAATGATGCTTTTTCAGTCATGAAAATTGGATTGTATTTTGTCACATATCATGTTCATACACATAAAAATAAAAGGCCTATTTAATTTAATGATTTCCTTTTAATGGAAGTCATTTACCTCTGTAGACTTCCACTAAGGACCAACGTCACGGTCGTACCATGTCGTACTAGCTGCCTTTGAAAGTGTTTGCAGAGCTGAGGAATGAAGAGTGGGACTTTATGAGAGGAAATTGTAAAATAATGGTTTCCTTATGATTATAGGATGTCAGGATTACCTGGAGGCAGGAATAAGAAGGACTGTGTTGTAATATGGGTGCATTTACTACGTTGCACTATTTTGTTAGGCTCATTTTTTCATCTTGCAGCTCCGTTACACATTAATATATTCCAGACATGGGAACATAAGTTGCACGGCCCACGCACCACTTGATCGCTGCAGTGTAACGTCTCGTCCATGGTGCTGTAAACTGACAAGGTGTGCCCTCTAGTGGTCAGAGCAGAGAACTTTTTGTCATGACAATTTATAGTATGACTGTAAATTTCCACTCGTGTCACCTGGCATCATCGCAGTAAACTGTTCGGTGGCAATGCAGTGACTTTGTCTCTACTCTCAGATAGTTTTGCAGGTAATTCCTCATAATTTTGACACTTTTTTCTAAAAATATAATTTTGCTGGTAAAGTAGTGGTGGATAGAGGCAATGAAGGATCTACTGATATGGATTGCTTTTCAGACTCTTTCAGTTATTAAACGTATTTGTGCATATGTGTGGAAACGTTCCTACAACATATATAGTATGTAATCAACTTAAAGTGTATTATATCAGAGGTGGATGGCATGCAGGTGTCTCCCTAATGTCAGCTGTGAACCGTGGGTCATGTTCTCTCAACAGGAGACGTGGTATTGGCCAGGAGAGGTGAGTGCCGACGCTGTGGTGATGAGCGGCGTCCGCTGCTCTGGTACCGAGATGTCCCTGTCCCACTGCCTGCACCACGGAGCTCACCTCAGCTGCCCCAAAGGAGGAGGACGCAACGCTGCCGGCGTCTCCTGCTCCGAGAGTAAGACGCCCAATTTCAGTTGTCGTCGATGGTTTGAGAGGTGGCCCAGAGGTCATGCAGTGTAACATCAGTAAAATGAGTCTGCTGTACCTTTAAGGTCCTGAATGAATGAGGAAAGAAAAGACGTAATTGATATTTTCAATTTTAATTATACTTTTACTGGAGCCTTTGCCATTCAATTTGCCAGTTCAAGCATTTGCCCTGAAAAGCTTTGATTCTTTCGCTCTGCACTCTGAGTTTCAATTCAGCAAATGAGATTATTTCTGCCTTGGAGACTCACAAGAGGGCTCTGCAGTCTGAAGCAGAAACCACTCGTTTACCTTTACACACCTTTTTCTGTGTCTAAAAATGTCTGTCTGCTCCTCTGTGTGTTGATTTCCTCTGATCCTCCCGTCCACAGCGGCTCCTGACCTGGTGTTGAACCCTCAGGTGGTGGAGCAGACCACCTACATGGAGGACAGGCCCATGTTCATGCTGCAGTGTGCGTACGAGGAGAACTGTCTGTCCTCCACCTCCAGCGGGGTGCCGGCCAACTCCTACCGCCGCCTGCTGCGCTTCTCCTCCCAGATCCACAACAACGGCCAGTCAGACTTCCGGCCCAAAGCTGGCAGACACTCCTGGGTGTGGCACGACTGTCACAGGTCGGTGTCACAGAGTTCAACTGCTCTTTTATATGTCTTTGGTTTCATCACAGTACAGACGGCGGCTCCACAGTAGCAATCTTTTTTTATTTACTGGACACGAGTTAAACCATGTGTTTGCTAATATGCTGAAACCTTTTGGGAATAGTTTTTGGGGAGTATGGTTATTGAAATCTATCCATCCATCCATCCATGGTGCTTTCTATATTATCAAATGTGAATATCATTTTCTTTTAAACATGTGGTATCGAATAAGTTACTTTTGACAACTTCACAGTGCATAAAAAGAAATGTTCCATGATGGAACTGTTTCTTCAGCTGGGTGCAGTGACATTCGGGAGTGTTGGCGTAGTCGCTGCACGCAAGTGCTGGATGGAGGGTGTTTCCCCTACTACACAACACACACACATTAATGAAACATTTAAATTAAATACTTAGAGTTCAAGCTATCTAACGTAATATTCGCAGCATGAATGAGAAAATCTTTAAAAATAAGAGCCATTTATGATACAAAGCGAGGCGCTTTTCCATAATTTTACCTCATAATTGCAGAACCCATCAGAACGGTTCAGAAATGGCACATCTAATTAGACTTAATTGAAGGAAAGAGAGATGACTCAGCCCCCCCATCGTGTCCCGTTTCTGCTGCAGTTTTGTTTTCCTCCCATACGTTCTGCTGCCCTGTAATTGACTGTGTGCTGTAAGCTAAAGTTGCTGTACATAGCGCTGCAGAAAGTCCCTCATTCGTGTGGTTCCTGTGTCGGCTGGAGGAACAGCCACCAGCTTTGAACACGTCAAACCTTCGACTGTAGCACATCAGGCCAAAATCAGACCATTTAAAATGAATGCTGTCAAAGAAGAAGACAGAAATGTGCCCTTCTCGTACCTTTGTGCTGCAGCTTGATTCGGTGTGTTAAGCTCCCTTTCTGTCTGTGTCTCTAGGCATTACCACAGCATGGAGGTGTTTACGCTCTATGACCTGTTCAGCCTCAACGGAACCAAAGTGGCAGAAGGACACAAAGCAAGTTTTTGCTTGGAGGACTCCGAGTGTGATGAAGGTGAGAAACAAAATAGGATTTCTCTTTCAGTTTCAAGATGTGAGTAAATTTACTTACTTTGCAGAAATGTGGCCGAAACAGTACAACGGTTTCTATGAAGACCACATCTGTAGTCCAATCCAACGGCCGGTTTGTGTGTTCCACCATCTTGCACCAGTACATGTTACTGTACTCGCTAGCTATCGTTAGCATAATCAATCAAGAGCTGCATTGAATCATTACAGACGTAATGTTAGTTTAAAAAAAAGACAAATTCATGTTCTTTTTATAGGTTTCCAAGACTATTTCATTAATCGGCTGGCATGTCACACTGAGGGTCAAAATTAGCTGAGCTCCGGATGGGTCGGCCAAATGTTGCTCACTCTACCAAACGATGAGCACATTATTCTTAAAGGACCTGTCCGATACTCACAGTCCATTAACAACTATCATAACGTTGAATGAACTCTGCAGAGTAAGGGTGGTAAAGATGTGAAGTGTGACAGTATGGCCAACAGAGGGCAGTGTTGCAGTCATACAGCAGGACTACTTTACAGAGTTTGCCACGGCTGTTTGGAGCAGCTGCACATGTTCTTCCAGATTTACTAGACGTGGTTGTCAACAGGTCCTGGGTTCGATTCCCGGCCGGGTCAGGGCCTTCCTGTTTGGAGTTTGCATGTTCTCCCCATTTAGGTTAACTGGCGACTCTAAATTTCCCGTAAATGCTTTAAAATGCACTTTACTGACCACCAACAATGAAACGTTATGATGAAGCATGCATTATTATAGATGCATTATACTGAACACATGATAACTTATGATACTGCATGGACTATTATAGCACACTGAGTCCTTTATCTATACTCACCTATATACAGTCCCTACAGCTGCGATGTGTACAGGTGAGTATAGGTAGCCCCATCAATCAACCTCTAGTTTATAACTAATCAGGAGCATCCATAAGACACTTGAAGATGTTTGTTTTTTTCATGTAATCAATAATGGGCTTTTAAAGCTGCCACCATCTTTCAGCTCATTGTTTTGGTTTTTACAACTCTACTGTTCTGGTTCACTCACACTGCTCGCATCAACCATGTTTCCAGACATAAAGCAGCGGTTTTTCGGGAAAACAGTTCCGAGAAACTCACCTCGTACGATCTGTTCAGCGCCAAACAGCAGACAGACAAAGTTAGCAACTAGCTGGTGAACAAAGCGGAGCGTTTAGCTGCCAAAGAGCCAGATATTTCCTTCAGGAGTCGCTAGAGACCAAAAACAGAGCTAAAAGTAAAATTCAATACCGGACTAATTTTGTAACGTTTTATTGCAGGTATTGAAAAGAGGTACGAATGTGCTAACTTCGGAGAGCAGGGTATCACCGTGGGCTGCTGGGATACCTACAGACACGACATCGACTGCCAGTGGATCGACATTACTGAACTCAAACCTGGAGATTACATTTTCCAGGTAACGTTTTCCATGTTTTCTCCGAATAAAGAGTGAGATTCTGTACAAAGTGCAGCCATGAGTGCTGGCCTCTCACAGTCAGCCCTGACTCGTTCATGCTCTCCCTCACGCAGATAATAATAAATCCAAACTATGAAGTACCCGAGACCGACTACTCCAATAACATCATGAAATGCAGGTGTCGATACGATGGCCATCGTGTGTGGATGTACAGCTGCCATAACGGTACGTAGTTATTTGAATACCTGGAACACCTTAATGTTGATGATGTAGTTTTTCTCCTGTTCAAATGTAACATACGTCATTAAGAAGCATATATAGTTTCAACAATTATTTTGAAATGACCTTAATTATTATTACATTATGGGGGCAGTCATGTGGAATTAACATACATTTATCGCTACATATATTGTATGGACATAAGTATATTATGCAGTGAACATTCATTAAACACTTTTCTTTTATTCAAAATGAATTACATGTATTTTTGATAACTATTTATATGAAATTAGACAGTTTGACAAAATAGTTTTACCTCAAGGCCCACTTACTAACCTGTTTTGCAGCATTCAACCTCATCTCATGGTCTTCATCAGCAGAAGTGAGTTTGCCCGGGCTGTGAAGCCGATCACAGCGTCACGTGATGCACATGACAAAAAAGACTTCCCATAAGCTAACACTGTGATAGAAGCGGCTGTAAAACGGCGGATAAAAATGAAACGACTCGTGTCAATATCAGAATTCGGTCCGATTACATTCGTGAAAATTTAGAAGAGCTGCGTGATTAATTATTTAATTCCCATTCAAGCTAGCGGAGCTCTGTGGGCTCCACAACGCAGAAGCTATGCAGAAGAATTTTAGACCCAGGAAGTCGATCGTTTCGGGCTTCATGCGCCACTGAGAAACTTTTATAGGAATGAGCAGGGCCCCCGCCTCCAAGGCTGTATCCAGATTTACCTTAATAGATCCATGTTGGTCATATGGGAAGGAGATCGTAACCTGTTCTAGTGACGTGTTGAAAAAGCTCTGTTCTGAAGACACTCTAGAAAGATATACGGTATATAATAGTATTTATAGTGACAGCCATGAGAGCCAATATAAAGTGTTCTTATTCATTATCTAGTGCTCTTTGCAAGGTAAAACTCCCCTACATGTACCGGTGGAGGAGAGTGAAAGTGTTGTGAAACAGGAGCAAAGTGTGTCGGTGTTAACTCTGTCTGTCTCTGCCAGGTGGCTCATTAAGCACGGAAACAGAGCAGACGTTCCCAGGCCTCCTCAACAACCAGGTGACCCACAGGTAAAGACAGATCAGAGGAGACGAGTCGACCGGCCGCTATCTCTCCGGCAGGGAGGCCCATCTGAAGACCCACATCTCCATCTGTGGTGGATCCCTCCTGCCAGCGCTGCCCTGGTCAAACCATCTTTTTTCATCCTTGAGGCAGCAGCGTTCTTTGACCACCCACCCACCCACCTTCTCTCCCCCCCCCCTCAACAGAAAGAATATTTGATTCCCTCTCCTGTCCGAACAGAGGCAGCTGCAGCTTTACCAACGCTTTTTGTAATGAATAATGAAATACACCTGTTGGGAAGAGGCAGGTATTTCACACAAGCATTGGAGAATGTCATCGAGACTGTGTCCTCTTTGAAGTGCAAAGCTCACCCTGCTGGAGAGTTTGGATGTGAGCGCCCGGTCGCCCGAGGAGCGACAGAATTCATCAAATAACAGCAGCAGCAGTCTGAAGAAAAACGGCCTTTTACACAGTAAAGCCCACATACACTGAGGTTACTGTATGGGCAAACTGAGCTTTTCTTTCGCATGTCAGTTATTTAAGCCGAAGGCTTTCGCATCTTCACTGTGGCACAAGCAAGTCCTCAAAAAGCAAACAGCCCATCCATCACCAAGTGCCTCATTCAGCTGTACGGCTAATCCGCCAACCAACTTCTAAAAGCCTTTTTTAATATCTGGAACATAAATTGCTCTGGAAACTAGTTGCACTACAATCCCTTGTGGGTGCTGGTGTTGCAAAGTGTGCTGGAAGCAATCTCAGTGGGTCCAGAATTAAATAGTATTTGAGCAGCGTTTGCTCTCAGATTTTCCTATAATGTACATGACAGTATCCGTTATTGGGTTTTACTGTCGACTGGCTCTGTTGCTCTGATCAGCCTCGGCTCCCAGACGTCGTCTTCTTGTCCTGTTAGATTCAGAACTCTTTCTTTATTGAATAAAATGGTAATAAATTGTGAACAAAATGCCAGGGGGAATAAACCAAACAGTAGTGAGGAAATAGAGAAAATCTCTGGGAGCTGTGACTGACTAGGGCTGGCCATGTTAGCGGTTAGCTTACAGGGTAGCTACAGCGGATCACCAGCTAGCCCTCAGATTATAGTCCATAGATGTAGAAGAACTAGATTTCTATTCAATCCAATGACAATTACTCGCCTGGTGCTCACGCCAAAAAAGCTTTCTAGCTTCCTGGTTCACTTCCTGGCTATGCAGCCTATAGACTTTACATTGTGATGACGTCAGAGATTTTTTAATCTCTTTTCTCAGCTCGAGTCATAATTGACCTTGTTTGCAGTTCGAGGTGTCCCGTCAACGGTTTTACAGACGTTTTCTTCTTTAATGGTGGTCTATGGGGAAAATGCTTTTTGGGCTGCAGGGGAAATTTTAGCTGCAATATCGCGAGTGGCCACTGGGCACAATTTGAAGCAGCGCAGTCGTATCCAGGTCTTAATGCTACATTCATGGTACAGTCCCTATTTCGCTAAATTTAAACATTTTGCAAAGGTCCAGATTAATTTCACTTTACCACATTGTGACCAAGCAGTGACATCAATCTTCTATCACAGACTGAGTCTTATAGACAAATATATATATATATATATATATATCCTATAAAAATATTAATGATAAACGTCTGAGGGGGGGTTCCAGGGGGTCCCCGGCAAAAAACTAAAATAATTTATTTTCACTGTAATTCCATCCATAAGTAACACAATGACAGAATGTGTGACTGTTTTAGTCATGGGTTTCAAACATCTAAAAGCAAAGTTCCTATCAGATGGGGGTCTGGGGTCTAATCAGTGTCCGTTTAGGGGTCCTTCACTCGTAAAAGTTTGGGAATCACTGTTCTACGTGTAACCGCGCTCAGCTGCACTTCACTGTAGCTGGTGGAACTCCATTACATACGGTGCTTTCAAATAAAAGGGAGGTTCCAGCCATTTCCTGTCCTACCAGGAAACAGAAGAGCTGATTTCCATCCTTCTGTGGCACATGGAAGAGCATTTCTCTCTGTTTAGACAGTCAGAGTTGAAGATACAAGACAACGCATGAGAGATTTACTGTTTGTTTTTTTTTCAGTTTTATTCATGGTTTTAGAAAAGAATTACGTCGCCTACAACAACGTGTGTGACTCGTATTTTATTGTACTTTTTATAATGGTGCTATCAAACTGGTCCTCTGTTTTCTGAGGGTGCGGTACATGTTGAACAGCTACATTATGTATACTAACAGTATACTTGAACTGAGCGTAAGAAACAATGTGCTTTGTGTGTTAAGCTATAATAAAGGTCTGAGTTACGGAGCAACCACATCTCTGCTGTTCACGGTTGTTTTTATTCAAGGCTGCTGATAGTGGCTGTTTTATTTGATGTCTTTACTTCAAATATCTTTGACATCTTCTCCTGACAGGAAAAGGCATTGAATTCAAACCATCATGTGATACTATGGCTATAAAGTACAATACAGAGGAACTCATTAAAATGCTTCTCAGCTCCTCACACTGCCATCAGCTGGCGTCTTTGCCACACAGACCATGTGCTAAAATATTCCCTTTATTGTTGCACTGGATTTCCCAAAAGCCTTTGCTTTCCCCCCCCCACATTTCTTCCTGAGGTGAAACAATCAGAATGCTGCCACAGATGTGATTTTTAACCCCTTCAGATGTCAGAGAGATGTCAAATTCTACCCAAGTCATATGGTGTTGGTAAATAAGCATTGTACTTTTTGGACTCCATATCTGAAAGGCAATGAAAATTGATTCCCCCCCCCCCCTGCATTTCCCCACACTTACACATAAAAAACTCACTTTTTCAGTGTTTTTGCACATAGATTTGGGTATCTGGAGTCCCTACTGACACACAAACGGTCAAATAAGACCACCCAGTCCGTTTTTTGTGGACTTGTTACGTCAAATTGAGGGAAATTTCCATAATACAGCCCCTCACCTGCCCCTCTCCAGATATCTCCACCCACAGCTTCCGAGCTACACTTTCGCGAAGGTCCGCCATTGTGTTTCTGGCAGCGCGGGAGCAGCTAGCATTATGTTGAAGGTAGGAGCTCCACACAGGAGCTGCTCTGTTGTTGGCTGCACAGACCAGCACACATCGTTACATCACCCTTCACCCTCAGAGAAAAATTCTATAAAAATATTATATCAAATTGTTTTCAGCAAACTCCACCAGATTCTTGTGGAACATGTCTCCAAGTACCTCTGTGATGATTTTCAACTTATATTACTGCAGCATTCTTTAATAATCAGATGCAGAAATCATAACAATATCCCATTCAGTTCTACATATAAGGGGATATTAAAAATTCTATAAACATTTTTATTCACATTTTTATCAGCACACTCCACTACATTCCTGAAGAACAGGTCCCCAGGTGTTCATGACATGAAATTCAAGCTTTTTTACTGTACCAATTTGGAATTATGGGATGCCAAAATCCTCCAAAATGGGTTGGGGTTAGGGGTTAGGGATAATCTGGTGGAGTTTGCTGATAACAATTTGATTTACTTATTTTATTGGCTTTTAAAAAGCAGCATGAATACAACTGAATTGCCATTCTGGAAGATTTTGGCATCCCATAATTACAAATTGCTACATTAAAAAAGCCTGAATGTCATGTCAGGGGTACCTGGTGACCTAGTTTTCAATAATCAAGTGGAGTTTGCAGATAACAATTTAATATTATTATCTCAAACATTTTAAAGACAAGGGGTGTAATGAATTGACTTTGCTATCCAATAAACCTTAGCAGAACCTATCAGACAGATTGTTTTACGTGCATCAGACCTGACCAGATTATGTTCAATGAAGTTACAGAACCCAATTCTCTTGATTTTTTTAAACATATCTTGCATTGAACGTGCGAACAGAATTCCTTTCACCGCGTGCAGCTGCATGACAAACGGGCTACCGTAAAGGGCAATGTAGATGAGCACTAAAAATTTAAGGTGCAGATGGCGCGACCGCAGTCTCCTGTCCCACATGTAGCTGGTCTGCAGTCAAAGTTACGTTGTGTTGTTGCACTCAGGTAGCTTAGCAACGTTAGCTCGTTGTGCTAGGGGGAAATGCTCCACGTCCATCTGCCCTAAGGCGAACGGGTACGCTTTGTGTTGTGTTCTGATGCAACTGTGTGTTGTTGCTAGAATGAACAGAGACCTGACCTCAGAGCTAACTGAGTGTAGCATAACGTTAGCTAACTCAGAGCTCAGAGCTAACTGAGTGTAGCATAACGTTAGCTAACTCGGAGCTAACTGAGTGTAGCATAACGTTAGCTAACTCAGAGCTCAGGGCTAACTGAGTGTAGCATAACGTTAGCTAACTCGGAGCTAACTGAGTGTAGCATAACGTTAGCTGACTCGGAGCTCAGAGCTAACGGAGTGTAGCGATGCTTTCACTACTGTACCGTATTTAGGATCTCGTTTGCTGTAAGTTACCGCCTGTTAAACTGTAAACTACATGCAGGCTCATGCTGTAAACTTATGCAGATTAG
>JBBPCS010000386.1:2677847-2691209 GCA_037974645.1 Hollardia meadi | reverse complement strand
AGTTCTGAAATTCGTGATTTATTTTCATGAATAAAAACGTTTCAAAACATCCCCCCCTCTGTTTTTTTTTCACAAATCGCACCCTGCATATAACCTAAGAAATCTACTGATGTAAACTAACTACTAGCTAATGTTGGAGTGAATTTCCATGCTATGCTGGTGCATGCATATAAATGGAAATACCAGAAGAAAAAGAGGGAGCTGGCTCAGAAAGCTGCTCCCAGCCAGGTTGAAGACGTGAACGATAGCCAGAGGTAAAGTTACAAGCATGAGCCGCACCACCTGTGAGAAAGAGCAGGATGTCGATAACAGCAAAGACTTGCATATATGTCGTGCATATGAGCAAAGCAGATTCGGGGAGGGCCCGTTCACTGGACCTTTTCAGGGGCCCAGCAATTTCTGTGGGCATCTGGTGCATCTATTTGTATGCAAGGGGCACAACAACATCGTTTCTATCTAAATATATTGGTGTAAGCACGAGCTTTTCAGTAGTTGTAATGTATCGTCTTTTACACGAACCGGCTGCTTTTCATTAATTTAGCCTACCTTCAACTCTCTCACCTCTTTTCTTTTTCTTTCTTTGTCTTTTACTGAACATCAGAGCAGAAACAACTTGGACCAACTGTGTCTTGTTTTTTTCTAAAACATAGTTTGGACATCAGACTCATCTGGGATTCCTCCTGGTGAAAGATCTGGCAATGTGTGACCCCCTGTTGCTGATCAGCCATGTAGCGTGCAAACCACAGCAACTTCAAGATTCCAGACTACAAGACAGAAAGTTGTGCAGTTTGACCAAGGCATTAGATGCAGTTGAAAGGCTGATGAAGCTAATAAGTGCACCTTGAGTCAAAATGCAGCATTGTCTTTAGATGACTATGTAGTGAATTATACAAAGTCACCAAACGCACCGGCACTTCTCTCCAGCTGATCAGAGCCAAGAGAAGTAGGTCAGCATACCTACTGTGACCATGGGACATACGTACATTATATCCGCCAAAGTGCTTTTGCTATAGTACCCTTTAGTAAGTATACGTAAACCATAATTCAAGTACCTAAACCCTAGAACTGTTAAGCGTTTCCACCGCAGACAGAACTCTTATGTAGGCGGAGTTGTTACTGGGTCTTCAGGGGTAACCACTTCTACTTTCCCAGCAGCTGAGAAACAACAGAGGAGATGTTTCTTAGTCGTGAGAAGCTGCGGCATTTATTTGCTAAGATGCTGCCTATAGTCTAGTGTAGGCTTCATTACTGCCAGATCAACTCTGTATGTGTTCATGGTCACTTTTCTGCTGCTCGTGTGTGGTTGTTTATTACAACAAGTACACAAGCTTTCAGAAAAGGCTACAGGCAGCAAGAATAAAGACTGCTGACAAAACAGGGGAGTTAGGAAGTCCTATATCAGAGCTCAGACGACGAGATGACTCTCGTTGCTCCGATTAACCAATCAATTGCCTGCTGTGTTTTAACACCACCTTTTAGTATTGGATCGGTGTGCTAGGTACCTCAACAGAGGGGCGATGAAAAATCAGGAGGGCACAGAGCGGTTCTCTTGGTAGCATCCGCAACTTTTGGTAACGGAAATGCAAAAAATAACCGTTCTAATGCGTACCGAACTGAGCCGAACTGATCCAGACTGCTTGGTGGAAACCAAGCTTATGTGGTTTGATGTTTCTGTAAAGTAAGCTTTTTTTAAATTACATTTTGAGTACAAGGTAACGAAATCACCAAATCAAGGGTCTGATCCAGAGAGTCCGAGCAGCTTGCTGTTTGCTTCCAGGTAATGTTGGAGACAAAGCTGAGCGTGGGCATTACAGCAGACAGTATGTACCTTATAGGGAGCAGTTTTAAAAAGCACCTCAGTGTTCCAGGGCAAGGAGAAAAGTCTCATTGATTGGTCAATGGTTATGGAAATGCCATGTACAATGACCCTGAGATCAGCCACCCTCGAGCCCCCAAACAAATCCAATGGGTCTGACTATGGGGAGCTGGATAGAAGGCAGGGGGAGCAGAGGAGGAGGAGGTGGGGGGCTATATCCATGTGAAACCAGCCCAAACAAAGACTCCCTGTTTCTGGGACCAGACAACCCCCAACCTCTCCAAGCAAGATAAATAAATAAATACAAATGGAATAAGAAACCATATACGCCCACTGAAAAGGCCTGTAAGAGAGTGACTGACAGACAATTGAAAAGACAAATTGTTACATTGTCTTTGGGAGGGGGTGGCCAAGGGGTTGATGCGCAAAGGTAATTACGAGGAGACGTGAACCAGGGGGTCAGGGGTCGGAGTATGTGTCTGACCCCAGGTTTTAGGCCATCACAGGGGAAGAAAGAGGCTCTGAATTGGGCCAATGTCTCTCTTAACCCTTTAGCTAACTCCTGCAGTGGTCACCCGGTGACACAAAATGTCTTAGCTCTCTTTTGGAGGGTTTTCTTTTTCACTTTCAATACTCTTTCTTTCAATACCCCTTCTCGAAAAAAAACAAAACAAAAAAACAGTAGCTTTTCTCTTGCAGAGCTGAAAAACGCTGACGAGGCATTTGTCCTGTAGCTACTCACCCATGTTTGATTTAATTGCTTTTCCACCCCTCTGTGCCACAGCTCCCAGCAGCCCGGCTCTGACGGACAGTGCTGGAAGCCGGAGAGGAAGGTACTGTTATTTTGACAGTCAGGCGAGGAGACAAGGTTGACCTGACCCACGCTCACTTGGCCGGCTTTCCCATGGTGCCGAAGGGGCTGGGAACTGGATGGCTGGGAATAGCTAAAGTCGTGTCTCTGCTGCCTCTGGTACATGGATTTAAAGGCCCTCTATAGGGTAGAGAGAAGGGAAGCTTGAGTTGACATCAACATTATCTTCATTTGGATTTTCTTCCCTCTGTTTAGGCGCTCTGACCTCACTAAGCAGACATTTTTTTCAACCAAAATATTAGGCTAACTTTTTCAAACCTTAAAATACCAGCAATCAACACATAACTATGCTCATTCACAGGAGGGAACAGAAACAGAAAAATATGCAAATTTGAACAACTAGGTTGTGAGTTTGGCTGTATTAAATGAAAATCCAGTCATTGTCTACTCACCCCCCCCCCATACTGATGGAAAGTCCCCTGAAGTTTCTTGGTCCACAAAACATTTCTGGAGCTTCACAGCGAAACAGCGTTGCAGCATTCTGCCAAACAATCGAAGAAGCTGGAGACTTGTTTTAAAATGTAAAAATGGAGGCTTGGATTCCGCCGGACGAGCTTTATGGAGCCATTTTATGAAACTTCACCCAACTTTCCATCAGCATGGGGGTGAGTAGATAATGACTGAATTTTCATTTTTGGGTAAACTGTTCCTTTTAAACGCAGTATCATAGGGATCTCTCTTGGATGTTGGCTGCGATTGTTGTTTTGTTTGTTTGTCAGCCAAATAAAAAGAGGACGATGGGACATTACCATTTTCTTACCGTTTGGTGTTTCAGTGCGTATGGCCCTGCTACGATGCCACGTCGTTTTCACAGCAAAATGGCATTTTAAAGTTTTGACAATGTAGCCAACGTTTTCTGAGTTTTGAGAAATTAGCAGCAATGGTTAACATGGTTGGCAAGCGAAAGCCTCTGCTCCTTTGCATTCAAACAAGTCTGTTACCTTTGGACTTGCATTAATCTATTTTTAGACCACACAACCAGCAGCATTAGCATCCATTAGCATCCAGCTTTATTTTGGTCTGCACGAACTTCTGAGGGAAATGACTCATTAGCACCTAAATGCCATTTATTGCTGGGCACGTAGTGTAGAGCGCATTTATCACAACTTCATCACTGAAGTATGAGAGTGGTGAGACTGAACCACAAACTGTTGCATTGTGGGTTGGAAAACCAAAACAAAGAGTTGCAAGATAATAACACGCTCCATAGAGCTGCGGGTGATAATTCTCTGTGGGTTTTTCACACCTCTCATGTGATTCAGTCGTTTCCTCCATCGTTAAAATAAAAACATATTGAATAGAGCAGTTTTAATACAGCTAATGAAAATAAGCAAGCACTGCTAACTGCTAGTGATCACGTAAAGCATATGGCTAGCTAAGCTCTGGCCCTTAAACATTAAACGTCCTTAAACATTCAAAGCATATTGTTACCCAATAATTAGACAAGTCCCGTACGAGTTTGTGCTGTATGGCATATTAATAAAATTGCTGGAGTTTAGAGTTGGCGGGTAAAGAGGGAAGAAGGGAGGTTAAGTGAGTTATGAATTTGATACATTCCCAACAACAGTGTCATGGGGAAATGGGTGGAGTGGTGCTGAGAATCTCCACTTATGGAGGATGGCTGAACTCAGGGCTACATGCTTTCCTGATTAACTGCAGTGGGTGAACCCACACTAGGATCGGTTTGAGCGAGAAGAAAAAAAAAAAAGAGAAAACAACTGGAAGAATTCCTGTTTGGTTGTTCTACGACAAGAATGATGCATTTGGCCTGCATCACCCCAGCTATGTGCAACAGCTCATGATACATTGCAATCAAACCCGCTGGCATACAGGCACTTTCTAGAGTTTCTAAAGTTCACTGCCCACCACCCTGTCCTTACCTTGCTTTTACTTACTTTTAATAAATGCTGTTGTTTAATGTTACAACAGCTAGATGGATTATTTAAATTGAATTTGGCTGTCTTACGTGAATCATCTGCTGCCAGCATGTGAGCTGGAGCACCATTGGTCATGATGCAGGACTTTCTTTGCATTTGAAAAACTATTGGCTATCCTCAGTGACCACAGTATGGGCAGAGAAGAAGAAAAGCCCCCACACGGTCTCAGTCTTGGTAGGAAGCAGAGCCGTGGTAGCTGAGGACTGTGTGAGGGAGGAGGGGGAGTGCAGCTGGGTTTGTTTATGGCCGCGCATTGCAGTTGCAGCATTACCCTACATAATCGATCGTGTGAAAAATGGCTCTAAATTTGTTATGGAGAGGGCGGGGGGCATTTAGCTTTTGCTGTCACAAAGGCTCATTAATTGTAATGTTTATGCATGTTAATGTTAGCCAGAACACCCTGTGAGGCCTGCTCTGTGTCAAATGGGCAGCATGCATCATTGAAAGTGACTGGAGGGCCGGTGGGTGGGTGTATGGGAGAGCTGGGTGCCACAGAGCCCATCTCACTCAAAAGGTCCTCGACTGCTTTCACTCAAGTGGTTTACCTGCCTCGAGAGGAGATGGAAAGTTGCTAAAAGGACCTCATAAAGCACCTCAAGAGTGCTATACATCTCAGCTATAAATACTATTCTCCAGTCATGATGTTTAGATGTGATGTCAAAGTGGAAGACACTGTTAGAGCATGAAATAGAAGGAATAGCGTTAAAGCTTTATTTAGCATGTAAAAATAAACCCATTCTATAAGCCTAAATCACAACCAAATCATGTCACATACAAACAAAGTGCCTCTGTGGTTGTCAAACAGCTCCCGAAAACCCCCTCCCCCAACATTTCTTTCAATGCTGTAATTGTGGAGGCTGCTTTCGGTTTTTTGTAGCCTTCCGAAATTGAAAATTCAACAATTGCACACAATTCACACATTAATTGGCCAGCTGTGGCGTGAAAGTATGGGGTTAGAACAGTGACATTAAAAATCGAAAATAAAAGTTGGCATTTAACAAAAAGGGAAAAAGGAAACATTGGCATTGAAACATCTGCATTGGAAAAACAAACAAACAAAAAAGTACTTCTTTCAGTGACAACCTTTTCAATGCCAGGGTTTCCTTATCCAGGTCAGGTTTTGTTTTCAAGGCCAATGTTCTAAGTCTTCAAAGTTCTAACCCCATATGAATGTAGGCAGGGTTTGGACTTGTCTCGAGCTTTCTTTTTTCATTCTCTACACAGCTACTTACTTTTTACTGAGTGCTAGACAAATTACAAAGCCAATATAAAGTCACTGGAAGAAGACGCAAATTTGCGTGTGGCAGAGTGAATTGATGCTAGCATACAAGACGAAAGTCAGTGGCGCGACCCAACTAACACAAAAGCTTCCTCTACCTTTGGATACCAACTTAAAGGTCATTTGCAATTGGTTAACAGTGCAAAGTTTTCTGCCAAACTTTTTCCAGTACAAATATTTGTTTCAATGCCGATACAACTTTTTCAATGCCAATGTTTTGTTTTTAGTTCAGGTTTTGTTTTCCAGGCCAAACTTTAATGTTCTAACCCCATATGAAAGTAGATAGGGTTTGAAAAGAGTGTTCAGACTAAAGCTAAAGCCAATCTAAAGTCACTGGAAGTAGATGCAAAATCGCTTTTGTCAGTGTGAATTGACGCTAACATACAAGAGTTACCACAGGGTTGTGACACACGATAGCTTCCTGTACTCGATACGCAATACTCCCTCAAAGGTCAGCACTATCACTGCGAATTGCAATTGATTGACAGTGCAAATTTGTAGGTTAAACTTGCTCAAAGTTTAAAAGTGTCAAAGCACCTCATAATTGTACTTCACCACATGTAAATCCACTGTTTACACAGATTCTATTTATTTTGGTTTGACAGTTTTGCTATAATAATGATGAAGAGACGAGGCAGAAAACCGGGGGTTTGTCCAGAGAAAGTTGGACTCACCAACGTTAGATGTTTTTTTCTTCTTGTATAAAAATTATACAAAGAATCACAGACCAGCCGGGTTGATAGGGCAGGCTGTGACGTTAGAAGGCATCTGATGTCATCTTGCCACATTTCTGGATCCTGATGATCACTTTTTCCAAGCAGTTTCCCCTCAATGCCATTTGGACCTAAACAGCAAAACTCACCAAGTGCAGCTTTAAACTTTCGAATAATTTGGCTGGTTAAAACTTGCGCTGAGTGAGTGGAAGATAATTACCCGACTGCAAATTAATACCATAAATTATCATGATGAATGGAGTGTTACTGGAGCTGAGATCAAATCCATGTAATTAAACACAGATGGAAGACTTCTAGCGAGAGTCCCCCTCTCCTTACCACATGCTCTCCAGTCACAGCGCTTCCTTCAATGTGATGTCTCACTCTTTGGTTCTCAGTGTCTTTCAAGATGATTATTCGCAATGTTTCTTTCGTTGACTTTTGGTTAAGGGGTTGGAGAGCACATGTGATGAAGCTACATGACTGCTGTGGACATGGCCGGCGTCTAAAGAGGCAGGTTGGCTCAGAACAAGTTGAAAAAGAGATGCACATGACGTGGCTTGGCCGGGTCTGCTTTCTGTGCGGTGAGGTTTTGTAGAATTGCACATAAGCAAATCTTGCACATCGTACAAGTATACAGTATCTATATGTGATGGGACATGTGTCTGTGTGGCTGTTTCATTCTCCTTGACACAAATCAATCTGTCATTTCTGGCTTGCGGACAGAAGACATGGCCGAATATGTGATACATAACACACATATTGCACTGCAGATCACTGGGGTTTCCTCTGGGTTTGATCAAATCTATGTTTGTGCTCATCCACAACAATCAGACACTTTGCATTAAAAAAAAGCTCCATTCTAGCGTTTCAGCAGTTCTGAACAGACAACGTAAGAATTTGCTGCTAACTTCTTAACAAACACAGCTATTCCAGTGTGGGATGCAGCTTCATGACATTTTGAAACCCACAACGAGCTGTCTCGGAGTAGAACTCTCGACTCTGTGCAGGGCCAGATAAGCGCTCACTCTCCCCCATGCTGAGCAGTAATGCTGCCTCCCCAGCATGAGGTATGAGTTATGTGAGAGGTATTTTGGCTTCAGTCAACAAGCACACAGGAGCATCACGAAGCTATAGTAACCGCAGCGTGTTTTCTTCTCGCTTTCCTTCTCCACATCATCTGCATCCGAATGTCACAGATTGCCCGCATTAGTCATGGCGAGGGCAGCGCACCCAGACAGGTCGTCACAGGCAGCCGAGCATTGGGCTCACCGTCTCGCGAAACTCCCTTGGAGGGTCGCTTTGAGTTTAGAGATCAGAACTGGTGGCGGCACACAAAAACATGGGGCATTCTGGTTCTTGTTGACAGGACAGCTACAGATGAAACAGTCAGGTACTGAGGTCATCGCTGCACAGACCTCTGATTAGCATGCGGTATAATTAACATGCATCAGTCTTCCTCTCAGGGAATTCCATGAATCTCGAATGATGTGTCTTCTCGTGAAAATCAGGGGTTTTCTTCGTTTTGTGCAGCTAATTAGGCGTTTCACAGATTCCACTTCAAACGGAGCTAAAGGTGATGTAGACGATTCCGGACAAAGATTGTCAGATATCGACGCTTTGAGTTGATATTTGGACTGAGGCATCGGATGGTGGCCAACCCAAAGCGTCGGCATTTGACGACCTGGAAATGAGACTCAACGGTCAACTATGTTTCTCCAGAATTCTCAGTTTCACACTTAAATAAACGCTGCTTGAAGTGGAATCTGTTTGGGTCAACAAACACTTAAGACAGAGTCAAAGTTGCTTCCTGTTAATTGAACTGTTTACTTCTAACCTGACCCACCCCTCACCTGGCACAACATTGAATTCCCCCGCAGGTGGACACGGTTTCTTTGGATTTTTGGTGAAAACAAAAGGTGCTTTCTGATAATTATTGTATTTATCTCTACCATGCTTAGTGTGGTTTACACCCTTATGTCATCCCCCCTCCTTAGCCTTAGACCTTAATCTACACCTATGTAATTTTCAGATTATACTGTCAAGTAAAGCTAAATATTTTGATCTGTAGCTTTGTTTTTTTTGGCTGCACCACTTTGTATAAATCTTTTAAATGATTGGGCATCCAAAACCAGGGCTTTCTTGACTCCTTTGAACATTATGCAGTAGACATAACAGGACATCGGTCTGTGCTTATTATTTTACATTTCTTCCCAACTGCAGCAGAAACATCTTGTGGTATGTAACTCCTAGTGAGAAGTACATTGCCTCATGTTGTCCCTACATTGCTACAGGACGGCTGCTGGCTGAAGGAGAGTTTGGAGGGAAGTTGCTGAGGTTCCACAGAGCATTCAAGACTAATTACAGGATTTTTTCTTTTGGCTAATATTAAACAGTCATGTCACTAATTGTATGAACATGTACTAAACTTAAGACAAAGAGGATTTGGATGCTTTATGGCTTGAAAAATGTTATAAATAAAATATTCAGGCCGCTCTCATTCCCAGGCCATCAAATACGGCCATTCCGTCATGTTTCTTGGCATCTCATCCAGACACAGAAGATGCTATTTAGCATCTGTATGACACACTCTGGGCTTTAAACTACCTCCAGTGTAAACCCATGTGTGTCCTGACCAAGTAGATTTTGTGCCTAAACTTAACCAAAGTGCCGTTTCATGTCAGCCACGTGTTAGAAAGGCTTTGCAGCAGGAAGGCTCAAACTTGAACAGATGACATGCTTTCCAAAGCGAGAAAGTTCCAAGATGGGTGGTGTTCAGGGGTGAGTGGACTTTCACGCAGGAGACTGGCGTTCAAGTCCCGTTTGAAACCAAGCTTAACCAGTCATTTCCTAAACCTAACCAGGTTTTGTGCCTAAACTTAACCAAAGTAACGTAGACCTCGTGCGTCAGGATGAGGCACGTGGGGCGTGGGCCTTTGCGTGTCGCCCAGAAACGTTCCTGAAGGGAAGAAGGGAAGGCTTAGCGCGTCGGGCCGCATGACAAAATGTCTGCATGTGATGACCTGGGATGAGAACAGGATGGGGGTACACCCTGGAAAAATCGCATTTAATCATAGGGCCATTACAGTTAATTATAATTTATGGTATAGGACAATGTTTGTGTGAGTATGGCCATAATTATCATGTGATCCCATTATTAGTCACTAATATAGGTCAAGCTCAACAACACTGGATCCTACATTTCACATAATGCAACCAAAAGCATATTTTCATTGAGCCGCCATACTTGCTGAATACCCACGTTTTTGTTTTTTTTAACTACCCAACCCAAATCTGAAATGCGGCTTTTTGGAAATAAATCACACGTCATGTTTGTTTACAGCACATTCTGGGTAGAAACCATCTGTGTCTCGTAGCTGACATGTTGGGCCACTGGCGGCTCGAGTTCACCATCTTCATCAGGAGCGCTCTGTTAATGATGTTAAGTCACAAGTGAAAGAAAATTTCACTAGATTGATGTTTCAACACATTAAATGTTAAGAATCATACCGAAGTCTGGAGCCAATCACCCACAATGTAGCCATCATCAAATCAAGTCCTTTCATCATGAAGCAAGTCTCAAGAGACTTTAGAGAAACCAAAATAACACCAGTCTGGAATTTGTCCCTAAATAAATCAATGCCACGCAGCCTGAGAATAAAGCTCAGCTGAAGAAAAAAGCAGCGCCATGCTGCACTCTGCGAGACAGAAAGCAGGCGTGTTTGCTGGTTCTATATTCTTTTCTATAATGGTGCTTTTTTCGCTCACAGCATCCTTCATGCACCTCGTCAGTCGACGGCTGACGTCGCGCTCTGGAGCAGATCCAGTGTTTAGCCGGCGCTCGCCGATGACAGATGCCCAGTGACATACATGTTCGTTCTGCCGGGCCCAGAATGCCCTTTCATGGCAATACATGCACACATCCGCGAGGTTGTGACTTTAAACAGTGGTGAATATAGACGAATAGCCCGTCTTTGAGGAAACTCCATCCTCTCAGAGGCCCAGAAGTCCAAATATTTAGTCTCTCTATTGTTAGTCACACACTGTTAAGGCACAACGTTTGGAAAGTGAATGTGGGAGCAATAACAGTGACATCCACGCCAAAATGTTCATATCTGCTTTTGTTTTTCTCTTCATTTATCTGCCGCACACTCACATGAAAAGTAAATTCAGAGCTCCCCACTTTCTTTGTCCCGCTGAGCATTTGGCTCGTTGCTGTCCCGCTGGTGGTTTTTAGCAGGCCTATCAGTCGTGACGGGAGGATTCCTCGTGCATTTGAGCAAAGCCAGGTCTAGTCTGGAGGGAGGGAAAGAAAAAAAAAAACCCCTACTGTCTCCTGAATTCAAAGTTTGCTTTAGCAACCATCTATGCACAAACTGTTGTTGGATGCCATCAGCCCATAAACCAGTCTGTGTAGCATTGCCGCAAAAACACAGCAGCCCTTATTAAACCATCACTGCCGAATAAAGGTGTCGTCTTTAAAGCGCTTTGGAGAAACTGATGGCCTTATTTTCGACACACATCACCACTCTGGCATGCAGAGGTCTGAGTTAATGGATCATTTAAGTGATGAGTGACGGTTGCATTATTATTATTTTTTTTTCACATTTCACGCCGCCTCGATTCTGATTTGATTACAGCTCAAAAATGATTTACAGCTATTCCCTGACATTTACATTTTTTTTCTTATTTCAGCTTTTGCAGCCGACAGATTACAGTCAATCTGGGATCGTGGTGCCATCTGCCACCATCCATCCATGCTGCGTAATGCATTTAACATTCTGTACGAATGTTTTCTCCTGGCCTCGGTCCAAGATGTGAAGGCAGACGAAAATGCCTAGGTGAGCGGAGGCAGCTGTAAGACACGTTGATTTGATAAATAAGTTCAACAAAGCTATTACACCCTGAAAGGTCTGTGTTTGCTGCAGCCACACTTAAAATCAAATTAAGTGCTTTGTTGCTCCGCAAGGACCGTTACCAACACAATGGAATGCAAACCGGCCTCCATTTAAATAGAGGGATTTCACACCTTCAGTCTTATCACAGAACGGGGCACAGCCAGGTGGAGATGGACACTCGGGGCTCAGCAAATTGACTTTAACCCATAGAGCGTAATTAGGCTGAATAAAGAGGCACTTCCCCAACGTTTGCATGTCCAGCGAGCACAAACAGAGCCACATTAGATCAGCCACCCCCATTTGATAAGATAATGTTCACAAGAACTCCACGAGACAAATGTTTATTCTCAGATTCAACTTTGTAGAACTTTATTAGACAGCTCTGATGAAAGCAGTGTGATTTTGACAGGAATAGTTCACTGAATATTATGAAAGAACCGTTTTCTCTTTTTTATTTTTATTTTTTATCTGTGCATCCAGTTTGAGACTTAACACTTAACTGCACTTCTGGAGATATTTCAACAACCCCCAAAAGACTCTTCTAACTGTTTAGATTAAATAAAAATATTGTTTCATCTGCAAGACAAAGATTTTCACTCATTTCCCCAGTTTCTCCCCCTTTTGCTGATCCAAACAGACGTACTTCTTTCTCCTGTCTTATAAAGCAGAGATGTTCAGTTGCCAGAGGAGAGGTGAACCGAAAAAGATCTCCGAGCACACAGTTACTTCTGGTCAAAAGATGCTTCTGCGGTATTTTCTCTCTCTGTTTTTTATTTTTTTATTTTCAGGAATAATTTTGTCGTGCAATGTGAATTTAGTTAAACAAACACCACTGCAGATCTCTAGAGATCAATGGAAAATGAACCTTATCTAACAGATCATTTAAAGAGAGGGCAGCGGCCTCGGTGTGCTCAGCTGAGATCGAGCAGCGTATATGTTATGTTATAGTTTTGTGTGATGTGGACGTTGCTGAGGATGAATTTTCTGTTCCGCTGCTCTGTGTTTCAGTTGAAGAGTGCGGATTTGTTTTGACTGTCTGAAGTTGAGTTGGCTCTTTAAGGAGGGGATCGATTTATAGAAAATGCATGAAAGTTAAGACAGAGAACACTGGATCCAACATAATTAGGATCATTGAAGTGGAATCTGTTGAAGCGAATGTCTGGACTCGCTGGAATGGAGTACTACTGGTCTTTTATGTTATATATGTGCCATCTTTGTGATGTTGGTGTCTTATAAGCCCATGTGGGCTGGCCACTGAATGTGCAGGGCAATAAATCAATCAAATCAATCAATCTTTGCTTAAACTGTCAACCGCTCTTTTAAAAAAAAATCTATTATTTACATTTGTTTATATTGATGTTAACATTTTCTTCTACTTTTCAAAAGAAAGAATGTGTGTTTTGTACAAAGAGACCCACCAGATGTCACAGCAGTAACTTCAGGGTTTGTTAAACCGAGTAGGTGCTTCGCTCTGTGATTCAAATGTGATTGATGAGAAGCACAAACTGCGGTTGTCCTCTTTATACATTCTCTTGTAGGGAGAATTCTAGTTAATTTAATATGAATTAAATTCACATTCCCTCACTTAACTGCGTGGAACTTCTTTCATCATTGCCAGTATTGATTCATGCTGTTCTCTGCAAAGAATATCTCCATAATACATGTATTCTGCACAACTTGCATGAGAATTTATAACCATAACTCAGGTTTATTGGATATGTGTGCCTCCTTCTGCTATTCTATGGTCTTTTTTTTAATTATTATTATTATTCAGTATTTTGTTTGGAAGGGAATACAAGCCGGGGACAAAAAAAAAGTGTTGGGGGGGGGGGGGGGGGGGGTAACACC
>JBBPCS010000386.1:2653950-2677747 GCA_037974645.1 Hollardia meadi | reverse complement strand
CCCCCCCCCCCCCCAAACTCCCGGAGAGTTTTTACGCACTGGGTAATTAAGCGGTTTGACTGACAGCAGAGTGCCAAAAGGCGCAGACGCGCTCCGATTGGCCGGAGCGCACTTTACAATCTCCTCTTGTTTCCCAGCTCCGCACAGTCAGAGCGCTTTACCTCCACAAACTCTCACCGAAGCCAGACACACCGGAGGAGCGCGACGAGGCTGGCAGCTAAGAGAAGACTGCCTGTGGACCGTAGCCTACCCAAACCAGAAACTCGACACGTTTTACGCACGCCGACCAGTAGAGATCTTTTTTTGGTTCTTTATTAGTTTCTTGTTATTTCTCTGAATTTCTTCATGCAGTGATCGCCTGTCTGAGCTGCATTCATTTTACCGCTGCTAAGAGAAAACATGAGGTCTGCCTCTGAGTCCTTCTGGAGGATGATCCGGCTGGCTGTGACAGTGGCGCTCATGTCCGCTTGCAGAGCGTCGGAATACGAGTACCTGAGCTGGAAGTCGGACATGTACAACGGCGGGCGCAGCTACGGCAAGCCTCCCCAGTGCGTGGACATCCCGGAAGACCTGCGGCTCTGTCACAACGTGGGCTACCACCAGATGCTGCTGCCCAACCTGCTGGAGCACGAGACCATGGCCGAGGTGAAGCAGCAGGCCAGCAGCTGGGTGCCCCTGGTGCACAAGAACTGCCACCCGGGCACGCAGGTCTTCCTCTGCTCGCTCTTTGCGCCCGTGTGCCTGGAGCGGCCCATCTACCCGTGCCGCTGGCTGTGCGAGGCCGTGCGGGACGGCTGCATCCCCATCATGGAGGCGTTCGGCTTCCCCTGGCCGGAGATGCTCACCTGCGACAAGTTCCCCCAGGACGATGTGTGCATCGCCATGACGCAGCCCAATGCGACCGAGGCCACCAAGCCGACAGGTAATTCACGCGCCTGTCTGTCTGCATGCCTTTTCAAACTATCAAGAGAAGCCAAGTGAGCGTGCGTGCGATGTAACAGCAATTTAAAGGAAGTCGCGCAGTGTATCCGCCGTGTTTTGGTGTGTTTGTGTGTTTTATGCCTGGTTCAGGAGAATAATAACGGTAACTGTGAGAGAGGGAGACCTTTCTGTTCTGCTCCCTGTGCTACATAAAAAAGCCCCAATTATGCAGGAATATTCTCACTATGACAGCAACTGTTTTCATTATTGATCAATCTGCTCTCAATCTGAATTATATTCTCATAAATTGATGAATCTGTTGTCCTGTAAAAGCATAGTGAAATGTAACGCACAGGGCCATGACCATCATTTAGAAATATTGAGGCCATGAGCCCAAGACCCCCCTGACAAATTCCCCCTCCTCGGAAAATTTGTACCCGACACCAGAAGGGATTTTTTTTTTTTTTTAATGTGTAAATTTTTTTCTGTAAATATTATTTCCTCACATCAAGTTCTAAATGCTTGAAAGCCCACACCGCTATATATATTCCATCTCAAAACACTGCATGCTATAAAATAGCCACCATGTGTAACCCCAAGGTTGCTAAAATCCCCAATTATCATAAAAATACAGAGGACGTGGCCTCATGATGTCTTGAATTGCTTGTTTTGTCTAACAGATTAAAATTCAATGATTCAATTTACAAAGAAATAAAACAGAGAAAAGCAGCAAGAAGAGATTCTCATATAGAAGCTGAAAAAATGTATATATGTACAGGTATATATATTTTAACTCTCACAGTTCAGAATTTGTATCTATCGACCGACTTTAACACGGCCATATGGGATGCATGAACTGCCTAACTCGGAGTTAACTACCTGACTGAGAAAACAAACAGCCTCCACTTTTGCCAATGTGTAAAAGTCGACACCCGAGCAGTTTAAACGGGCTTGAGAATGTTGTTTCAGGGGTGAAGCTCTGTTTGCAGATGCAAATCCCAACACAAACAACCTTTTGAGGAGGGGGGTTAGCCGTGATACAATTTTAACAAAGTCATCTCGCCTCCCCTCCTCATGCTCTTTAAAGAAAGTCTCACAGTATGTGGTTACATTTCCTTTTCCACCCACTATCTGCTGCCTACACTCCGGCTTCGGCCTGAAAGTTGCTCGCTGTTGAGTTGGAGCGATGCTGTAATATTGAAAAAGCTCCAACAGATGGTAGCCATTTATTCAAGGTGTTTGTTGAACTGCGGGGCAATGCCGGGACAAAGTCCAGCAGCGAGAAGTGAATACCTTCATTTTATTAATCCCCATTTTCTACCACTGACAAATGGATTAATGCTGGTGAAGGTTGGAGAGATGAAGACGCAGTGTTCAAATAATGTGCATTAAAATCCCGTGTGGAGGTGAGCGAGAGCGTGCGATATGGCAACTCTGTGGCAGTAGAGTCAGACACCTCATTCAGCATACATACAAAAAAAAAGGCATTCCTGCACAGGCCGAGCTGACAAATACCAAAGAAATGCCGAAAAATTCACAAAATCCGAGAGAAGATAAAGCTCGGGAATGGTTTGATTCAGTGTCCTTGCAGTCTTGTTGCTGAGGTGAGGTCTACTCCAGGGAAGGGAAAGTACAACCACCTCATTCACTTCAGCCATTAAACAGGGGGGGGGGGGGGGGGGGATTTCCATCATCACATCATCAACTTGCTTCTATTTCACTCTTAAGCTGTAAATACGCCACTTGAAGACATTTCTGCTGAGCGCATTGGCCATAAATGGGGGGACTGTGGATCTTCCAGCAATTACACAGTGCTCGCTGTATATAGAGCGAATGTGCTCACTGTGAGTGAGTGTGTGTGTGTGTGTGTGTGTAGATAGAAGGGGGTGTCTGTTACTGACTGACATGGTGGTATGGACGTAGGCCCATTTTTTTTCTGAAAAAGGCTCCCTTTCCAGGGTGAAGGGGGACCACACAGATCTCCCCGCTCTCCAGACGTCACCTGTTATCATTTGTCGTCAGCGTCGGCGGTAAATAAAGCCGGCATTCTCCCGCAGAACCCCGAGTCAGACCCGCTAGAGCTCAGACTGCTTGGGAAAGTGGTAATATCTGATCTAGATGGAGACAAACCTTGATGTTGTCTCCTTGATGATCGTCAATTGAGGTCAGCAAACAGTGCTTACCACATCGCTGCTGAACGCAGGCTGGTGATAATTGATTTAAAGGAGAGCCGGGCTCAAACGGGCAAAGGGACCCCGTGACTCTGTAAACAGTGTCTGTTTTCACAAGCTCTTCACACCTGGGCGCTACTTTCACAAGCCTTCGTCAAACACATGTAATGGACAACTGGCGATGGAGAGAAAACTATTTGTTTTTCCCTTTACGCACCCTTTCGGCTCAATCGATCCAGGTCCACTGAAGGGCAGTCGGTTTGATTTAAAATGCTGCGGGATGCTGCGATCGCTTTGCAGGTCCAAGTTTGTTTGGGAGGCAAACTGCTGGCACGAAGCGATCATTTGTGGTATTAGAAAAAAGAAAAAGAAAAATTTGTATGCCTCTAGACTGAATGACTTTTTGGCAAAAACACATTTTGGCTCAGTCGGGTTTTTGTCTTGGACTGAATATCATACTATTTATTCCTTCCACATTTCTAATACTAATGCTTTTTTGTATTGAAGGGTGCATACATTGCTGTAGAGCATTATGGAAAGATCCGTTTTGAAAGCTGTCTAAATGTAGCGGAGATCAAGGACGAGTGTTTACTGCAGCTCTCAGTTACAGCCGGCCATAAAAGCTGAAGACATTCCTCACTGAGGTCAGGTCACCGGAGCGTACGAGCCCAAGAGACCAGGCGACTGACACCAGACGCGAGATAGGATCTCTGCATGCAGATAGGGGTTGTATTTGTGCAGAGATTTGCAAGATAAATCGTTTAAAATTGGAATGTAAGGCAGTGTGGTATTTTTTTTTTTTAAGAATCTACAGTAACTCCCAAATGAGAAATGACTGTTTGCTCTTTTAACCACATCCCAAACAGGTGGCGATGTGAATAATTCCAATGTAAAGCTGCGGGAATGATTCATTGCTGGGATTGTCGCAACTTGCATTCGATGCTCTGCCTCTTTCTGACTGATTTCCTAACCATGCCCCCCGTCCTTTGTCCACAGGTTACTCTCCCATCTGCCCTCCATGTGACAATGAAATGAAAACAGACGCCATGCTGGAGCACATGTGTGCCAGCGAGTTCGGTAAGCGCCCTCTCCCCAACACTCGCCGTGCCAACGCAACATGCCATGAAATACCGTCCACACACGGTGCTTTGATTGGCCTTTGACATGTATCACAGCGCTCCATTAAGCCCGAGCAGATTGCATCAATTGTATGTTCCAACTTCAAGCTTTGACACAGTCTATAAATTCTTAGCAACGTATGCAAAGCTGCATTTTTCTGACCATACTTGGCCGTTTCCTCCACAGTGAGCTCTTTAGAACAATATTTTTTGGTCAGATCAATGAAACTCCAGGTTTTGCCTCTCGCTCAGATGTAGCAGGCCTGTCTGCTTTGGTAGAAGATGAAGTTCTGTGACGAATGAACAAGAGTCATTAAAGTCTTTATATGGTCGGTCCTCAGTGTAGTAAAGTGGGATGTTTATTCTGCTGTCTGGTGGCAGGACACCTTCTGCACATCAGCTGTCTTCCTAAATTAAACAGCTCATTATAAACCTTCTATTTGTTTTTTCAAATATATATATTTTAAAAATCCCGATGGAATTAAATGTATTGCACAAAAACTTTACTTGCCCCCTAACCTATGTGGATGACACCCTCTAATTACTGTATGCACACATTAATAGAAATAAGAAAATGAGATTTTGTTACTGAAATGTGGCACCCAAATGTTTTTGTGCACATGTAAATTATCATCAGGGGAGAATGGAGGGGTGTAACGGAACGTCGTTGATCCGTGGACTGTACGGATCGCTTCCATGTGGCTCAGCACGCATGTGATCTGCGGATTAATAAAAAATTTAACCATCATAGTGTGAAACACATTTTTTGCGTTTTAAAGTAATAAGTCCAAATCTCGATGCAGAGCTGCAGTGAAAAGGTCGAGAAGACAGTCACATGCTGCGACAGTAGATTGTTAGATTGTGATGTTTATTGCAACTTCGGACGTATCTGCAGTAGACGTCAGTCTCGATAGGCTATTACTCGTGACATGCAACAGATCAGACAGCTGATATATTAAAATAACATATTACAATACTTATTTAATAAAATAAATTAGATTATAATACGTATAATACATATACGGTGGTGACTACAGACAAAGCACAAAGTGGCACATTTTATAATTAATTTGACCCTCACCCCTTTTCCTTTCCATGACCGGGATGCGATCCGAACCGTGAGTTTTGCGATCCATTGCACCCCTCGGAAAATGCGTAATATATTGGCTAATGTGAACTAATAAGTCGGGCTTTTGCTTTCTATATATTGAAATAAAATTGGATCTGTAAATAGACAAAACAAATTAAGAAAACATCTTCGTCAATTTGACAACGACAACACAAATGATGAACCAGATGACAATGGGTACGGATGTTTCTAGGGGACATTAAAAAGTGATGGACACGCTTGTTTTGTGACTTTTTGTGACTCAAAGTTTCTGAAGTCGGCTACTCGTCGGTGTTTTGGTGTGTTGTTCGTGGTATTATTTTAATTGGCAGGCTAATAATTAGCAAAATGCAAAGGCTTAGTTAACAACAGATATCTGCCACTGGCTGATATCTGATTCATGCTATCACCATATAACAATAAAAATTAGAAAAATTACATTTTAGTAAGACACGGGTGTCCCGCCTGGTTATGAAATTGGAATATTATCAAATCTATGGAGACGGAAAAGTCGGAAGGAAAAGTCATGGAATTAGAGAAGATTTCTGGTCAAGTCAGGGAATATCTGGAAATTTTAGAGATGGGTTATCTTTTGTGAAAATAAGACAATGCATGCAGTGTTACACAAATTCCATCAGGGCACTTGATTTATTTATGGAAATGTGGAAATTTTGCATGCGGAGCCTCAAAAACAACGACGGACGTTAACGGCCTGGAGTTATTATTTAAAAACACAAACATCAACTGAAATGCAGTTATGTGGACTTCCAGGAATAATATGCGGATGATGCACACAGGATGCAAGATGTTAGGCTTTCATGTTTTTTTTCGCTGGCTGGACCAAAAACTTGTGGAAGCTTCAGTTCACGCCGAGCAAACACAGACTGGATGCGCATTGGAAACAGACTTTTTTCCAATTCTCAGAAAAGGTTTAAAGTTACATTTGTTTAACGGATTTCCTTGTTGTTTATGCTGCGGTGAAGGGACATGCCTTTTTTTAGTCTGTGTCCTGGTTTGCCGAGAGGAGAGTGGCACATTATTGCCTTGTTTCATCTCAGATGAAGACAGATGTTGTTTTCCTTGCTTGTCATAAGCCCCCTAAACAGCTGACATGTGAGGATAAACAGACAGATTTAGTATCCGGCTGAGGATGAGACACTGTGCTGCTTATGTTGCTGGTTTGAACCCACAAGGGACAGAGCTCATCTGGAAAGCAGCATCCGTCCCTACGATTTCAGCGGGGTACACAGCTAATGCACAGGCTGGCAAGAGATAGCATCACTGTTTTAGCATCATTTGTGGCTTTTTCCAGTAGGATTCAGTTTAGGCCCGAGGAGAAAACTGCAACTATAAATATATCTAACATCAGCTGAAGCCAAACATCAGTTCACATCTTGTCTTGAGGAAAAAAAGAAAACATGCAGCTGGAAAAAAAAGAGGTCCCGAGCTTCAATCATGACGTGTTCTGTCCCAGCAACGAAAGATAAGATGATCATCATGATGGCATTCTGCTAGTTTTGACTTGACAGATACGGTAGTCTTAGGAGCAGACAAGCCTTAACCACAAAACAGATCTGATTGACAGATTTCTTGCTCTTCCCCATGGAACACGTGGATGGAAAACCACGGAGAGGCTGCAGGAATGAATCGGTGACTCGCGCCCAAGTCTTTATTAATCTGTGCAGACCAATCATGTGTAAAATATCCGCACTCTGGCAGTGAATTAGCATTTTTGTCCACTGAAAAGCACACTTACTGGAAGTTGCGAAAAGATCTGTTCTCAGTTAACGGTAAAAGTGTGAAGTTTGTTTTTTTTTGTAAAAACAGTACTTTGACGCCCTGCGTAATTGCTTCCCATCAGTTGCACAAGCTCATTTGCATTTTGCATGTGGTTTTATCTTGATAAAAAGCAACAAAAGCCGCAGCGAGACAGCTTTTGACTGCTTGCATATGAAGTTGAAGAGTAAGCTAACAAACCCGAGTTAACAAGTAACAGGTTGTCAGCGCGGTACTGTTAGTTTCTCCAGTGAGGACTGACAGTTCCCTGATGCAGCTCCTTCTAACAAATGTGTATACTCACACATCCTATTTATGGCACTTAGCTGGTAACAGATTTACAGCTCATCCCACTCAACACTTTGTTCCCACCGCAATTTATCTCAGTGATTAAGGTTTTTACGGTACCTCATTGTCCCAAAAAACTCCAGCACCCTTCAATTAAACCTCTCCTCTGCCTCGGACAGCTCACTTTGTTGTTGTTGCCAAATTGCTCCTTGCCTTTGCCGATGCAATAAACAGCAGGGCGGCCCTGCGCTGGAGGACTGATCACTTGAGCTTATCGGATCAGTTGTGTTTCCATTATTGCTAATGGGGAGCCCTTGGGGAACCCTCCTGTTGGGTTTATGACACCCTGGGAGCTGTGAAGCAGCAGAGGAAATCAGGTCAGGGGTCAGGGAGCACAATGGAAAAAGGAATTTCTACAAACATTAACTGTTTTAGTATTAATTGAGATTATTGAAAAAGAAAAAAAATAAATTTACAGTCAAGTTAATATTATACTTAATCTAGTTTTTAAGTTCAAATTGATAATTCAATATTATTGTATACTGACTTTAAGTATAATTGAATCACGATTATATGATGAGAACATTGTTTCTTTTTAAACAAAATTCTGTTTTCTACATTAATGATTCCAAACAAATAGTAATTAAAACGCAGCAAAATGACTCACTGAAGTTTTAGTTTCACCCATGTGAACAGTTTTGTTGGATAAAGCACAACAGTGGATCACAGATCAGTGGCTCCCAACCTTTTTTTCTGATGGTCCCCTAAAACATGTCCTCGGTACAGGATGCATATGTTTACCATTTGTGATCAGTTTAATGAAAAAGTAAAGGTTTTATTTCTGTTCCTGTTCTTTTAACCATTTTACAACCCTTCAGACGTCCCCATTTTGGGAACCACTGGATTAAATATCAGTTCAAATAATTGATTTCATTCAGGTCCACCATAGTCTGAAGTCTTATTTTATGATTTGGATGTCAAACTTCAGAAGAATATAAGCTAAGTTGAATGGTTCGTGCGAGAAATGAAAATACGATGGGTTGCAGTTGTTCTGACGGGTTGTGGTGCTGTTAACGTTCTCATTCTTGGGTTCCCAGTATGTTCCATTGGGACAGCAACACCTAGTGGTAAAAGTCTGTACACCGGTCGGGTCCGGTTTATGGCTCGATATCAAACCGGTTTAAAAACTTTTACACCGGCCCAACTCTAGTAGATACAGGGGCGGTTTCACCAGCCACAAGCAAAGGAGAGCATTGTTAACAACCAAACAGTTGAATTATTTGATGTTAGCTTCTTACTGTACACTGCTGCTGAAGAGATTAAACCCTCAAACAACACGAGGTGCAAAGAAAGTTCATTGCATCGAAGGATTATGGAGGATGGAGGATTTATCAAGATGAAGTACTTTCAGGGGTGGGCCGGGCCTTCTCTTTTATGACTCACTAATTATGAATGCTGCCCATTTTGATTTCACTGAACACTAAGCCTCCTCATAGAGACCATTTCAGAGACTAGAGACGGAGGATAAAAGTCTTAATCCCTACCATGTGCACTCTTAATACTGGGAAAAACAGGGCGGCACTTTAATTAGCAATGGGAGATTCAGGAGCAAAGGAAGAGCTGAAATGTTTGGAAGTTTCTTAAAGCGTCAGTTTTTGGTTTTTATGTCAAGCATGATTCCGTGCAATGCGGGCCAAAGGGATTTGGTGTCCAAAACTGTGGAGGAAATTTGACAGAATTTACAGTTTAATCAGTCCAGATCTTTGCTGGAGTGTGAAATGTTTCACGCTCAATCAGGCTGTTCTCTGGACTGTAGGTCACAAGACTTTATCTCTGACATGACTCAGTGATTTATCCCGACACCAGCTCGGTCAGTTAGATTGAAAATAGCACGCTGCACTTTTTTCTTCTCTCGTTGCCATGTCACAAGGTCGTCCGTGCGGCACAAACATCACTCTATGTAAGTGGAAAATGAGTGGACGTAATGTGCGCAGGCATATGGAGGTTTGGCCACCACCAAAGACCACCAAAGTCTGACTCGTGCTCTGTCTTCAGGAGGCGAACTGGAGGAAACAGAGAGATTAGAAGGTTAAATATAGTTTAGTGAAAGATCAGGAGTATTATGGTCAATCAGAACAACAGCCTGAGATTCAGTAGGAGGTAAAAGCCAAAAACACAGTTGTGCACTGCTGCAAGGCAGTTCTGATTAAAAACTTTCGAGCAACTGCAACTGCAAACAAAGCAGCTGAATAAAAACGGACTCTTTTTTTTTTTTACACCAAAAGTAGCGTGTATATGCAGGTTCTTTAAACACTTTGAGTCAGCCTCACTATAGTGGAGGTGCCCTTGAGCAAGGCACTCTCGTGGACTTGTTTGGTGGCTATCACCTGTTGTGGTGTACAACCGAACACCAGTGAACTTGAATGGTACTCAAACAGAAAAAATCCGTGCAGTGCAACTGAAACCATTTTATGTAGAGAGCTGGAAACGTGGATTGCAAAGAGAAATAAAGGGAAGAGGAGACAGTGAATGAAACATTGCAGTGGATTGTTTTACCAAACTATAGAGAATCCCCGAAGAGATGGTGCTGACTGCTATCATGTTTCATTTTGCTAGCACCGAGGGTGCCACACTGTCCATGTCTGGCATTTTGTACTCATAAAATATTAACTAGATTATACCATTTTGTATAAGAACTCATCCACCTTTGCATGAAGTAACCGTTTTCTTTTTTCCTTTTCTCAACCAACAGCTTTAAAGACCAAGATCAAGGAGGTGAGGCGGGAAAACATGGACCGCAAAGTGATTCTGCAGAAAAGGAAGAAGATGCTGAAAGTGGGGAACCTGAAAAAGAAGGACATGAAGACGCTGGTGTTGTACTTGAAGAACGGTGCAGACTGCCCCTGCCAGCAGCTGGACAACCTGGGAAACCAGTATCTAATCATGGGCCGCAAGGTGGACAAGCAGTACCTCCTCACGGGCATCCACAAGTGGGACAAGTCCAGCAAAGAGTTCAAAAAGGCCATCAAGAAACTCAAGACCTACAAATGTCCCGCCTTCGAGAACGTCTTCAAATAATATGTCCCCCCTGTTTATATATCTATATATCTTTGTATATTGACAGATATACTTCAAAATGTCCATTGTTAAGTTTTAGTTGAGTGTGGTGAGTGATGACACCACAAAAAAGGGTTGGGTCTCCTTTTTGTTCTGCTTAAGAAAAGGACATTGTAGTAAAAGCCCTTCCTCACTGAAATCATTTCCACTCCATGTATGTAGATACTTTGCTCCACTCTTTCATTCAACTGCTCAGTGGATTTTGCTCAAAGGACTAGTTGGAGATTTTGGGACATACACATTCGCTTTATCACCGAGTTAGATTTGAAGATTGATGCCGTTCAGATTGGTGTTGATCTTCTCATCTAACTCTCCCTGTTCAAGTGTTCTCTTAAATCTCTCTCTCTTTCTGATCATATAATAATAAATCATCTAATCAATGATTGGACTACAGAATTGGCAGGTATTTTGAAAAGCCTCACTAGGTCCCACATAGGTTCCTGTTGAAGAACTTATTGACAGAAGTATGAGAGAGTGCTGCCATCAGCTGATTGTTTTGTGAAACTAAAGACTGCACTACCAATAATTTTGATCATTTCCTTTCATTTCTTTTTGTTACTTGACAAAGAGAATCATAACCACCAGTCTGCATCATGAGATAACGCGTAGGCCTGTGTTGCAGACTTCTTGATTTCTTGTCGTGCGTCGTCCGTCACCCGACATTTGTACCACTTTCCTGTCAACATCCAGTCTAACTGCAGTAATCAGTACTCATCAGTAGTGGAGAAGCCTTGTAGTCATACATGTTTAAAAGTGCAAATATTGCCACCTCTGTGTTCTGGTTTGTTTTGCTCAAGTGTCGCTGGTCCGTTTTAGCACTATTTTGTTTTAGATTTGAATGTCAGCGATGCATTTGCTGCCTATTACATGTACATACAAATTTTACATAAATATGGAAAACTGAATTGTGTCTGTTATATTATTTAGTTTTCTTTCATGGATTCACATAGACATGGCAATGGTTGTCGGTCGGGCGGCCCGGCACAGTGAAGCATCTCACCAACTACACGATGGATTGCCATGAAATTTGTTGCAGACATTTATGGCTCCTAGATGGTTTATCCTCATCATGTAGGTGATCGTATTACTTTTCCATTTTGCCATTTTACTTGATTCATGAACGGTAACATGCAATTCTGTGATAAATCCAAGTGACTCACAGCGGAAAGGGATTGTCATACCTACCAACATTGGCACATCAACATTGTCACTATGAACATGTTAGCAAGCTGACATTAGCATTTACCTCAAAGCAACACTGTACCCAAGTACAGCTCACAGAGCAAAAGGCTGGATTACCACTTCCCCACTGCCCCAGAACCTCAGTCAAGGTTCAAGGAGGGTGTGATTGTGTTGAAAGTGACCAATCATAAAAGGGCTAGTGCCTCTCTTGTTTTCAGCCCACAAATTGTCAAAATTCAGGTCGATCCATGTGAGCAGAACTTCATTTCCAGTGCAGTTACCTGTAAGGACGTGTGTGCACTCCAGTGGTCGCCAAGCAGAAACCTTCTTGTGTGTGGTGGCTGTTTGTATGCTCACCGCCTAGTTCTATACGTGCTTCTCCATAGGCTTTGTTTCTCACTTGTACAACTCTTGACTGTTGAAATTGTGCATGAGGACTTATATTATGAAACTGGCAGTTAATATCTGTGCATCTGGGAAAGATGCAGACATTATCTCACACTGCTGGGTTTTCCTTTCTATTCTGTGATAGTTAGTTCTCCACAGCACATGTTTGTGGTGTGACCTGGTAGTTAGACTCCACTTTGTCACTGTAATGTTTCTTTGCACTCCTAATCGCTCTTCAAAGCACATACCCAGGCTTGCTGTATTCGTCCCAAATCGCTCATTCCAAGTTGGCAAGGACTTCCCCGTTAACGAAGGGCTTCTTATTTGGGAATGTACGTACAGTAGGTCTCAGTACAACGTCATCAATGCACTTGCCAATGTAGTCAATGGCCGCGTTTGTCAGGCCTTGGTCCTGTTGAAAACTCTATACAGCTCGTCCATTGGTGTTGGCATGTGGTTGAATGTACATGGCTGTGAGAATGACCAATGTAAACTGCCTCAGGAGATAATCAGAATGGCATCCCATCATAAACTGCTCTAGTTTAGGAGAACAGCCCATAGAAATTATATCCACCTCTGAGCATCACTGGTTGTTGATCATGAAGCAGACACCTGCCCCCTGCTTTTACCCCAATTCCACCGGTCCTAGCAGTGAATGGAGAGCCCCCCTTGGACAATGGCCAAGTTCGAGGGATCGAAGAGTCGAGACAAGTCTCTGTGAAAGCCATAACATCACAGTTTAGTGCCACATTGAAAAAATATCCTGCTCCCGAGTTTATCCAGCTTATTATCCAGTAACTGGACATTTACCAGGAGAATAATCGGTAGAGGAGGTCGGTTTGCATATTTCCTCAGCCTGACCCGTGACCCGTGAATCCATTTTCCAGATGTGCAGAAGTTGTCTATGAATCACACGGTTAATTTGGGCAGCGTACATAATGCGAAAAAAGACAAAGTAAATGCAAGGTGTTGGCCATCGGGAGCTTAGAGTTCCCCATATGGATAGCAGGAGTGGTCGAATTGCCAACACACAGATACGTGAACGATCCACTGTACCTTGTGAACCACAGCCGCCTCACGTGTTAGATAATACACCCCATTAAAGCACAATAAAGCCTGGTGTCAAGGTCTAGTTTTACAGCTTATAATATTTCAATGGATACCAGGCTTACATAGCACACGGCATGTCCTGAAATTTAATCAAATCATCACAAACTAACTGACACATAGAAAACCTCGTGTGGTTTTTTTTGATTATCTCATTACAGATGCGTCAGTCATACTTGACTTAATAGTTTTATATCACAGAGATATCAGTGATTAAGTGCATCATCGGAAATATCACCAGGGTATGAACAAATGAATAAATGTATGCGCCACCAGTATAAGAGAAAATCCAGCTTCAACAGTTCTTAATTTGCATTGTTATTAGTTGAGCTTTGATATTGTTAAAGTTATGGTTTACATGTGCATGAGAGCTATATCTAACTATGTTTGTTACTTATAAACATTTGGCATCTTAAAACTGTCTTGCAGAGACCGTGCAACCTCTTATCTATCATCTCACTGATGATACTAAATTCTCGTCTGGGTGTCTTCTGCTTCAGGTTTCTAACACAGACTGTTAGTACCCCGGTGTGTAAAAGAAAATCCGGAGATATTCATCATTAATAGCGCATGCTGATAGTGAACTTTAATGTTTTCTTAACTAAAAGACAACGCTGTCTAATCAACTGCAAACTTCAAAGTTTGGTTTTCACAAAGCCTTTGGTGATGGATTTGGTTTTCAGGCTGAACAGGCATGACTTCTTATTGCTATTTCATTTGATTCATGAACAGTAACATGCAAATGTGCACAGAATCCAAAACTAACAGAGGCAGCTTATATTGTTGGTGCACAAAAAGAAAAATGAGTTGAGTAACTCAGTGATGAATGTTTCAATGTAAATACTTTAATAAGCTGAAATCTATCATGTCAGTACAACACGTGTAAACAACAAAAACATGAAACCATCCTGTCAATAAAAAAGGCTTGTTAAAAAAAACAGGAAGTACCAAACAGACCAACGTCTTGGCCATCTGGTTCCAGTAATGGCTTTGGTATTAGAAAATATATCTCAGATGTGGACTTTGCTTTCCAATCATTACTTCAGCTGCAGAAAACATCCTGTCGGATTTGCCGTCTCACCAAAAACCTCAAACTGACAAAGATGATGAATTACTATTTTGATTGGTTCCACGTCAGTGTGCTGGGAAAGTATTCAATTATCCACCAAGTGTTAATGCCACGCACTTGATTTCAGTCTGTGTGATAATGTGCTACTAAATTGACAATTGGACAGTCTGTCTGGACAGAGAGTTCTCCCTTGATGACATTAGAACACGTGTAAATGTGCTTCTGTTCAAGCAAATACCGTTGGCCTGATTAAACCTACACTTCCTTATGTCATCTTGTCCGCTCAACAGCTGGTAAATAATCCACAGGCAGAAATGTAGCTCACGATATTTAGTGATCAATACAAAATTAGGTAACACATTCTATTAAAACACATCTATATGCAGTTATAGGGGGCATTCCTAGTATATTATAACCAAACTCATAAACACACATCTATAATAATGCATGCTTCATCATAAAGTTTCATTGTTGGTGGTCAGTAAAGTGTAATGCATTTTAAATCATTTAAAATAACCTATGTTGCATCAGACGTGATTATTGTGATTCTGGGGGAACGTTTGAATACCACTGTCTATTTCAGATGGCAACTCCAAATCCTCACATTAACAGGCGCAAACAATAAACTGTTGTTTAGACTTGTAGTGCAAATATTTGGCAGCAAACGAAAAATGTCAAAAATTTCTCCTCACCGGGGCTAAATGTTTCGTTTTATGGAACTCCGGCTGAGCGGTGAAAATGTGAGGCATTCTCTGTTCTCAATCCGTGTAAGTGCCTTCAAAGCTGCTGCCATTTCCCCAACTGCTGTAAAAATCATCCATGTATTTAATGGTATCGCTGTATTCTCTGTTTTATGGTGCACCATCAGTAGCCAGCAACTTTTTTTGGGTCATTTTGGAGCATTGTGTGTAGGCAGCTCAGTCAGCCGCAATATGCACCATCATAAACCAGGAACGTGTATACAAATGACATTGAGGATGTAACATTAAAATGATTTCCTGTAGTTATGCATATGAAATACATCATCTTTAACACAGCTTGGACTGGATTTTGAAATTTTAAAAACACAACATTAGCATGACTGGAGCCTCTCCGGAGTGTCTAACTGCATACATTTCAGCCCAGTTGGAGAATCGAATGTTACAACTGTTTCTGCAAACCACCGACGTGTTATTTCTGGACATTTTGTACGTATCAAAGCAACTTTTCAACAATACGTACCATAACATGTATATGAGCTGGATTTGTCATTGTGGCGTGCCTTCACAAGAAGGGGTCAGCGGTGGTAAGTGATATTCTTACACCTATTTTCCTTACTGACAGAAAAATACAACCGTACACCTTCTGAATTCAAGTTTCTCTCTTTTACCGAACTAAGACAAGCTCAATCGCCTCGTTAACGTAAAACACACTTCATTCAAACGGAACATAAACCAAATCAAACCGTCCTGGTTTGTCTTTCCACAATCACCTCTGGTTTGGTGGAAGTAAATCCTCAAATCACAGAGTAAGATGTGAAAATATTCCATCCCTACACGCCGTGTTCAGTCGCTGCTATAAAGGCCTGACGCTATCTTGCTGTTCTGCCGCTTCACCTCTCTCCTGTCCCCACCTGCTGTGTTTTGTCAACCCTGAAGTCATAATGTTGGTCCTCGTTGGAGCTCCATACTGTATCTCCTGTTGCCAAACTGGCCTCCATCAGTCTCGGAGGCTGTGTCGGTTCCCAGTTTGGTTTACGGTCGTGTTCAGGCTGCAGAGCCCAGTGACTCCCCCCGTGATGCGGTTGCGATCTAGGCAGACTTCAGTGAGCAGTAGGCCCACTAGCTCCACTGCTAACTAAGCTAATAGCTACTGATAAGGATAGCTACACAGCCCAAGATAACTAACTTACAGCAGACAGCATAGTGAGTCAGACAGCTGAAGGTTACTCTGGTGATATGCTGCCCCCTCTATTTTTGGAGGTACCTTAAAATTCTGGCTATATTTTACAAATTGCACTTGCACAGCATTGTCCCAACATAAAATTGAAAATTGAAACATAAAGTTTCAACATATCAAACTTTCAAGTTTGATTTAAGTTTCAACATAAACCCTGGTTTGCAGAAGCGCACCACACCAACGTTTGCTTGGGTTGATAAATTTACAGTCACTGAAATACAGCCGTGTTTCTGGCTCTTGACCCTGAGCTCCAGAGCAAACCATTAATGGCTTGTCTGCAGGGTGCAGGAAGAGGGATGAGTCGGCACATTGTGCTAGAGACCATGTTTCTCTGGAATTCTAGGATCGCAGTCAAACTGGCAGATTAGTCGTATCAATCTTCTGGCTGTTAACCCGCCCAGAACCTCAGGCTGTTCGCCTCTCACTAGTGCAGCTCGCATAGTGTGATTACGATTGTAACAGCTTTTTCAAATCCTGGGGGAGAAAGGGGAAAAAAAGGTGAAAATAAAATAAAACAGAGAAAGAATTGTTTCCTTTTTCACACAAGTCCACAGAGCGGCAGGAGGAGGAGGTGTGGGATGGACTACACATGTGGCCGGCAGCATACGTGTTTGAATAATAGCCATTAGTTTTAAGAGGATGATGTAATTGTAGGTTTGCTGTTCCAGTAACTATATTCCTGCAGTCCTGGATTAGATCCCTGAAATGACTCCTGCAATGAATGATTCTCATCCCGGGGAAGGGGAGGAAATATTTGCAGTAAACATGGATTGATTGGTGACATACAGCTTTGTTGTATATAGGATTAGTCAATCAATCAATCAGACTTTATTTGTATAGCGCTTTTCATACAAACAAAATGTAACACCATGTGTTTCACATAATAAAACAATAACCCCCCCCCCCCCAACACCCACCCACACACACACACACACACACACACACACACACACACACACACACACACACACACACGCAGTAAATCATAGCTTTCAGCGAGCAGTTAAACCTCTTCCTCTTTAGAAACCTCTCGCTGACTTTTATCCTCTTTGGACTTGGGCGACGATGTGAGTGAATACGAGTCTCCGGATAAAGTTGGGTGGCGTCAGTGTCAACATGGTCATGCTGTTTTAGGAGCACTTCACTGACGATCAATCACCAGTGACTGGCCAAAAGTTGTAAAAACAACTGGTGAAAAATTGAGGATTTATGATTGGTCATGAAAAAAGCATGAAGACATGACCACAGAGGGTAATGCAACGTTGCACTGCGATGGAAGCAGCTAGGTCAACTTTGGAGACCTGAACTATAAACTACTGGTTGATGCTTTTAACAGGAATCAGACATTGAAATTTTTAAAAACGGATATTTTTTAAGAGGTTATGTAGTTCATCAAACACAAAAGAAACCCATTCTACACAGAGCATTCATTTGTGCAATCTTTCCTCACAGAACCGCAAATTCACATAACGTCAGTCACTTTGATACTTCTTATTATAAAGATTTAAACCATAGCAAACTATTCCGTACATAAAACTGTGGGCAAACCGAGTTGGGCGGGTTTCCCCTGTTTGCAACACACACAAGGCAGATTTACAGCAAAACTTTCAGCTGCATCAGCCGTACATCGCTTTGAAGAGGGAGATCTGAATCAGCCAAATCCAACACGACAGCCTCTTAAAAGTCCAGTTGTTGCTCAATAAAGCCGCCTCTGTTTCCAAAGTGAACAATTGTAAGTGAATTTCATAAATTGTTCCCCCAATAAACCACAAGCAGCTGTTACTTACTAAGTTATGACCAGGATGTATGAACCACCACAATTTAACTGCACATTGGAGTTTACTCATTCCTCTGAAATGCGTCTTCATTAAATCATAACAATCTTGATTCTCTGCACTGCTGCCATTGAGGACTGCATGGCTTCCAACTTCCTACAACTAAACACAGATAAGACTGAAGTCCTGGTTATTGGTCCAGATCACATCTCTGACAGCGTCACCCCTCCCCACCTTGGACCACCAACAACTAACCTGAAACTTAGGAGTTATTTTTGATTCAATCAAACTCCAATCAGCATATCAAGAGTCTTAGTCCAATCCTGTATTCAGTACAGAATTCAATTCAAGATCCTATTGATTACTTTTAAATCCCTTCACGGTCTGTCTCCGCTCTACATGTCGGAACTTTTCATGCCTCACACTCTGCTCCGAGACCCCTCAGATCTGGAAATCAAATGTTGTTAAAAGTTCCGCGGTCAAGGCTCACGACAAAGGCAGATCATGCTTCTACTGTTTTAGCTGTTTGGAACAAACATCAGAGCAGTTCAGTCAGTTCCTCACTTTAAAAAGCTTTTAATAACCCACCGGTACAGGCCGGCATTTGCATAATATTTTTATATTTTCATGTTGCTCATTTATATTTTGTTTTATCTCTCTGTTTTTACTGCTTGTGCATCATATTATTATATGTGTGATTTTATTTGTATGGTATTTTATTTTGCGAAGCACCTTGTAACTCTGGTTTTGAAAGGCGCTATAGAAATAAAGTTTTGTCCGAAAAATCCATCCTATACACTATAAATTATACACTTGTACTAATGTTGGTAAAACACCTGTCAAAGACCCCCCGTTTAGAGGAACAGCAGAGCCGAAGCCCAGCAGCTCATTAAGCTGCTCTGAATGGGCTAAACTAATTAAATGAAATACGTTGTTCCTTCACTGATGTCTCCTCCTACGTTGTGTCTAGTTTTAGCATTTACAGTTTCCACTGCTTCTGTGTGCACACTTCTTATTTTAAAGCCACCCAGGGAGAAGTAAGAGGAGCGCTCGTTGGTCAGAACAAGAGGGTCCTTTCAGCCCTCCAAATGTCCTACATAGCATCAACCTCACTGCTTCAACATGGTGTCAGAAAACTTGTGAACGAACTGTATGTATGGTCACTGGCCAACAGCTGATTATATTGGCCGTGATACATTTAGGAAGCATATTAGTCATTTGACTTTGATTCACATTTATGCACTTTGTCGACTGTGTCAAACTGTCATTTAGTCCAGATTAACTGAAGAAAATAAGAGCATCAACACGACAGAATATCAGTGGTCTGTGATTATTTGAGTGTTTTCAAATGCGTGTGGGCAGTACAGTTCTGTATAAGGCAAGGTAAGGCAAGTGTATCCGTACAGCATCATTAAATCGCAGAGGTAATTCGAAGTGCTTTACATATGATAAAGAAATGCATAAAAATATCACTTAGAAACACAATAAAAAGGGAAATAGGACCCCATGGCCTAGTGGTTGCAACAAGCATACAATACAACTGCAACATCCCGGGGACCCTAGCTGCTCACTGGTGCAGCAGAAGTCGGAGGCTGCTCCTGAGGTGTGCACACCTTGTCAGAGGCTACACATATACTGGCTAACCCCGCTGCTTCAGGAAGTATCCAAGAACAGCAGACAATTCCCTTCTTTTGGTCTGGATAGAGAAACACCCCTCTAAAGGCCAATGGGGGAACACCAACACTCCGGGTGGACCAATCCTGAAACTTCATCACTTAGTTACTCAGCCAAGGACAGCCGCGCCCTACGGGTTGGCCCGTGGCCTTAGCACAAAATATATAATTTATGGTTACTTGGCTCGACTCCAGCTCAGTGTCCTGTGAATGGAAATTTGATATGAACTGCAATGCAGTGATTTGAATGCTGAATGTTAGATCTGAAGTCCCTGCTCTGTTTGTGGTAGTGCACAATCTGAGGACTCCACCTCAATCTCCTGAGACGGCAAACAGATCTGTTGGATTTCACCTTTGTATCGCATATGTTACATACAGTATGTTACATACAGTATGTTACATTGGTTGAGGTTGGGGTTTGGGGTAAGTCTCCAGGAATGTAAGAAAAAAAATGGTGGAAACAAGGATGTGTGTGTGTGTGTGTTTGTGTGTTTCTCAAAGCCATGGATCCTTCCTCGGTAGGATGGATCTTTGGAAGTCAGGTCCTCCAGAGGCTAGGCGGGACTTCCTCCTGGAACAAGCTAACAAGTGTACGTCATCGCATAATTCTTCTTCTTCTGATGTCTTATGGCGGTTGGCAAACAGCTTTTAGGTGCATTACTGCCACCTTCTGAACTGGAGTGTGGATCAGAACGGGTCTTATTAAGGCCCTCAAGTCTAGTCTTTTCCAAAAATGTAAATGTAGTCACATGCCCTGAGTTCAATTGCAGTAATTATTTTTATTTCCAGTTTAATGTGATCATTTTCTAGCCTGTGTCATTGAAAGGGTTTCGGCATTTTTAAGAGATCCACTAATCCTCGTGTGCATAGGATTGTGGGTACTTCAGGCGCGCTGAGAATACACACCGGCATCCTTGAAAATTCTCTGTGCGAAGGACTCTGTCCTTAGTAGAATTCGGAGGATCCTGGACATTGGAACAGTCCTGCGGTGGCATTTGATGATGTGGGATCCTTCATCCTTCAATTCAGCCGTTTGAGGATCCTTCCTTGACTTTGAGAAACACCCAGTGTGTGTGCATGTGTAGGCTCTCTGTATGTAACAGGTGAAGTTTGAATTACTACTGTGCATGTTATAGCCTAAGTTGTCTTGCTAAACACCCGTTAAGCATGTTAATGTTTGCAATCTAATTGCTTTACAGTAACGTCACACTGGACTGACTACTAAAACAGCAAAATAGTGTCTTAGTGACAGAAAAATTGATAGATGTTAAAAAAAAACCAATACCTGGAGATCCAATGAGGCCACTGAAAGGACACTTTCATCAACTCTTATTTCTTTAAGCTTTTTCTATATAACAATGCCGATCGTTGGTTGGAAACAACAACATAGTCGTTGGCCTGATTGGCCATAAGATTTGGGCAATTCAAAATGCTTTCACTGGTTTGTCTCTTCTATTATAACAACTCTGGTTGAGTTCAATGGTTGCTTGACAAGTTTCTCCTGGAAGCGCAGCTCAGAAACATCAATGAGAAAATCCACAAAGCAAGGATCCCTTGGCTATACATCGTTATTTCATACAGCCTACTGGAAAATTAACGGTGCATCCATGAAGACAGGAGTTATTAAAGGTTGGTTACTCATTCACGACACCAGCTTTCACTGACAAACAGGTTTGTTCAATCATGCCCTTTCTAACTCCAGAACATTAGTGGTTATTCTTTTGGTCGACTTTCTAATTCACTCCAGGGGGGTGGCTTTGAACTGTGGCAACCTACTTATTATGTTATAATGACATATTTATGCAAAAAAAAAAAAATTCCCACCTGAAATGAATACACGGTGCATATTTAGTTTTCCTGGCATGGTTCCCTTTGGAAAATGTTGAAGGTAAAGGTCTTTGAAAAGAATGCACATATTTAGGAGCTGTAATTATGAATCTTTCCTCAAGTAACAAGGGAAACTATTTACGCAAGAGTCACCCAGAAAAGTAATGCACAATGTTAGCTACGTGTCACTTACAACAACTAGTATGCCTGAACTTTAGCATTCAGATGGTGTATGTCTTTTGTGTTGCATAAACCATACAAAACCTAACCATGCATCAATAACCTAATTCCTGGACTATTCAGAGACACGTGAAAGAGCAAAGATATCATGATTGTTAGATTATAGATGCTCAGAAATGTTTGTAAATTGGTGGATAATGGTTGCAGGTGATGGCAGAAGGATAGTCTAGTAGCTGTTTGCTTAATGGCCTACAACTTTTATCTGATTGTTGAAGCAAGTTAAAGCAACATTATGCAATAATTGGTTGTTTTTTTTTACGGTTTGCCAGCCCAACAGGTTCTTTATGAAATCTATATCCAACCTCAACCTCACATTCCCCACAAGAAATTAAATGTGTCCATGAGGTTTCCATAAATCATATTCTAACATAAATATGAATACAGCTTTTGCTGTTAGAAGGTAAAACCGTTGATTTACCAGCATGCATGTACTGCATCTTCCATATCCAGAACCACCAGCATCTCTCTTCTAATGTCATTTTTCCAACTTTAATCTCTGTTATGTCCTGCTGTTAGCCAATTCTAAACTAGCCACAGCCACTCGGCTTGCTAATAGTCTTCTTGCCTCATTTCATCAAGCTGGTGACGCATATCCTGCAATGGTTTATGGCTTGTAGCAAATGTGTTCATTAAAGTTGCTAAAAACTAAAATGCTACACAAAACAATAATATTACATCATTTTTTATTAAAATGACCTGCTGAGTGTAGGGCTGCATTCAAAGCCTAGATTTTTAGTAATTAAAGTTATTACCGACTTTTTGAAGGTCTTCCCAGCCCGGGAACCAAATGTCTGTGTGCAATAGGCTCTATGAAAGTCAAAAATGTTATTTTATTCATTAAATCAATCGTGAACCCAAAAGAATATTCTCACAGTTTCTCATTCGTGTGCCGGGCACTATTTCACACAGGACAGGTGTCATCGTTTCAATGCGCACCACACAAATGCATGCATTCATTCTGTTTGTTCAACGCCACAGTGAACACGGTGAGTTACTGCCAAGTCAAAGCTCGTGAAAAAGAACCTGAGGCTGGTTGGCACCTTGTGAAGGGGCCTATCAAGTCTGGGCACAGCTTTTGACAGTGGCTTGTTCACAACATGTCTGAAGGATTGTGCCTTTGTGTTTGCTCTGATTAAATAGACCACAAGCTGCTAAGAAAACACTCCAGATATGACACGATGATATGATATTCCAGTGGGAGGATTTTTCCAGCTCTATCTGTTTATATAGCACACTTTGGGAAAAATAAAAGATTCCCCAGGGGCCTGTGTTTCATGTGTGTGGGTGATCACACCCCCACACATTCTGACTAGTTTTACTGGAGTATGTGTACACAAGTTGTAAATAATAAAAATGTAAGATAAATTAAAATATATAAAATTATTGAAGAAATTATGATGATACCGCCATCATGCACATCGCTGTCCGGGGTTTGATCTCCGTCAGGTTCTGTCAGCGTCGTCTCAACAACAAAGGGCCAACCTGGAGGTTTCCATACTACTCCAAGAACTATGAAGGACATGAACTTGATGTGACATGTACACTTTCCTCAACGCTCCTGTCACTTTCCTGCAGCACTTTTTATTGTGTTGAGTATTGGTTGTAGTCTGCTGATGGGAGTCACTCCTCGATGTGATTACACACTTTCTTGACAAGACAGATTAACAAGTTCCTGGAACTCAAAATTAGGAGCACTTCTTGGGCCAAAAGTAGGTTCTGGGAAGTACTGATTCCTATTTGGATCCTGTTTACTGTCTTCTTGAGAGTCCTTTTCACGACTTTGAAGTGGAAAGTGGGAATTTTCTAATCACTAGAAAAAATGTCTGACTTTCCAACTTTACAAGTTGTTGCATACATTTTAAAGGGCTGGTTCAATCATAAAAAACACTTACTTCTCTTGGTATCTAGCTCTGCAGATGGTTTTATTTTCTAAAATATGCATCTTGGGATGGATAAATCAAAACCTGTGTGATTAAAACCGCAACTATCTGTGCAAATAGAGAAAAACAACTGACCTAGTGAACTTAAATCAAATCAAATCAAATTTTATTTGTATAGCGCCAATTCACAACAAAGTTATCTCATGACACTTAACATGTA
>JBBPCS010000386.1:2623120-2642671 GCA_037974645.1 Hollardia meadi | reverse complement strand
TTACGATGAAGCATGAGTTATTACAGATGCATCCATATGTACTTCACTTTACTGAGCACATACTACGATAACTTATGATACTGCATGGTCTATTATAGCACACCGAGTCCTTACTACAGTTGATTGTTGAGGTAGTCATAATGTATTCCATCCATAAGACACTTGAACCTATAATTTATTATAAGTCACATCTATCATTGTTTTAAGACTGTTGATATAATCCATCAGAAATCATTATGTGTGTTTGAGTGTAGTCATAAAGCACTATGAATGCCTCCATAACACTCTATAGAGGTGGTCTTCATTGACAGTGTTACAGGTTGGCTTGGATTAGCGCAACAAATGCAAGACAACAGGGGCAACAGATGCCAGGGTTTGGTCCAGCATGTGTTATTAATGAAGGAACCCTCTGTGACATTCGTGGTCCCGGGGTTAGCTTTGTGCTGGGGGGTGAAGGTTTTCAGAAACTGAGTCAGTGTGGCGTGACATATCAAAGTCAAGAGTGAAAGTAACAGCAAACTGACTGTACTCCCAAAATACACTCAAGTAAAAGGAAAAAAATCATTCTTTTTTATTAGTACAAATTACTCAAGTACAAGTAACTCCCCACCCCTCAAAAAGCATTAAAAATCCTAATACCAGAGTTATATTTTGGACTTTAGAGTTATTTTGGAGTTTTGTGAAGGACAGGATTTTGTCACGTGGTGCATTAGAAGAAAGCAGTCTATTCTTTGTATTGCAGGGCTCACACACTGTTTTCATCACTCCACATTTCATGAGAAATCATCTTGAAATCCACTGATGGAAAGAAGAACAGAAGCCCTCTAAGCTCTTGGGAATTGAAATGAGATATAATGTTAGAAGCTGTCAGAGAAAAGCAGTGGAGTGAAAAGTCCTCAGGCGTAGCGGGCAGACATTGTGCTTGAATGGCCCACAGAATCATTATATATTTACTCTTTACGTCTGAATCTCGTTTCCTTGAAAGATCTCAACCTTCTTTTTAAAAAACAAACAAGCTGAACTGCAGCTTTCATGGTACGGTCATGGATAGACAGATACAAGCAGACCTGTTGGTGCGCATCATCCAAACATTGACAGGGTTGTTATGTTCCTGTAGCTCAGCCGGTGACATTGTCAGTGGTATAAAAGTGCAACTGAGGCGACATACGTATCCACGTTCTCATATGGGATGTTGCATAAAGCCGACGAGCGTGTTCTCTTTGATCTCGGAGGGTTTTGTTCGCGGTCAATACGTGTTTCTAGTGGGAGTTTGAGAACTGACTGCGTGGCCTACTTTGGTGACAGCGCTCTGTCAGCAGTCTCAGGGTTTGCTTCCCCTATTCGCTACTGATCTCTGCTCCACAATCCCACTGCCTGCTTCCAAGTGCGTTTCGTCCAATCAGCTTCCAGTGCGCTGTCTTAGTTTGGAATACCCAAAAGATCATGAATCCATCTGGTAATCATGAGGTTTCAAGTTTGTTATAAAAGCAATGAGGTGGTGAGGCTACTGTTTATTCCATCAAACTGTCAACAGTGAAGAATTAAGTTGGTTCCTGAGAAAAAAATCGAACTCTGGCTTTGATACATTATCTTGCAATTGTTTGTGTTGGTATGAGCCAGCTGAGGTGAGGTTTATTTCCAGTTGTGGATAGGTTGGCAGGCATTAGCAAGTGCAAGACAACAGGGGCAACAGATGTCAGGTGTTGGTCCAGTATATATTATCATGTTGATTTGAGGATAAAACCATTGAGATACAGGTGGGAAATGAACTGATATTTAATAAAAATATAACTAATGAAATAAAACAATCAATATAATAACATAAATACGAAAACATACTGTATATGCGAGCGCTCCCATGATCCCAAACCACTCATCTCATCTGCACAAAACTAACGGGAAAATATAATAAACGAACACTGCCACACAAAATAACATTGTGTCAAAGTCTATCTTTGACCTGAAAAAAAGAAAAAGGTAAATAAAACAAAAACATGTCCGTTTGACATAAAGAAGCAAAGAAGTCGTGAAAAGAAATAACAGGTCTGAGTGCGCGGCCTCACCGGATGCCAAAGAGTGCACGGTGTGCTGATGGATAGGTCTATTCTGACTGGAGCTCAGCACAAACGAGGGTTCTCCTACATCCAGCCGGTTCCATTAGTCCTCCACCATTTCTCATTTCATGCATACAGAACCCTTCTAAATGTGTGCTTCAGTGTGCTTCAGTGCCCATTTAGTCTAGTGTCTTTTCTGCAAGTCCTATGTTTTTCAAAACCATTTTGAACTTCAGTACAGCACAAATCCTGCAAGGTGTTTCCTTCTGTTTACTCCGGCTGGTCTGTGACGCCCTTTTCCATCCAAAGGGGCTGAAAGAAAAATGCTGCTGAGTCCAGCTTGCTTCCTGCTGTTTAGGAGGCAGTTTGTATTTCACCACAGGTTAAGAACATATGACTCTCGTGCGTGAGTCATTCTCCAGTTTATGTGATTTCACATGAATTACTTTTAAAAGTACAAATAATCTTCACGAAGTGTAACAAAAACATTATTTTAGATGGGTGTAAATCCATTTGGATTTGGGTGGGTGGATAGATGGATGGCATAGTTTAGATACAGATGATACTACCTGCCTAACCCTAACCCTAAACCAAGTCTTCACCCTAAAAATTAATGATTAACGTTACAGGGACTTGCGTTTTGTCCCCATAAGGAAGGCGAGTCCCCACAATGTGACAGTGTATACAGATTTGTGTCCCCACAACGTCTATAATACATGCACACACACACACACACACACACACACACACACAGTGATGTGAAATGTCAAATTAAATGTTGAGTTAACTTTAACATCAAGATAATTATTAGACAAATTGCCACCAATATAAAATTTAAAAAAGTATTGTAAAGAATGAAGAACCTGAAAATATGGGTAAATGGAAATGTTGAGTTTCCTTGAATTAACCTTAATTGGGTCAGGAGCAGTAGTTAAATTTTGCGGTATGGCTCTGTTCTGGGACTTCCCTGCCCCTCCACATGGAAACGTGGAAAGCCTTAAGTCTATGACAGCACACCTCCCTGCTGAGGCAGGAAGGCCGCCATTCAGAACAGAGTAGGCATCATTGACAGCAGAAATGACATTAATTAAGTCACACATAGCATTAAAAGGAGGAGCTGGGTGGAGGCGGGTTGCGAAACGGCTTGCAGAGGAAGCAGGAAGAGTAGGCAACAGTTGAACCATATTCCGTACTCTGCTGCTGTGTGTTGATAAACTAGCAGAACTTTTCTTCCTCCTGTGCTGGAAGCGTCAAATCCTTGGAGGTCTTTCTGAGTAAACAATACAAACCCTGCACAAGGCTGCTGTTTTGATGTGAACGAGTGATGAGTCACGAGATAATGCCTATTTGAGCGGTGACTGTGGTGTTTTTTTCCCATAGTTCCATGCACTGGAGAGCTTTGTCATAGACTGGAGGGGGTACGACAACAGTAGTAGTGGTGGTAACAACGCAGAGCCCTGGGCTGACTGGTAAGCACAGGAAACACTCTACCTAAATCATCCAGAGACAGCTAAGTAAGAGTGTCTCAGAGCTTACCTGACCTCTGTCACAACTGTTTTTGTCTGACTTTCCATAATTAGAGGGCTCACTGAGGCTGCCAGCACTCTGGTCTTCCAAGTCACAAAACCCCCAGGGCTGTGTTTGGATTAAAGGCTCCGAAAATTGCCAGGAAGATAACGAGGTGCATCCAAGTTGTATAACGGGTTAACTTGAGGCAGTAAGGGCTAGTTAGAACTATGGTGCTGGCCTCATCCTCCATAGCACAGGAAAGGCAAGCCTTTGGGGTTGGAATCAAAATATAAACAACTTGTTGGCAAAACAGGCATGCATGTTTATGGCCAAATAACTACTATCTGCTTCTACCTTTTCCCAAAGCATTTAGGTTTTGCTACTTCAGTAAACATGTCTGCATTTTCAAAGCATTTCGCTCGTAAAACAAACTTTAATACTCCCACTAATTGGCAGAGATTTCCTTCTGTGTAGCTGGTTCAGTTAGCAGGACAGGTGTACAATCAATGAGTGGACTCCGCTCCGTGAAGCACACCGCATTTCTGACCAAAACTTTCTCGCCAGAAGTGATGAACAACTTAGTCGACTTTGCTGTGTACCTGCAAGAAAGCGTAGAAAGAGCACATCGCTCTGACTTCTCCAAAATTGATTCAGCAAAAGCACTGTTGTGGATTGCATAGTTTAGCACATCTTACACCAGCAGCTGCCATCTGAGGGTTCAGGAGGCTGGTGTTCAGGTTGATCCGATGACGTACTTCTGTCCCCACTGGTGGTAGCTCAAACCGATATGCTGTGTTGCTGGTAGGGGCCACAAGGGGTAACAACTGCTTCAGTTTGGGATCTTGTTATGACATAGAAAAAGGCATTTTTAGCAATTGCCAGGCTAGTCTGTTGCAGGCCACATTTTAACCTTTGTCGTGGCTCAAAACCTGACATCCGTAGAAAAGTTTGGTCTCCTCTTGAACCCGGATCATTTGCAGTCTAATTCCATACCTGATACATTATGGTCCACCAAAGTCAGGTACGATACAAGATGTATATATCTTTGTTATCTTGGGTAAATCTTGACTCTGTGGAGATGTGCATTCTACTGAATGTTGGTTCCCAAATATTCCTACACTGAATGTTAGTGTTAACATGTTTCTGTCAGATTAACAAAAACATGTCTGTCATCTAGAAAACCTCAGAGATCTACTTGAAAATTCAAGGATCACAATTTCCCAGAGCCCAAATTGAAGTCTTCAAATTGCTTATTTTGTCCAAACCAAGAAGACTCTTTATTTGCTATCGTAAATGACAAAGGAAAACAGCAAATCCTTACATTTAAGAAGCTGGAACCAGCAAATATTTGCCATTTTTGCTTGAAAAATGACTGCAAATAAATCGATTATCAGCTCTACACCTGATGTGATTTACTGGTAAATTACAGGAGGACCAGTAAGCTCGTTGAATATATGCAGGAAATTGCAGCTGTAGTTATTACTGCAGTGGGGTTGAAAAATGACCCACATAAATACGACGTAAATACAGTCTGAATGGGGATTTATGTGACTCGTGTAACTGTAAATTTATCCTTCAACCATCCCCCTCAGGTCAGGACTATTATATCAAATGAACTCCACTTGTGGTTGTGGTTGTGGTTGTGAATGTTGCTTCACGCTCTGTCTAACAACTGGGAAGGAAAAACTCACTTTTTGGCCGACTTTGTGGTCTTCGACATTCAAAAGTTTGACCCTTTACAATGGCAAGTTAGCTCGTTTGCATGCAGCCTATCTGGACTTTAGCTTCACATTGACATGCCACTCAAAGACAATGTTAGACACGGCAATGTACTGTGGCAGACACGGCACTGTGCCAGCCTTTCTTCAGTGTGAACATATGTGCAGAGACATACATTATTAAAGAACAGCGCAACTAAGATGCATTAGTTTAGCTTTACATGACAGACCTTCACAACAGGATCCAGTAGTGCCTCAAAACTTTTATAAATGTTAGATTAGAATAAATGGGACGTTGTTTTGGCAGCTAATGCCCATTTAACACACGGGGAAGAGAATGCTGCCAGCATATTCATTATAGTGAATAATTATGATCATAATGGGCAGTTTCTAAACTAACTGACTGTATTGCTGGCTGGGCTCGCTCTGGGGAAACCCATCAGTTGTTCTGCACAAGGCCTCTATGATCTGTTAAGAAATTCTGTAAGATGATTACAGCCCATTTTCACTGGGGACGTGCCCGGGATTTAATGTTATATCCCTAGCTGGACTCATCCATGCCCCCCCCCCCCCCCATGTCTCCAGATCGATTTACTATTTGTACTATTAGCATAAACAATCTGGTGATTGGTAGTCTTGATCCTTATCGTCAGCTTCGACTTTTAATTTAAACATGACTGTATATCGCTCAATAATCCATTCATGTCGCATGACAGAAAGTTGATCTTCTCCAGAACAAGGCAGCTCTGGCTCAAACAATCTGTCTTCATATAAAAAGCAGCAGAGCCATTTAGAGCATTATGTGGTGCTTTCAAGTGCACATAATGATAGTGTTTGGAACTTCAACCCAAATGAATAGTGCATTTATTTCAAGGAGGATTCATTATTTTCATTTTATTTGTAACGCTGGCCTGCCTCACATTCATATAGGTGAAAATATTCCCCAGGGAGCTCCCTAGTATATATACAGAGGCTGCTGGCAGACACTCCACAGCTACAATGGAGCAGTGTGGAGTCAAGTTCAAGGGTACCTGGCTGGCAGGTGTTCAGGTTTGAACAAGTGTGCACTCATCCACTTTCTACTACGCTACTGCCTCCACCACATACAGTATATCGCTATAGATCTGTTTTTATACATGACAAAGGCTTGGTTTTTATTAATTTAAACTAAAAACAAGGCTGGTCTGCAGTTGGCTTTGGCGGTACGGTCTGGTTTGGGAGTACGCACCCTGTCCCGGGGGAGGGGAACATCCGAGCCCACACAAGTGCTGATCAGCTCACTGATGTGGTGGTAATGGAGTATGGATTTTTCTCCAGTCCTAATTATGTCAAGCGTGCACTTAGCTTCCCTCGCATACAAACACGTCTCACAGTGAGCCAGTTTCTATGTCGTTTAGTTACATTCTCAGTCATTTCCCTAATCAGAGTGCTCAGACAAACTGATCAGCTGAACCATGCATGAACAGCTGTAAATCTGCAGTATACACAGATTTACACTAATAAGGCTCCCATCAGTTGATTGTATGCATTAGTCAGCATCTCACGAGTGCATGTGTCTTCTTACTGCTATAACTGCACAGTGTTTCCTGCTTTCTCAGTCACTTGGCTTTCTGGGTTCTTTGCAATGTTTTGGTCGTTTTGGCTCATTTACTTTAAATCACATATAAACCTCCAGGCCACTTTCCAAAAATGTTGCCCTGTCTTGAAATGCATTCTGCCTTTTCTTCAGTCCATTAGGTCCCATTCTATGTTTCAAGACTTGGAACTTGCTGAAGTACATCTAACTAGGAGTGTATGAAAATAGTGAAACACTTTAGCATCACAATTTAATATTTTGTGATACTGAACCGATTCTCAAAACCACTGAATCCATTTTTAATTTATAGTTTATATGCAAAGATTTGTGGCTGTGGTTCATGTATTTGTTGTGTTTAAACCCCCGAGAGCTATAGCAGTTTTGTGATCTATCTTCAGCCATTTGACTCTTCCAGTAAGCACATATCGCTAGTGTACACACAAACTTACAGTATTGCGATATATCGCAATATTGGACTTTAACCCCTGTATTGTGATGCATATCTATATCTATATTTATATATATACACAGAACAATAGGTAATCCAACGCACTGAAGTAGTGCTGCAACAATTAGTCAATTGACCGACAATAAATCAGCACTTTGATAATCGAATATTTGTCCTTTTTTTTTCATCAAAGTCATTTCTAAGCAAAAATGCCAAACATTCTCCATTTCCAGCTTCTTCAACGTGAGGATTTGATGCCCTGTCATACATGAGTGAATTGAATATCTTCAGGATTTGGACCTTAGCATGACATTGCTAAAACATGCTTATGTTTAGCATGTATAACGTTAACTATGTTCACTGCCTTAGGTTAGCGAGTTAACTTGCTGACATTAGTCAATTAGCACTAAAGACAAAGTCGGTCAAGGCAAGTAAAGGCTGAGGCCACCAATAATGTTTTTATTTGTGGAGGGTTTTCCACCGTGACACCTCCGTATATATCAAAGAGCTGCATAATTAAAAAATTTGACTTGACGATAAGAAAGTTATTGTAAGAGATAGCTCCCCAAAAGAGGAGCCAAGACATCTCAATCAGCCCGTGGTAGCTGGTGGCAGTGTAGGTCATAAACCCCTTCCCCTCCATGTTAGCAGATGCGGACATGGACCAAACTAAAAACCCTAAAAACTCAAAGTGTAAGTTGAAAAACTTTTCCCAAAGATGGTTTCTGTCATTTTAGGTAGTTCTTATCAGGCTAATGTATTTTCAAGTGTTCATTTTTCTGATAAGTTTGGTTTCTTGATTAAATGGGCAGCTGTACGGGTGGGAAATCAATACGCGGCTCCAGCACCCAATCACTACTGCGCAGATCATTGTCGTCACCAGTACAAGATGGCAGCGCTTGTATCCAGGAAGTTGTGGCTTCATGGACGCATCGTCCATCTTTATATATGTCAGTGGTCTGGACCAAAGTAGGGGACTGATCAATGTTGTCATCCCTAGTGCTCTTTGGGTATTATTATTATTATTATTATTATTATTATTATTATTATTATTATCATATTTAATATATCTTACCTGGGTCTGGTTTGCTTCTTTTAGTAATTAGTGGCAGGCTAATTTTAATCACATCTAACTCCAGCTTACCTCACATATGCAAGTTACACGCACACAGCTCGAATATGTCTCAGTAGCCCTCAGTAGCTTGTTTTGCAGTTTTGAAAGATGCATGCAATAGCTACGGCTTTAACATTTGGTAAAGTACAGTGGGAGGAGGCAACGGGGGACCTGCTGGCAGAAACTAGAGCCATGATAGAAACTCCTACGTGAATGACATCAGCTTTCCAAATGAACTCTTTAATCAAATTTCCAAAATGAATCACTCACGAAACAAACTTGTTTTCCATAACTTCTCTCTCTGTTCGGAGACCACAGCAGTTACACATTGTCAGCTGTGAACTATATCACCACACAGTTGCCTCCCGTCAGTAGGTTATAGAGAGATAATAGTGTTGTTTTGTAGTCGTTATTGGCTACTGAGGAACAAACCTCACAAACACATTGAGATACTGTAAGTGTACAGAAGCAGGCAGAGCAAAACACAATATTTGCTCATTTTTGTCATGTTGACAATTGCAGTTTTGTTGTATGATTTTAAATATTGTGATGCTACCATGGATAAGAAGTATCTTTAGTGATGTAGTTGGCACTGCTTAAAGGAACTAATACATTTGCTCTAACAGAGGTGGCATAGACTCCTGTGGGAACACAAGAAAATCCTTAATGACGGTGGACTTAATCTAGTTCTGGGTCCAGAATATTAAAGATTGAGGAGCCATGTACGTACACTATGTACACTGTGTCCAAGTGCTGCAACGTGCTCTGTAAGGTGGCGAGGTGGAACATTTCGATCCAGGTTGGAGCTGAGAGTGTTTGCACTCCACAAATCCAAGTAGCACTCTACCGCAAAGAAGGGATGTTACCTCAGTGGATAAAATGTACTTTAGTGTGACATAACAAAAAATGTGTCTCTGCACCTGAAGTGCAATTGATTGCTGGTAAAAAATTTAAAAAAAGCACAGTCTGCTGGAAATAGTGCCTCAGATGTAGCTCGAGACAGCGACCTCGCCTGAAATTGATGTTAAATTCTGTTTGTCCTTTTCTTGTACTTCATGAATGGAAAACATGGGATTGCATTTTCTCCATGTCATTATCCCATATCAAAATCTCAACAAAAAAAAGATCTGAAATGAATATTTTTAGCACAGGAACAAACAGTTTGAACAGTAAAAAGGTGGTTCAGTCTTTCTTTAAAGGAGAAGTCCTGTTTCTTATTGTATTCTGGCTATTTAGTGGCAAGCTGGGGAGAAATTTAAATTTCCTGCAGTGAGCATGTTATATTCAAAGGGTAAATACAATATGAATAGAACCACTTCACGATCCTAAAATACAAACAAATGAAATTAAAAAAGGGGTTCAAAGGCAGAATATGCTCTGTTCTTGTTCTTTTGAGCTAAAAGTGTGAGGATCACTTTTCATAGTTTTTCGCGGGAGATGAACCAGTTTTAATGAAAAGTGTACAGAGTTTAACTTGCATGTTTGCTTTTCAAGCTTTCTCTCAAATAGCTCAGGTTGCAGTATCTCTGCCAGGAAAGCAGACAGGCAAGACAAATAGATTCCCCCCAACCAGGCGGGATGAGTTTGTCTGTCATGCCCTTGTGAAGAAAAGCCGGTGGCTGTCCTTCTGCCTGATGGAGTAATGCACCGGGCACACGTCCACGCTGCTACATGCCTCACTAGATGCTATCTTGTAACTACAAACTTTCCCTCTTCTTGTGCTTCCTCTGACGATTACCGCAAGAGGTTTTCCCTCCTCTTTCTCCATCTTGACATCCGAAGCGTCTCCTCATAAAGCAGCATCACTTTGAGATAAGCCCCTCAGTACTTCCAAATCCCGCCTTCCCCAGCCGTGGCTGCACTATCAGATCCTGGGGGATCGATGGGCATCAATTCAATCACGCGTCAGGGAGCAGCTTGCACTTCGGCTTCTAGTTTTAAACATCAGACAGTGTGTATTGGAAATGGCAGGAAAGACAGAGTGCCATGTTCAGGTACAGTCTTTGTTAATAAGGTCTGTGATATGACTCATCTCTCGGCCTTTTGCTCTGAAAGAGTGTTTTAACTGAATTGTGAAAGCGAAGCACTTAACGTGGCAATTTCTAATCATAATATCATCAGTACATGACGATGATTACCCAGAATCTTTGTACTCTACAGCACAGGGTGCCGTCTCCACCAGCATTATCACACAGACTGTTTGTGGGGCTCCTTTACTCTAGTCTTTGTCTACATTTAATGTTTTTATTTATGTTTTGGCACCTAAATTCTGCATTAGCTTCACTTTTCAGACCCGTCCATGTATTATACTGTCTATGATCAGCGCCAATACCGTTTCAGTGCATCGGATCGGTGCATAGATTCAACCTAAAGTCTTTTCGTGAACGCTTTTACATGTGTGTCAGGTAGGACCTTTTGTTGGGGAGGAAAGTGAGCACAAAGTGATGCAAGTCCTGCTCACAGTTTGACAGGAATAGCTAGAAGACAAGTGAGGTTGTTGTATGTAGTAACAGCAGGAAAATGATGGCAAACTTTGCCTAGAAAGAAATCATACTGAGACATTAATTGAGATGGATGAGACAAAGTAACTGAGAGCAATGTATGCGATGTATGGTAACCCTAACCCTAATATCAAGAGAACATTCTACCACTTTAATTCTGCTTTACTTACAACTTCTTTCCTTCTCTTTCTCTCAGAGTCGGAAACACGCCAACAAAGTGCGGCTGTATTACATGCTACATCCTGTGGATGGAGGCTGCCCTGCCAAGAAGCTCAGAACAGACAATGTGAGTCCTGTGTGAATTATACATCTTCTGGTCCATCCGGCTGCACATTCCCCCATGGTCTCAGTAATCACTGACAAACATGCACACATCAATCCACAGCTTGCCAGTCTCGTGTGGAAACCTTTATTCTTAATGGATTTTCCTGCTTTTCCCAGCACCAGTGTGGGACCCCCTACCCCCCACTCTGGGTCTGAATGACTGACAGATAAACAGCAATGCCATATTTCTAGACCAATGAACAATTCGACAGTGACGTTGCTGCAGTTGGATGCAAAGGGATTCCAACCCGTCATCAAACCCAAAGACACATTATGAGGTGCCTGGCCCCCCCGGCCCTCCCTGTCATGTAAACTGGAAGTACATGATGTATTTGACAGGTGTAATTATATAGCCTGTCTTTCTCTGTTCAATAAGTGTTTGGGTGGTGATGTGTGACGTTTGGTTTGTGTAGCCTTTCTGTTCCTCTACGAGGGTGATTGATAAGTAAGTGGCCTAAGGTAGAAGGAGGTGAGTTATACAGCACTCCTTTCATGCACCTGCAGTTCAACTCTTTGAGTTATTATAAAGAAAGTTTGTAACTTTTGTATTTCTGTTTCTGGTAATTGAAAATTGCAAGTCAGCACTGCCTGAGAAAGTGTACATCTGCCTTTGTGCAGTCATCCACTACCTCTGTTTCAGGGGCTTTCCACCCAACGAGGTCCACCGGACATTTTGACAAATAAGATAACGGTACATTGCCACAGAGCTGGATATCTCCCACGACCTGTTCTCATCCTAGCTCGTCACATACTGACGTTTTGTCATGCGCTCTTGCTATCCAGACGCGCAAGGTACCCTTTGGCTTCACTGGCCGACTCGCTAAGCCTTCCCTGATGCACAACGGGCCCTATAGTGTCCGTGGCCGAGGCAATAAGCCTTCCCTTTAGCATCTCTAGCCTACGCCCAAAGGCTTACGGCCCGTGCGTATTATCCTGACACACAAGGTCTATGTTACTTTGGTTAAGTTTAGGTTAAAAAAAACCCACGTGGTTAGGTTCAGGAAATTAATGACTGGTGACACTTGGTTTCAAATGGGATCGCGAACTCCGGTCTCCTGGCTGAAAGTCGTGTGTTTGTGACCCTCCACTCAACCCCGACCTTCACCCCTCTTGGCGCTTTCTCGCTTTGGAAAGTACATCGCACTACGTCATCTGTTCAAGTCGTCTGAAACTGACGCAGACGGCTTTACATTGCAGGTACATTAAACCCTTGTGCGTCTTTGCCTGAAGCCAAAGGCTACCTTCTGCGTCTGGATGGGACGTGAAGGGCCATGACAAAATGTCGATATCCGATGAGATGGGCATGAGAACGGGCTGCCCAGGAATGTGTCCATGCAATTATCCACAATGGACAATGAATGACCAAAGTTTCAACTCGCTGCATCTCAAAACTCCTTGGGCCTGATGAGAAGCAGTTTTTGCACAACAGGTCAAGGGACAATCTTGTCATTTTTGAAGCGGATCCTGAGAGATTTCTCCTGCAATTCGTAAACATGGATAAGACTTGGGTCCAATACTTCCGGGGACACTCAAGAAAACCAAATCATTGAGGTCAAGGTGATGTGGACCACTTTCTGGAGGTCCCAAATTCTGACTTCTGCAAGAAAGGGAACCATATGCTCCATGTCTTCTGGACTAAGTGTGTAAAGGTAGGAGGGGACTATGTTGAAAAATAAATGTGCTAGGTTTTCTAAAATAGACTCCTTCTACTTTAGGCCATGAACAACCCCCCCCCCCCCAGACAAAAACATGGTTTGTACATCCACTTTATAGCTCTGCCCACACTCAGATAAGCATCATGGTGTCCAGATTTCATGGTGCATGTTGACATTTTATGTCTCTCAGTGAAATGGGCATTCCCATTCCCAGTGGAGTTCAGGGTTGGTGTGATGGGGGAGGTAAAGCGAAGCTGTGAAAGCGATTGGAGTGGAGGGACTCTGCTGTGATTACTGCGGGTTTGCCAGCTATCAGTCTGGGAATCTGGGCTTCTGGAGCAGATAAGGACACATCAAGGGACACTATTGCTGTCTCGGGCCGGCTCAGCTCGTCATCCAGTCTTCCTATTGTGTTTTCGTTTCACTGTACATTTCCCCTCTATAACCTACTGATCTCTACTCTGCCTTCCTGTCTTTTTCTGTTCTCATCTCTTTATCTGCCCAGGTTCCCCTGTCACACAACTCTGTTCATCTGTTTCTCCATCATCCCCTTTTCTCTTAATTTCACTTTTCTTTCCTCTATGTTCCCTCTTTTTCATTTCCTTTCCCTTCTCTGCTTCTCTGTTCTCCTTCTCAACCTTTTCCATTATTCTCCTTTCCATTTCCGTTGTTTTTTCGCCTTCTTTTTGTGTTTCTGTTTCTTTCTCTCTGATCTTCCTTCATCTTGTTTCTCATCCTTTTTCATTCGTTTTCTTTCCTTTCAGTTTCCCTCAATTCTCCTCTCACATCTCTCCAATTGTCCCTTTTTCATCACTTTTCCGCTGTTTCCCACCTTTTCTCTGTCCTGTTTGTCTTCTCTTTTCTCCTCCTTTTATTTCCTTACATTTCTACAAAATATCTTACAGTGACTGTATCTTTGATTATATCTTTTGCAGTTTCTCAGACACACGAGTCTTGTACTCTAGCTTCTGTCAGCCTTGTGCTGAAGCTTTTATCACTCACACTGAAACTATCTGAGCAGCGTGATGACTGATGGCTCAGTTCTAGGAGCCGGTTGTTTGTGCTTTCCATCACCTACAACATGCTGTCTGACCGTTTGATACACAGTGTCATCCTGTTTTTTTTCCTTATGCATTACATTAATAATACTGAATATAATATTACTAAATAGGCAACAGTATTAATTGCTCATGTAATTCCCAATATTTGGCACATGTAATCAAAGGGACGTCACTGTCAGGGCTGCTTGTTGCATAAATTAGAATCATTGTTCCTAATGTTCCTCAGTTAATGCACAAAGTCATGCCAAACGCAACACTCTGGTGATCGGAGCTCCGCCTCTCTGAAAGATAAGCTGTTTTTACTTAATAAATATTTCCATTTACTTTCAATTTCCCTTTTTGGCTCACGGTTAAGCTATTATCAATGAAACTCAACGTGGCGCATGTTTCACATCAAAAGTCTTTTAGGTGCTCAGTTAACATAATCCTTCTCTTCCCTGTTGGGCTTTCAAACCGTAAAAGTTATGCAAGCCGAAATTGGAGGGTTAGGATAGACCCCCGCTCACACCTCAGACACCAAAAATTGCACCAGCAGGTGGCGCTATAATCAACACATTCCCATATACAGTATAATGTGCTGTTCAAGTGGCCCTGAGAGAGACCAGCCCACGGGGATTTCCCTCGGCACTCCCGATGGCCAGCTCAATTATGGTCCTGCAGGTTCGACTTGCATTGTCTCCGTGGGTTGCCAGGTCCGACTGGGCCCGAGGGCTTTTTTTTCCCTCTTCATTCGGATTTGGCACTGCACCCAAGTCTTATAACAGTAGGGGAAACTCATCATGTTGGCTAAAATGGTGGTGCCATTCTTATGTAAAGAAACACATTTTAGTACAACATCAAGGTCACGTCCACGCGTAGTGAAACGTGACGTTTGCCTCTGAAATGTAATAGAAGTAAAAAGAAACATAACATGTGAATACTCAAACAAAGTACAAATCTACTTTGCAGCGCTGCAACAATCAAACCATCATGACATTAAACTCCACAGTAAATTTGTGTTTCCAGTAAAACATATTCATGCAAAATCATTTAGAACTTAAAGTATCTGAGGTAGACACAATAAATTGTTGTCCTCAGTGGCCTATACTATGATTCCAACTCCTCTCACTATCAAAGCTGTCTCCATTTAGTTAAGGCTCTCCGTCTGCTTTGTACCGGCTGTGTTAACAGGGACGGCAGGGAAATTGGTTTCTACATGGATACAGTTGTTTTCCCAGAATCACTGAGCAGCAGCGTTAACAGGAAAAGGGCTCATGTCCAGCGTTTCATGCCAGTTCATGTGAGGTGACCTCGATGGCTTGTGTGATCATAAGGCCGTGGAGTGGGGGAGGGTTGAGCTCTGTGTAAGTCTATGATGTAAAGGTCCGGAAGCTGCTTTTATCTTTTCAGAGCTGGAATAACACAAAGACATATAGATACTCGTTTGTAAATGTTTGAGCTGTTTGTTCTTTAAGCCATAGTGAAGATGAAGAAAATGCTAATTTTACTGCTCCATAATACAAAATGACATTGGTCAAAACTCCTTTCATTCCTATTAATTTCCTTCTTAATAATACAAACATATCGTCAGTAAGCAGATGATCATACATAAAAGTTGAACTAGAGATAATTGGAATCATGTGGGAACCTCTTAATGTGTGCTAAATGTAAAATTCAGTATTTCTGTCAGAAAATTCAAACTTAGCAAAGGAGACATTTAACGGATGGAGATATTCTATATTGTTAGTGAAATCTCTGTCCTGTCTACTACTAAATTGTCTCAACGCAAAGGAACACTTCATCCTTCGGTTTATCACAAACATTCAACATCAACACACAAACAACAACACACATGCAGCCCGTTCTCATCCCCAGCTCGTCAGATATCAACGTTTTGTCACGACCCCTTGTGTCTCATCCAGACGCACAAGGTACGTAAACTTGGTTGGCGCAGTTTTGTAAATTATGGATGTAAACAATAACGGCGACTTGATCAGCTGAGCTGCATGTTAGCTAGTTTAGCTAGCTTAGTTAGCCAGCTTCTCATCCATGATCAGCTTCATTTTGTGCGGTGACGTGAAGTTCTAATTAACAGTATGATTATTTACGATTAATTGTGCAGCCATGCGGTCAGGAGCCATGTTTCATGACCTCTACTTGGCTGTGCATTTAACCCGAAGCTTCCAGAGCTCCTGTTGAGGACGTGGACTCTCACAAATTGTTGTTGACAGATAAATGAAAGTTTAAATGAAAACTCAACTAATAGGATTAAGTCAAAGACCATAAAGCCTCCAAGCCGATTCAATAAATCAGCATGTATTGCGTTTGCCTCGGGCCGTATTTGTTTTAGTTGTTTGGTCTCACACTGTAATGATTCGTCAGTCTTTTCTAAAGCATACAGATGCCAGGGTAAAGTTGCCATTGCTGAGACAACAAATGCAGGGCTATTTTAATAATGGCCTGAACTGAGGGGCTGGTTAATGTATCCAGGGAGCCACAACTGTAAAAACTACAATAAAATGAAGCTCATTAAATATAAAAACGTCAGTGCAAATGCTGCAACTTCAGGATTTGTCACCAGGCTATTCTTTTCTAAAAAACGATTACGACTGTTTCTATGACTGCAGTGGGATGCAGTAAAAATGTTTTTATTAGGCATCCATCAAACCCAAATTCAGCTACAGTACTTTCCATTTGACACCCATTGTTTGACAGCCAATGGACTGCTTGGAACAAAATGCCATCCACCAGGACAAAAACCGATCTAATCTGCCAATGGGGACATGCTCCCTCCCCATATGCATTTCACAAATCAGCGTCCGACATCCGCTCACTAACAGGCACATACACCCCTGTGGGATGAAGACAGTAGCGTAGCTCGCTGCAGAATCCTGCCAGGAAACAGGAGTGAGAGCCATGGGAGGAGTTTGGCACTGATAGAACAACTCCTCTGAGCCTCACCGCTATTCAAATGAAATCAACCTCGGGGTCAATATCTGTTCTAGGAGAGGAGGAGATGGGGTTGAGGTTGGGAGTTACTATCCTCCTCTCTTTTCTGCTGCAGCTGCTCAGCTTCCCTCTGATAGTTCACCGTCTGCAGCCTCTTGATTCTGCTGTGTCATCTATTATGTATTTGGATCATGTAGATGAGTTCAGTTTTACAGCAGATGCTTTACAAGTGCGTACGTTCACAGAGCATGTTTAGGGTCAAAGAGATGATAGTTGAATGAAGCTAAACCGCAATATCCATAGTGGAACAATACATTTAACACTTGTTTTTACAGAAATTGGGTCAGTCATGGAAGGACATACTGGTTCCAGTGGTGGTAGGATCTCATGGATGTCTGCCATCACTGGTCGGTCTGTCAGTTGCTATTAAATTTGCTTCGGATTGCAGAGAGTTGCAAATTGGGTCCAGAAGTAAAATTGCCATTGATTTTCTGCACCAACAATTTCTGGCGATTGGTAGTTGGATGGACATTGAACGCTCATTTTTCTCTTTTCTGAAAGATGTCATAAAATCTCTGGTTCTCCGGTCAAAGATGCACAGACGGAAATCATATATTCAGAATCCCTGGTTTGTATTCCAGAGACAAAGCATGTGTACAAAAACATAAGGAGTGGAGTTTACAATGACTCCAATCACAGACTTTAGGTTTTTGTTGCATTTGCTACCAAAAGCCCCCATTTCCAAAAAAGAATGACAACGTAGTACGATTCTATAAAACCCCAGATTACGTTTGATGTTAACATTTTTAGCCATGCTAACTGCGTGGCTGTAGTAATGGCAATGTTGGTCTGTCTGTCGGTTGATTTATCTCAACAACTATTGACTGGATTGCAGTGACATTTTGTACAGAGATTCATGATCTCCAGAGGATGGACCGTACTGACTTTGGTGACCTTTTATCAAGTATTGACAGCATGTTGACATTTAAGGTTCTGAGTGAAATTATTGCTAATGAGTTATGATGTAAAGTAAACAGTAATACAGAATCTGAATAAACCTTTTTCAAACATATTTGCTTTGAAATCATCAAATAATATGTCCATGTTCTGCTCCGAGAATAAAAAACAAACAGAAACCAAATAAGAGAAACTTATATTTTTTGGTTTTATCATAGCACCCCCTCCAGTTGTGCATTGATTCAGTGGGATTGTCCCGATATCCATCTACATAAATAGATGTTGGCGTTTTACATCACATGCAGCTGACAAGAAGCTCGACGGCCTGATTCACAACAAAAGAGCCACAGACTCTAAACAGCAACCCACATTAGCTTTCCTGCTAAAGTCAAACATTAGCACACGTCTTGTCCATGGATCTAGTAAGGGAAATCTGGACACAGCGTTGGAGGCGGGGCCCGTTTCATGCCTATGAAAGCTGCTCAGTGGTGCATGAAGCCAAAAATGGTCGACATCCTGGCTACAAAATGACCTGGACTTTCAGCCCATAGAGGAGGCGCACCAGAGACTTCCGCCAGCCGAGCTGCCAACTTCCAGTTTAGTCCTCTGCTAACTCGACTGGGGATAAAATTAGTAGCCACCAAACAAGCATTCAGCGGGTATTGAGTAAGCGGTGCACGGCTAATGTCAGTGCGCAGACTAGATAGCTGCAGCACATTAAACAGCAGCAACAACAAAAGACCTTTTAATATCAGAAAACTATTAATAATACATATTAAAAACATGTTGACCTCATTTTTGACTACAACATGTTTCAGTTGGACTTTAAACTTTTGAACCATCCTACTGTGCATCGACTGTGCTTTGGCTTTTTGAGGCAGGATGACAACATTTGTGATGAAACCAGGACCAGCCTCACACATCGTTTCATCTTTGTTTTTTCAAGTGTCACAATAAATCTATGTTGGGTCTGCAGGCTGACCTTAGGCTCCTGGTAAAAGGGCACATTGCCTTGATGGGAGAGAGCTCCGCTTAAATTACACAGATGTGATGCGACCAGGCTGTGCTTATAAGGTGGCACTGTCTAAAAATACACTCGGCAGCACCGCCTCCAGAGACTGTGGGAGTGCGTATGGCCTGGCATGGCCCGCGTCTGGACCTGGTTGAGCTAATGCTTTCTGACAACTGTACACGCTGCTGGACATGCTAGTCGCTGTGATAACCTGCTCTCATGCAGGGAGGAAGTGTCAGTCAAGTAGTATATTCTCAGGGTTTTGAGGATTAAGATAAAATAGGGTGATTTTCTTTTGGGATGTGGTCTTGACAGATATGATTGATGATCTCTTGTTTACTCGTCAGATATGCGGAACCTGCTTCACAGAGTGACATTCAGGTGATATTTTGTCAAAAACATCAAACCTTGGAGACAAACAATGAATAAACATGAAATTGTATGGAGGCTACTGGAGACCTGTTTAGTCTGTGTTTTCACTCTGCTGAGTGGTTCTCAATTCATTTTTGCATTTTACTCAAGGCCTCTGTTAAAGCAGCTGAAACATCAGATTTGCATTGCAGTATGGGAAATGCAGCAATACAAGGAATTGCTAACTAAGCTGCCGGGCGTTAATGTCCCGCCCTGTCACGAGCACGAGCCTCTCGTCCATGAGTAGATGCACGTTTCCTTCTGCGCAGTGATACAGAAAGAA
>JBBPCS010000386.1:2601863-2623020 GCA_037974645.1 Hollardia meadi | reverse complement strand
CACACACACACACACACACACACACACACACACACACACACACACACACACACACACACACACACACACACCCATCTTCAAGATTCATGCCACAATAGAAAGAGAGTTTTTAATAGTTTTAACGGTTTTCTAGTGTATCAGGTGACATGTCAGATTCATGGGTGTGTTATGTCGGTATGAATGTGTCATTATGGGTCATATCAGCACAGCGGCCTTCATAGATAATGTTGGGGATTTAATTGTTTCAGTAGTGTGTATTTCTAATCGCAGTAATGCTCTGTTTTGTTGAAAATATGGGAGGTTGGATTGTTGTTTTTTTAATCTTACCAAGATAGGATGGAGGGTTGATGGGATGGAGACACCAAAAATAAAAAGGAAAGGTGTATCTCTTGAACTGCAGAGCGGTTTAATTTACAGCTGCTACAGCTAGCTACTTGTTAGCCTACATTCAGTGTAGTCTTTATATATGTGACCTCGTTATGTCATACAACTGCTCTATGTGTCTGGAGATCGTGGTCCGATTTGGAATTTTATAAACTGAAACGACGGCAGTTGGCTGCACATCCTTGCATATGCGACTTGATGTCATATCGGTGATGGCTTGTATGTTTTTTTTATGAGCTTCTGTCGAGGGTCCTGAGGATGAGTGTGATGAAACGTTGTCAGTCAGACGAGGTTGTGCAGTCGCTCCACTCGTTTCTGGTGCACATTCTTTTTACTTTTTTTTGTGTCTTTTGTCAAATACTCTTAGGTGTGAATGTCATATAGAACAAAATGTCAGGTGACGTATAAAGACTGATAAAGTGCAGCACATGGAGGAGGTTGGGATGGCGGGTGGGTCAAATAAACGCAGGTCTTTCACGCAGGAGATTGGGGGTTTGTGTCCCGTGTAAGACTGAAAGTAAACGTTGACAAATTTTAACTTACGTCTTAAACAGTTCACCCGAAAATGAAAATTCGGCCGTTATGTACTCACTCCCTTAAAGAAAGGGTTCTTAATAGGGTATAAATAATGTGTTTTTAAACCGACTTTCCATCTGCATGGGGGAAGATCTATTCCTTTAACTTACACAATGTTTTTAACTTATGTACTTAAGTTACGTAATGTAACTGAACTTATTTGAACCCAAACCATGATTTTTTTCGCCCCCTAAAAGTTGTTTTGTTGCCTAAACTTAATCAAACGTGACCAAGACAACGAAGGTCACATGACGAAAAGTCACCTGAATTTGTCCTTACACGGACGATGTAAAATGAGGTGTGAAAAGCCTAAAATGCGGGGTGGTGGACGGTTGGTTGGTGAGAAAAGTTGCCACCACATGTGCCACCTGCCTCCTGGGCAGCCAACAGCAAAATTCAAACGCAACAGCCGGGATTCAACCAGTATAGGGCGGTCGCTATGCATATTTATAAGACGATATGTAGAATTCAAATATTTTGCACTAAAATGTCAAGATTTGAATCGACCAATAACACTACTAAAAAAACCATTTACATTTTTATTCAAGTGGTTTATGGGGTTTAGTTACTTTTTAAAGACAGTAGATGTTATGTGTATGTGGAGAATTTGGAGTTGTTTAAAGGCACCTTTGACAGAACTTTAATACAGTGTCATGAGTCCTGTAACACAATTACTTTTGCTCTTGAGATTACCAGTGGCCCAAACACTTGTCTTCGGAGTAGAGATATTATATGTGGGGGTGTCATTACAGATAAGTTTAGTCTGACGGATTGGGGAGTGAGGATTGACTCCTGCACAGACGTCGAGTTAAGATTCATGGGCAGCTCTCCACTTATCACTGCTGCTAAAAAAGTTCAAGAAGGAGAGAAGGAGCACTGACCTCCTTGTTGCTCCAGTGGAGCTGCTCTGGAAAACTGCCATGTGTGACATATGTGTTTATAATCCTCTCTCTCCACCTGCAACGATGCTTTAGTAACATAATGAAACATCTTCTTAGTCGGTCTCTGTAACTGTGAAATTGTAATTGTTGATGCGTTGCTCCTCCTTGTGTTTAACTGCTTCTTGCTGCCTGTAATCCTCCATTTATCAGTCTCAGCTCCAGTTATTAATTGGAGAATACTGCGCCGCTCCCTTCTGACATTTAAGCAGTGACAGCAAAAATCATTACCAGGTCCCTTCTCCTCCCTCCTCGAGCCTCTCCTCAACACTTGTGAGAGGCTTTTATTGTCTACATCTGTCTGGGAATCTTCCTGTCTTCCCTTGCGTCTTGTCTTATGAAGCAACATATAACTGTGTCCCTTCTCTTGTTCAGTGATCTCTCCTAAAGGATTTAAGCTCATGTACTTTAGACTAATAAATCCAATTGAAGAAGAAAAGGCTTTAAACCCATCCCTGAGGAGCTTCGGGCAGCCAACCAACTCCATATCTAAACCAGTGCCTCGGCCAAGGGCACTAACTGGAGAACCTAACATACATGTTTTGATGCGGGAAGCTACCGGAGGAAACCCACGCAAGCACAGGGAGAACATGCAGAAAGGCCAGGACTTTCAAATCCAGGACCTTCTCCTGAGAAGAGTAGGCGGGTCAAAGCAGCTTAAATAGCGCGCCCTGTATGAGATTTGCCAATTGGGTGCATAGGAGAGAATCAGCTGAGCCATCAGCTGACGTGGGCTGGCTTTGAGATCAGCTGATTTATCCGAGATTGTGAGCTGAGCTTGACTTCCGTTGCCTGCCTGAAGTAACACAATGCTCAATTTGTACATGTGCCAGGAAGCTGAATGTCAGAGAGATCGGTCTTTGATCTGATGTGATGAACAAGCGCTGAGCAGCAGATGCAATCAAAGCTAACAATGATAGATTGTGACAAAACTCATCTCCAGGCCTCCAGTTGTGTCTGACTCCAGTTATCACCTAACCTCCTCCTCACAGCACGACCAGGGAGGTTATAGTAAAGAACCAGAGCTCTTATATATCATTTCACAGTCAAAGGACAAGTGGAGAGATCTGCACTGCAGCATACTGTGACTACACATAATGGTTCAGTGGTGGACTTAACAGTGAGCAACTATAAACCTAAATAGTATGAGACTGAGCTATCATTAGTGGCACCTGGTTGCTTGACATCCTCCCAGATTCGTATATGTTTCCATTTGATCTAGGTCTATAATTTTGTTATCCTCATTGACCATACAGTAATCTTACTATGCTTGTCTGTTCTGTCTATCTACTGAATGTCCGTCTGTCAGATGGGACATGGGCCAAACTAAAAACTCACAACTCACAAAAAGTACACATCAAATACATTTTTCCCAAAGATGCTTTCTGTCATTTTATGTAGTTTTTTTTTTAAATTCTATATGTTCAAGTGTTAATTTTTCTGATAGATTTAGATTTTTAGTTATTTGATGCTATAAAAAAGGGGTGAAATGTAATGATTGACAGCTGAGCAGAGTCGGGTGGGTGTATGGGTGGGAACTCAGGATACTGCAGCTGCACTGTCCAATCCTTCAATTTAGATTTTTTTTTCAAAATAAATGTGTTTTAGTGCCTCTTCATCATACTCTGTCATGCAAGCTTAGGCCTTGATTTGTGCCTGAAGGCAAACAACACCACACTTAGGAAGGCTCCAAACACAGAAACCCATCTGAAACAATCCCATTTCCCTTTGAACTGCACTGAATGACCTGCGGGGTCGGACAATGCAACGTGTCCGCCCATAGACTCAACAACCAAATCCATCCTCTGTCATTCAGGGCACAAGTGCTGTTCAGCTCTGTGCTGCTGCATTTCTGTGCAGCCGAGATCAGAGTGTGCTTCAGTCTTGCCTTAGGTGAGTGAAGATGTAATTAACGGGCACTTAACTTCATGGCCTGTGTGACCTCTTGTGCAGCGCACTGCAAAAAATGAGCACATCTGGATGAGTCCTCCATTTCTAGAGAGACACTTGAAAGAAAAGTGCATCATTTAAAAAAAATAAAATAAAAATTTACATTGAAGAGAATTGTCCAAAATGTTGTCACAATAGAATCAAAAAGTAAATGAACAACAATTAATGTTGGCTGGTGGGAATAGTTTTACAGGTATTGGGACTGTTTTTCTTGAGAGGCCTCTGTGTTTGATTAGCTGTTATGTCTTATTGGGGATATTTGTGTATCATGTTCCATGTTGTAAATTTGTGTGGCTGCTACTTTGGCCAGGTCTCTCTTGTAAAAGAGATTACCAGTACAGGCAGACGCTTCAGTGTTGCACGAACACTGTCATCACACGAGCGTGATGCGGTCAACACACGGGGTTACTCACAGATGATTGTTGCCCTCTGTACGTCTCCGGTAGGATCTCACTGCAACACATGTAGACATGCGATAACGCACCATGTTAGCTACTCCTGCTAGCAATGCTGTAATGTACAATGTGTGCTTGTAAAACATGCATGAACCTCCACCCTGCCACCCCTACCAGTGTTTAATAGGCTTTACTTCCACCTGATCAGCTGACCTGGCGCTCCATTTGTGGCCCCGGAGAGCCTCCTCTCATTAAGCAGAGGCCTGCAGAGCCGAGGAAATTAACTTCACCATGCTGACTGATAATGACTGGCAGCGCTTTGGTGACATCTCGAGTGTGTGTGCGTGTATGAAGGTTGTTCTCCGTTCAATGCTGTTTGCATGCTAAACCTGCAGCCCCTCACAGTCATAATGACTGGTGCTCTGAATGCCACGGAGAGTAATAATATCACTGGGGGTGACGGTTATGTGTTGTGTCACAGGGTGGTGTTTTCCATTCAGCACTGATGAGAAATAAAGGGGATTGTGGCTGCTCTGTCCTCCAGGCCTGTTCTAGGCTGAGTTTAAGTGAACGTGACCCGTCCTGCAGTGACCTGGTACACATGGAAGGAAAGTTTATGACTTCCTGTTACCAGACAGACTCGAGCACATTTTCATTTTTTGCACTTCAGGGTTTATAGGCGAAGGTGTGGACTCTAGTCGCATGACTTGGACTCAGATTCAAGTCACAAATTTGACGACTTTAGACTTGACAAAATCAAAAGAGCCTTTAACACCAGTGACTTATTCTGACTTGTGTCTTGGAGCTTTCTGATTTGAAAATATTTGATACCTTTCCCCAAGCCCAAAGATTAAAAAGCGAACCATGGATCAATTATTTCCCTTAATTTCCCGAATCAGCTAACGTTAGCGCCAGTCAAAAATAAACATCCACCAAGCGCCAAATGCGGGTAGATTCTCCGTTTGGTGAGTAAACGTTGGAAGGTTATCCGCCAAACCGGTGGGTAAATATTTGTACCAGAATAGCCACGTAATAAAAAACTATGCTTAGAGTATCTATCATGTTTTGGTGTCATTTTAGGGGCGCGATGTTTCTGTACTCTGTGTCGGAGTTTGATACAAACACAGGGACAGAGACTTAATGGTGCGTTAAGGTTCACCTCGTAAACAAACCACAACAACAAAAAAATAAACAAAAAATGAATTGCAGTGTGCAAAACGTGCAGAAAATTACAGACGTTTGTGCAACAACTTCCAACTTCGTTTGACATTTGAAGTTGCGCAAAGAATGCATATTGGAGTAAACGCCAACTGCTGTCACGACACTGTCTGCTGTAAGTTGTTAGTTATCTTGGGCAAGGTAATTATCTTTGGTTGTAGCTATAGCGACCATTAGCTCAGTTAGCGGTGGAGCTAGTGGCCCTACAGCTCACTGAAGTCTGTCTAGATCATGACCTCGTATCACAGGGGGAGTCACCACGGGCAGCGGGGCTCAGCTCAACCGGGCTCTGCAGCCTGAACACGGCTGGAAACCAAACTGGGAACGGACACAACCTCTGAGACCAGTGGAGACCAGTTTGACAACAGGGAATACAGTTTACAGGTGATTTACAGCGGCTCCGACAAGGACTAAGTTAACGTTATGACTCCGGGTACGACAGGACACAGCAGGCAGGGACAGGTGAAACCTCAGAACAGCGAGATAGCCTCAGGCCTTTAACAGCTACCAAAAAAAAACACGTAGAGATGGAACAATGTGGTATTATGAGACAGGACAGGCCGGGGCTAGCTGGTTAGGATGCTAACTTCAGTAGATATCTCTGCAACACAATACATAAAAGTCTTTGACATCAACACTGCTGTTTCCTCACATTCTGTTGATGAAGTTAGTTCATTTTGGGACCTTTTTAAACAAAAATGATGGCAATATCTTACAACTTGCACCTTCAATAATTCAGGAGGAGATGGGAAATAAAACATTTCCCACAGTCCACTGTAATCAAACTCATAGTTCAATGCCACTGCGATATTACAGGAGGTAGTTCATAATCATGGATGCATTATGAGAGGGTACAGGGTACGTGCTTCCAAAGCTACACGGAATTTGTTGTTGCAGTACCGCGACTAAGCCTCAATTCACAGAGTTAGATGTGAAAATATTCTGGCTCTACATGCCGTTGTTCTCCGTTTGCTGCCAGCGCTCTCGCTCGTTCTTCTGCTCAGTGGGTGCGTGCTGATCTACTGTGTTAGCTCGCTGAACGAGAGCGTTAGCAGCCACAAAGGCCAAGTGCCCTATCTCACAAGGTTAACGAAAGTGAAAAATTATTTGTGAAACCACCCTATGATTCGCTCCTTCCTCCTTAGCCCAAGCTACACCTTTCTACCAAGTTTCATGGAAATCCATTCAGTAGTTTTTGCGTAATCCTGGTGACAAACAAACCAACCAACCAACCAACAAACGGACACGGGTGAAAACATAACCCCCTTGGTGGAGGTAAAAAGTTCTTAAAGGGTAATGCTTTATTTCCATCTTGTGCCATTAGAAAGTTAAGTCTGCTGATTTAAAACAACTGTCATCCGTTTGTACCAGCTATTTTTCAGCTTTCTGCAAAACGGCCTCAATTTAGTGTCACTCAAATTATTTGGATGATGCAGCAAATTGTACAAATTGAGCACCAACAACACCGACATCACTACGGTCTCCTTTTTACAGGCTGGGCGGAGATAAACCTCTTGGGATGTATCATAATACACCACAACTGAAAGGAATACACCCTGGCTGGCTGCCAATCTGGTGACAGAGATGAATGAGAAGGAGGATAATTAACTACAGTTCCTGATTACAAATAGTGGCTGCAGCCAGAAATAGCCAGCATACATAAACATCTGTCTGCAGGTGCTTCCATATGCTCTACATCTGGAACTACGCTATACATATATATTTCTGTAAGATATAATAACTTTGTTTAAGTCATATTATCATACCGCTGAGTGAAAACAACAACAACAATGGTTTGTGGATCATTCTCAGTTCTGATGGCCTTTTCTTTTTAGCCATGCTTACATTCGGTTGGTCCAGACCGACCATCAAATATCTCAAAAAAATGTGGTAGATATCAAAACTTGGTAGATTTGTGTTTTCAGAATTTTAGCTAAAAAAAAAAAAAAAGAACTATCCTCATGTAATGAATTTTGTCTTCATAACAACATGTTTTCCACTAGTTTAAAATCTGCCTTTACATGCAGCCCTGCTGATTGTCTGAGTCATACCACTCTTCTCATTTCTCAGTCTTAGTCCCTCCCACCTGAGATGCGAGCGGAGGAGGTGAGGAAGAGACACGAGTAGAGAGGAGTTTAAAAAAAAGAAAGAGACATCCTCGCTTCGGAGCCGTCATTTTAAAATGACAGCAGCAGTTAAAGATGACGTGTGGCACAGCTGCATCATCTGTCCATTGTTTTTCCTCATAGCATACCGCTGTATTTTATGATCTCTGTTGAGATGAGCATAACAGTGTCCAGGACAAATTTTATTTGTTTTGAATTCATATCCTGTTGAGGTGAAATGTCATTGTGAAAAAGCCCTCCATACATTTTTCACATGCCCAGATTTCCTCCATTTCCTGCAGCAATCAGTGCCATGAAGCTGAGTCAGGCCACCTGTGCCCCGTTAGTCACAGGGTGGAGCCATCAATTAGTGGGTTTATTTCTAATTTAATCAATAAGCTCTGAAATGAAACATGTTTTTCCTTATCCAGGTTTATACGCGTGTTTGTGCAGTGTATATCGACCTTGGTGATGTTTTTCATGATGTGTTCTAACTCATTCTCTCCTTTTTCTACTAGTGTCATTGTGGTGTTTGGCCAGCTGGGCTGGAGATGAAGGGGAGGGTCCAGTGGTCTCTTCCTCTTTCTGGACCAGACACTGTGGGCTAGTTAAGGGTAGGGGGGCATAAATTCATCCTGGGGGAAAGAGTCTGTTAATAGTGGCTCTTCTTGAAATAATGTTGGCCTTTAAATGTTTTGTTATGTTCCTGTTGGGACCAGGTGTCATGTTATATGTCCCTCTTTGGTTTACCTAACCCCGTGCAATGGTTTAGTCCAATTAGGGTGGGGCCAGGAGGGGTAGCCTATATAAAGCCACTTGGACAATAACTGTGGGGGAGATGTTGTTTGTAGCAGCTTGCTGAGGTTTTTTCTTTATTTAGCTTATTTACTTCTTGTTCTTTTACCTGGAACTTTAGTTTTTTTCTGTTTCTTTGTGATTTTTATTTAACAAAACCACCACCTTTTATTCTGCACAGACTTCTGCCTCCTGAGCCATTCTTCAATCTGACATCTTTCTACTCACGTCCAGTGCCAGACAGTTGCACTAAGGCCTTTTCCACACATACACGGGTATTTTTGAAAACAAGGGTTTTCCTCCTCTTTCCCATCCCGTTCACACAAGCACTGTTCTCAAAAAAATCTTTGTCCACATGAAAACGCAATCCATGCTGTTAAGTGCTGTCAAGAGCATGCCAAACCAACAGGCGGCAACATAACCTTAACCATAAAGCCATGCTGGCCAATCAGAAACCTGGAAAAGTTATCGCTTCCAGTTACCAACAACAATGGTGCATTGAAATTGGTGGGGGTGGGGAAGGTTCCGGTGAGAAGCATAATGTGTGAGCATGTAAAAAGTCCGGTTAGCAACGTTGACCCCAGCACTAGTTTGGCTACATCCGCCATTGCACAGAACCGTCATGAACAAAATAACGTACGGTGACGTCAAACAAAGGAGAAACCCCCGACGCACAGTGTGGCGTTACAAGCCAAAACAGAGCTTTCCAAAAAGTCAGTTTTCAGTGACCTAAAACGCAGTTTTGTGTGGACGAAAGGCCAAAACGCATAGAAAAAGCTACATTTTCAAAAATACCCGTGTACGTGTGGACAAGGCCTTAAATGCCTCATTTATGTAGATTTACTAGCAGTAATACCGTCTGATAAGACGGCCTTTGATGTAAAAAAAAAAAAATCATGCAGTGTGTTGCTTTAAATAATCACTTTTCATCCCAAGTCACTTTCAGACTGTGCATTTATTTAAAAAGCTGTCTGGACCTCATCAAGGTGAGGAGCGACTCCAACAATGGAAAACTAATTTGGGTGGAAATGTCAGCTTCATACGGTTTATTTAAAGTGCTGAGCGTGCAGTCATCACAGCTGTACGCTTTGCTGAGTTAGTGTAACTGATCAGAATATCCTCCGAGTCCCCCAGCTGGGTCATCCGCATTGTGAACCTGCCGTTCACAATTACTGTATGTTACGCTGTGAAGAGCTCAGATAAGGAATGAGCGGTGAATTGTTTAACCTTGTGAAAAGACAAAGGGAAGGCAGCAGATGTTGAATTAAGACAAATGTGTCAATCAATAGGCCTTTTGCAAGAACACTTTTTGTATTTTTATCCTCAATCTCTTTTGTGAAGTGCTCAGTCAGATTCAGTAAACCCCCGGACCTGAACAAACTTAATGTGTCCATCTTGACCTAGAGTAGCGTATTAATGGAAGAAGTTCTCCTAAATTACTTGTATATGCCATTCGAGTACTAATCTGTGCAAGAAACCCTTTCACAGAGGCCTGAAAAGTAAAATGTGTAAAGCCACTGAGGCAGGGTATCATTTTAAAAAGTTAAAATACCAATACCTCTTGATACTGATGCCAATAGAGTACTTCATTTGATCCCTTTTTTCTTTATGTTTTGGTGGAATCGCGATACGCTGGACTGCCGTCAAATACACCACAACGTAGCTGCTAGCTGTGGCTGCGGTAGTGGACCAATCACATGTCACAATGCATCAAAGAATGCTTGCGGTGATTGGCTGTGTGCAAAGCTATACAATAGTTTTGGGTTGTTTTGTTTTCGAAATCTGGGGACAAAATGCATCGAATTGAGCATTTCATTAGTTCTGGCAGAACACAGAAGTCAAGCTCGGCTCACAATCTCGGCCAAATCAGCTGATCTAAAGCCAGCCCCCGTCAGCTGATGGCTCAGTTGATTCTCTTCTATAAATTCAATTTGCAATTCTCATACATGGCGCGGTATTTAAGCTGCTTTGACCCGCCTACTCTTCCTGCTTCCTCTGCAAGCAGCTTTGCAACCCACCTCCACCCCAGCTCCTCCTTTTCATGCTGTGTCTGACTTAATCAATGTCACTTCTGTCGTCACTGATGCCCGCTCTGTTCTGTACCCGGGGGTTATTTGCTGCTTAGCTCCCAGAACAGAGCCATACCGCCAAATATAACTTAATGCAAATGGGAATCTAAGTTTCTTTGACTATAGTGGTCCTGACAGAAATGCAGGTATCGTTTGACTGGAGAAGTTTCGATACTACTTGGTACTGGGTTATTTCAGTTGATGCCTTAATAAAAGTAGGCCTACTGTGTACAGATACCAGAGACGGTTCAGAAACCAGACGGTTTACTGACAAGTTATCTCCTGTATCTGTGTCGCATGGGTTTCATCACTGCCCCGCCCCTTTAGGGTACTAGCGGCAGGTCCTGAGTCTATTCATTCTTACGGGAGAAGTGAACGTGAGCACACATTTTTCACGAGCCACACGTCTTCTGAACATTCTGACACTAAAATGGTGTATATTTTTAGCAACGCACTCTTGCGAGTATATTAAGCTCGCACATAAAAACAAGCGGCAAAATAAGGCGAAAAACATTAAATTTATGGGTGTATGGTGTTTATTTGTCTTGACATGGACAAGCAATAGACCTTGATATTTTAGTGTTAATAATCCCCAGTGGGGATGGGCAGGAGAAGCGACCATGCCCCCTTAGACGCCAGAAGTGCGCGTACCCTTTTGTACCATTAGCGTAGCTTGTAGTGCGGTATCTTTTATCGTGCATCTTTGTCAATACCCAGCCCTAAAAGCCACTTTGACAATTACTCTACCCCTATTGCCTTGTGACACACTTTCAAGGGGAGTCCAGGCCTGGTACTGCCTGCTGTTTAATGTGAAGGTCACTTTAGTGTGTGTGTGTGTGTGTGTGTGTGTGTGTGTCAGCCCTGTTTAGTGCTCCCGTGTACTACGCTCCGCAGTAGACTGAATTGTCCGCAGCTGTGTCGGGAGCAAGTCCTTTTTATCCTTTTTTTTTTTTTTTTGCAGGGATACCCTTGCTGTCCTATTTCTTCTCCATGTGCCTTAGGGGGAGATGCACATGAGTAAAGTGTTCCCTGACCTCCAGATTTAGCTCAGGCATTATACGGTGCTAATGCAGGCCAGGATCAGGCCCAACCAGTCAGAGCCCAAAGCTATTACCTCAAGGAGCAGCACAGCTCGTGGACTCCAGCATGAGAAAATGTTGCGTCCTGTATGGAGTCACTGCAAACCCGAACATGTTGACATTTCCGATGCAGTGACAAAAGCACAAAAGCAAACAGTCCAGTGCAGTAAGACTTCACACAGCCCGTCTGTCCTTTCAGGCAAGGACACACTGCTTCACTTAAACCAAAATGAAACTGTGCAGCACAGCGCTGACAGCAAAGAGAATGTACTGCTTGCAAATCAAAAAGATTATTTTATTATGCATCACATGAATGGGAATGTGGCAGACCCCCCCCCTCAAAATGAAATGTCTCCCTGGCTCCATTAGTTACATATGCAGAAAGTGCAGCAGAGCAGTATATTGTGCTAATGCAGAACTCCAATTATTTCTCGCATGAGCCTACACACGAAAAAAATTAACCCCATACATGAGTGCTGAAATATGGCAGAGGTCGGATGTGTTGTGTTTCAGATGACTCATGGATTTTCCAGAACCCAAAAGGAAGAAACAGATTTTTTTTTTTAACTATGCTGCTGAGCTTATCAGAAATTCCTCCACATTGCTGAACTCGTATCACATTAGACTTGTTACTCTGCTGCATGCTGGAACCAACCCTAGATCCAAAATACAGCATACTGATAGAGCCCCCGTCTGTTTATTAAACTGTGATTGTCAATCTGGCAACATACACACACCTACGCTTCATTAATCACATTTCTCTGACAATTAGCTCTTCGTTTATTCAGTTTTAATTAACCATGACATTATGGATCCTTCCTACTTGGAGGTGGCATCTCATCTCCTGGTGTATTTTTGTCTCTTCCTGAATATATATTTGCTCATTACAACTATGAAATCCTGCAGTCAAGTGACTGTGCTGCTACCGTTGTAGCTGAAGAGTGTGTGTGTGTGTGTGTGTGTGTGTGTGTGTGTGTGTGAAAAAAGACTCGGTGTGCAGCAGTGTTCCTCCGTTATCACATACCGTGGGAGGAAGAGCTGTGTCTTTGTCTTCACACAGTGGTGATCTGCACTAGATTACAGCTTTACTACAAATAGCATTTTAGTAAATGGTCCAATTTGAAATTGCAGCATGGAAACCCTGCTGGTGAAACACGTCCGCGCCCACACTGGTTCTGTTTACGAACTCCCAAGATTTTTATTCCTCGAATGTAATCATATGGTTTGATGTGGTTTAATATGCTTTTACACACATTTCAAAGCTGTGGATATTATCAGCAGGCTTGTATTTTGATGTTTTTGTGTTAGCATCCAGGGCCTGTATTTAGCAAGTATTTCGGAAAACAGTCGACTTTGCCAAACAATCTGGGAATGTTCCTTTTTATATCAAATTTCTTAACTTACGAACTCACTCCTATCTCAGTCAATATTAAGGAGATTTGTGTGTTGTGTCCCAACATGCTAGGAGATATTCATGAGATGCTTGATGACAGGAAGCCTATTGAGAGATTGTTAGGACAAAAAAAGTAATGCAATTCTTTTTGGCACTGACTTTGTGATGCTGAGGTGAAACACCCTGTAGAAACCAGAAAAATGCAGCTGTAACAGTGAGTCTATCAGAACCGGCAACTTCGGAAGTCATAAATCAAGCTTTGTCACCCTCGCAGCACCTCCAAAGATGCCGCTCATGACGGGGGAACTACAGTGAGAGACGACTACAGTAAATCATATTCCCTTGGTCGGATGTGACCTGCGTAAGGAAAGATGTCATAACTTTATTACAAAGGGTAAAATATGATATAGAATCTTAAAGTCCAAATATTGTCAAAGGTTGCGACGGAAACAGGCATGTTGAAGAAATCACGATGAAGCACTGATCGATCCGCTTTCCTCAAATTAATATGAAACAGACTTCCATCTACATGGTTTTCCAGCATTTGACCTTTGACTGGAGCTCTTTAATAACGCCTTCTTGTCGCGTCCAATTTTCTGAAATTGCTGTATAACAAATGTATTAAATTGTTGTGGTCAAACTTATTAACCCCCATGTGAATTCTTCAAGAGAATGGTAGCAAATTGAAATTTCTAGCTTTCAAACAACACCTGAACAATCAATCAACATTGAACTCAAGTTCAACAGTGAAGGCTAGATTGAGAGGAACTATTCTTACATTCTTGGTCACAAGTAATTTCATCATGCCAAAAAGCAAAGAACTCAATCTGGAACCCGGATCTCTGTGAAGATTGTTGCTGAACTGGTCTCATCAGGACTTGATGTTAAAGGAGGACTGTGAGGGCTCTTCATCGTGGTGGGCTTCGAGGGCATCGCCCAGAAAAACGCTGTTACTCACAGAGCGGCACATCAAAGCCAGATTTAAGTTTACCCGTGACCATTTGAAACATTGGGATGCGTTTTGGAAGTCTTCCCTTTGGTCTGATGAGACTAAACCGGAGCTGTTTGGGCACATGGATGTTGCTTTTGTTTGGCGAAGGAAGTTTCCCACAGTTAAACATGGTGGTGGGATTATAATGTCATGGGGCTGTTTTGCTGCTTCAGGCACAGGGAACCTTGTTCGGGTGCATGGGGTCCTGAAGAAAGAAGATTATGTTGACATTTTGAAGGATAATGTGAAGAAATCTGCTGCCAGTCTGGCCTTGAGGTCGCTGTTGAGTCTTCCAACAAGACAATGCAACAAAGCACAAATCCAATTGGGTTATTTTCTGCTTAGCTCCCTGCCTTAGCCTTTCCATAGGCACTTGGAAGGGCATGGAGCTCGCAGAACGAAGCCATACCGCCAAATGTAACTTGCTGCAAATGGGAATCTCAGTTTCTTTGACTATCGTGGATCTGACTAAACTGTGAATACGGTGAAAGACGAATGATGTTATCAGTGCTTTCAGGTGGAACGCTGAGATTTGTCCACGGTTGCCTTTTCTCAATCACCTACGTATGTCACTTGGCAGGTCAAATGGAACGATCGTTTGGGTTTTGATGTGCAGTCTGCCTGTATCTCGGCCCCTCGACTGTGTGATTGACTGACACAGTGGCCATCTCGCAAGGCAAAATGGTGTGTAGTCTGATCCCGGCACAGTAACAGGTGTGTTTGTAAGTTTCATGTCCAAGATCATTGGAATCAACGATCTCCTCTTTACAAGTGCTTTTGTAAAAGTTTCTGTACTGTCAATAGCTCACCAATGCTCTGTGGATTATACATTGGCCGAATTAATTTTGACACAACCAAAGTAATTAACTCCTCCCAAACTTTTATAACCTCCAGCTTATTTAGAGAGCTGAATGTCATGACATTAGTTCCCTCGTGGGAAAAGCTTTAGTGTTGGAGGCAAACGGTTCTCTTCCATCATGAAAAACCAAAGCGCTGTGATGGAGTTCAGACAGGAGGGTAAGAGGCGGTTTCACCCACCTGTGCAAGCTACTGCTTCAAGTCCAATAATGTTTGCAGTTTTCATCATTAAAGCATTAATTAGCCTAAGTGTCAGCCTCATTAGTCTAAGTGTTATGTAAAATGTATTGTGGTTATGGACACATGTTGGCTAATAAAGCTGAATGTTTATGGGCCTTAGTGAAAAGTCACATGACCCCCCTTTCACAGATGAGAACTGTCTGTGACTTTGTGTGCATTCAGTGTAACTGTATGCAAACACTTCCACGGTAAACAAACGTGGAATATGATTATGAGTCGCGTCACATAGTCTCACGGCCTGTAGCTCAGTCAATCAATGTTGCTTTGATCCAGTGCATCAAAGGATAAACAAGGCCGTTGGGTTTTTTTTCCAATTTTTTCCAAAACGTTGCATTTCAGTAATTTCATGCACATTGTTGGAACAAGGTTGGTCAGTGGCTTGGCCACATCTCTACAGTATGTATACCAGAGCAGCAGCCTTGTCATATTGTTCCATGGTGTAATATATTGAAAGTCTTAGGGTTAGATGGACTGTTGTGTAAATATATGGATTTATTCTGGATTTTAGTGTACTGGCCTTTTAAAATGATTTGCTTTCTTGCTGAGAGTGAGATAAGATGATTGATAACACTCAATCTACATTCCCTATTTATTAATAACATTCCCTTACTGCTGTCCACCTATAATATGGAGCAGGGGTGTTAGCATATGCACAATGGCTAAACAAACAAAACGTAACCACACCCAACAGTGATGTCATACTGTACTGACACACCCTTCAGTGCACTCCTACATCACTGCAGCAAGGTGAGACATTAAACCACTGGACGTCAGCAGTTCTTTAAATACAAAACGCTGCATATGTGGTTATATTTGTGATGAACACAAGCAATGAATTTCACCTTTCAATTAAAGGCAAGAATTTATTCAGACGTTTAAATTCCTGTACAAATAAAGTTTGAGGTGAATTTCTTCCCCAGAAAAGAAAGTTGCAATGAGACAAGTCTGTCTGCATAAGGTTAATAATGTCCATTAAATTCATCCATTTGTGCTTCCTCTAGACAGAAAAGAGAATTTTGTCTGTATACAGACTGCGGACTAATGCACTGAACACAAGTGTCTTTCTGCCGGCTAATTGAAAGTGAGTGAGTGTTGCTGAGAGTAATTGGGAAGTGCCGAAATAACCTATTGGTTTGTTTTAGCAGAGTAAAAAGCTAATGTGTGCTGTTTGAAGGGCTCTAAAATAAAGTCGGTGTAAACTGGCAGCTGTGTCCCGGCTCACATCCAACATTCTTAATGAGTACAAACAGTGAAAAGATGGCTTCAATCAGACGTTTGCATTTGTAATGAGTCTGGCTACTGTCCAAATGATATTTGACAGCAAAGATGGATACACGTGTTAACACTGAATTAGACCACTGTTAGTTAAAGGTTGATTCACCTCACTTATTACATTAGAATTCACAGACTGTAAGCATTACGACAAAACTATACAATACTACTACTTCAGCATAATTCTATATGTTCTTTTTCGCCGTTTACCATTTCTGTACATTTGAAAAAGCATCTAAATCTGGAATTATGCATCTGCTAATTTAAACGTAAATGTCTCTGCAAGCTTACGGCTAAGGGTAACTGCATGTCCAACCTGTTCTCATACCAGCCCATCACATACTGATGTTTTGTCATGTGCCCCTTGCGTCTTATCCTGATGCACGAGGTCGACGTTACTTCAGTTAAGTTCAGGCACAAAAACCATGTGGTCAGGTTCAGGAAATGACCGCTGAAGGACGGGACGCGAACTCTGGTCTCCTGGGTGAAGACTGTGTTTGTGCGACCCTCCACTCAACCCCGACCTCCACCCCTCTTGACACTTTCTCGCTTTGGAAAGTACGACGCGCTACGTCGTCTGTTCAACTCGTCTGAAACTGACGCTTTACATTGCTGGTACGTTAAACCCTTGCGCGTCGTTGCCTGATGACGACGATGTCTGATGAGCTGGGGATGAGATCGGGCTGGTAGGTCGCAGAGGCTTGCAGAGCTCCTGGTCCCAATCATGTTATGTGGATCTGCATGTCAAGCTCAAGCTGATTGATTGATCCATCTTGTGTAAAGAAATTGGTTTAAAACAAAAAAAAAATGAACTTGCATATTTAAAATCCATAAAAAAGCAAAAAATATATATAAAATTGCAATCGACAGAATTGCAGTCTGACATGTGATGTCAGCTTAAACATCAGCCAGTAGCCTACGAAAAGCCACGTACGCCGAAACAGGTAGGCAGTTCAACTGAAAAGACACTCACACACGCTCAGTTCCTTCTTTATCTGGTGGAGAGCACCAGGCGGAGGAACAGACATCTGATCCAGGTCGTGGAGTTCACTCTCCTCTCCTCTCCCTGCGCTCTGAATATCAGCCCTCCGCTGACCCTGCCTGCCTGGCGGGGCTCTGTTTTCCTCTCCTCCCTCTCACTTCTCAGTAAAAACAGTAGCATCCATCTCTCTTGCTGCATGTACGGCAGGTTGCTCAGTGTGTCCCCGTCCCCCCCCCCCCGTCCCCTCCACATTCTCTGAGGATAATGGGTTTCGGTGCAGCTTGCACAGATGGAGGCTCAGACGGCGGTCTACCGTTGGCCCCACAATCACCCCTTGGAACCGAGTCGACTCCATTTGCATCTCACCAGGATCTAAACACTTCATGAGGCGCTCCCCTCATCTGAATCAGAAGTGGTCGAGATTAGTGATGTGTTCAGTGTGCAGCTGTCTTGGGAGAACAATATACTGTGCTTCCTTCATAATGCATTTGACATGTTTGACTGAATCCTGTTTTAAAACGTGTTGGATTCTTTGTATCATTGATAAGATGTTACATTTTCTTTTCTTTTTAGGGCAGCGACGAGGGCGATGTGGACAAGAATAAGTGCTGCACGCTGTGTAACATGTCCTTCACCTCAGCGGTGGTTGCACAGTCACACTACCAGGGTAAAATCCACGCCAAGCGGCTAAAACTACTACTGGGGGAGCAGCCTGCCATCATGGCCAAAGGTATAGCCCCTGTTAAAAATGCACTGTGGGTATAAATGATAGAGGAGCTCCACATTTATTATTGAGAAGAAAAATAACTAAAGAATGAGACGCGGGGTGCCATATGTGTTGATCATGTTCGGTGTTATGTACGTGTGAAGTCGAGTAGAACCTCGTAGCTGATTATAAATAATTATGTAGCACTCGGTTCAGACTCGGTGTTTTCTACCCCACATCTCTCCCACTGTTCTGAGTTGGAGTCCAAACAAATAGCATTTCCACTGTCTGATAAAACATTGTCCAGTGTATATATATATATATTAGTGTATAAGTCTGCTGTCTTGATTCAGTGCTTTGAAAATTACACACACACACAGAAGTGCTGTCTATGGTGGGGTGGCCTTTGGACCATCTAAGGGGGTCCAGAGGAATCCCCAGGAAGAATTCTTCTGTAACTTTAAATGAATTAGAATGAAATTTAGGTTTGCTGCCTGGTAGTAGCTGTATAATAGCTTTGGCTAGTTTACGATGTAAACATAAGCCTATAGTCTGTATAGTCTATATCTATCAATCCATCCATTGCTTTCCATCTTGCATTAGTCCAGAGTGTCATCACCCCCACATATTGTCTGGCATGTCTGGTCCCCACAGAGGTTACTGCTGGAAAGCTTCATGTCGTCCACGCGTATATGAACGCGTGTTCGCGTACACCGTTGCCCGACTTGCGCTGGAAGTTGCTGCAAGTCACAGTCACCAGCAGATGTACTGCCCAGAAGACAGAAGAGAGATCTGCAAGCTAGCGCATCACGAAACGTTTAATAGTACTAATCTGTTGACATCAATCCCAAGTTTGCCTGATAGCTGTTCCTAAAATTCACTCTCATGGTGTTTGATTTTTCTTTTTTCCTGACCAGAAGGATGGTTTCGCTTCACCGCCTCAATGAGGCTGTAAACATTGACACCCGCTTTGATAGGGAGGGGAGGTGGGGGCCGTAGTGAGTGTTTGGGTGTGATCGTGTGTGGGTGCGCACAGTAAAAGGCAGGGGGGCTAACTGACCGAGAGTGAGAGACGCTTTGTAAAGCATGACGACATCTTTAATGTTGTTATGAGACCGCCACAGTGAAGGTAATGAATAGGAAACACTGCCTTTTGTGTGCTTGTTCTGTTTGAAGTCATTTCTTCTCCTTCAGTTTTGGCATGAGTACTGTACTTATTAAATCACACCCTTATTTTAACTCAACACATTCTTTCAGATATAATTCAGTCATAAACTTTATCAAAGCTACGCCAGCACATGGAAGCAGTTTTCCATTAAAGCAACAGTTTCCGTTTTTGGGAAATATTTTTAATGGCTGGGACTATAAGACTGTGTAAGGTAAATTTGCTTTAAAAAAGCTTTAGCCTCCAGCAGGTTAGCTTAGCATTAAGACTGGAAGCAGGGTGAGAGAGCTAGCCTAGCTATGTCCAAAGGTAACCTTTACCTGCACCTTTTTTAAAGCTAACTTATTAACATGTTACATCTTGTTTATTACCTCAGATAGAACGAGGCTAGCTGTTTCTCCCTGTTTCCAGTCTTTATGCTAAGCTAATGTTTTTCATGTTTTTAATCAGTGTATGTAATGTTACTTTGTGGGCATAAACCCACTAAAAAAAGGTTGTTTTTTTTAAATCCTCTGTATGGAAAGTTTGTTGGTCCTCACTGACAGCTGACATTACATTACTATCATAATTGCATGCACTTCACAGCTTTTGTGTCCCATGACCAGAATGCGTACCATTGCACCTGTTTAAGCCCATTTCAGATATGGCCTCAAAATTTGAGTAATTTGAAGGTCTGAATTGCTAAATTGAGGGAATTACTCGCATATTTTAAACCAAGAAATTAATAATTTGAAGGAAATGATGTGTGGTTTTAAGGCACATTACAAATTTGGGAACAGTTGAACAAAAATAGAGCTATAGTGAACTTTCAGTGATTAGAACAATTGGAAGTTATGTTGTTTTGGTTTGTCAGAGTGTAAATTGACAGCAATTGTTAATGTATTGTTTGTTTGTTTTAGAACTTGGGGAAATCAGTGTTTCTGTCTAGATAACAGTTGTATTACACTGTTCAGTGATTTCAGTCACGCCCCCAGTCATTTTTATGAATTCTAGTCACGAGGGAATAATCTCTCCCTCTGTTTCACAGTCTCAGTGTTTCTATGCAATTCATTCATTTAAGACACTTTGCTTGTTAAATCCGATACGGATGTTTATGACATAGAACCAGAGCAATTTCTAGAAGTAGTAAAGTAATGCATACACTCATTCAAATACTTTGTACTACAATGCACAACAAGCTTGTCCTGCTGTACTGATCCCATCTGGACCTGCTGTTAAAACCAGAAGTCACCAGACCTCTTTTGGTAGAACTAACTGCTGCTAGCTAACCGGCCGCTCTCTCCTGCAAGCTTAGCAAAGAAACAAAAACAGAAGTTGAATGATTGCAATGTGACTGCAGACATATTAATGCTGGATTGTAAGTTTTAGGAGTTTTACAATAATGTTTAGAATTTTGTGGCCTCGATGATTTCTAAGTTTCTTTTATCTCTTCAGCAATGTCGGCCAACGCTCCAAAGCCCCAATATAAATCGGAGGCATCACAAGATATTTAACAACATTAGAGGATAAATAACATGTCTGCTGTACAAATTCTGTTTATTGGCCTCAGACTTTTCTCTTCTCTGTGCTTTGGAATACAGAATAGCTTTCATCTTTAGGTCTCTGGAAACTGTTTAGATGAAACCGTCCGAGAGGGAGCATCTCTCGTTGGCTGCTCGCAACTCAGACGTCAGCAATCTGTGACGAGGGGTTTCAAGTAGACATCACTTTAAAGTGTCATAACAACTCTCCCAGTTATTCCAAACAGTTACTTCTGCCTGAAATGGACATATCACTTCCTTTTCCTGGACAGACCTACTTAGCACCAGCTGTTGACCATAGCCAGTGGAACTAATTTCATGAACTGGCTTTACTGTAGGTTAAATTACACTCAGACGGTGGCTTTAGAGTCTGCCATGTTGACATGTTGGTTGGTTTCCTGGTGTCATGGTTTCGATTTTGGTTGGTTGTTTTCCTGGGGTTGAATTCTGGTGTGTTTCTGTGTTTGATTCTTATTGTAGTTTGAGTTCTCGTTTCCTGTTTTGTGTTGAAAGTTGCTGTC
>JBBPCS010000386.1:2579625-2595448 GCA_037974645.1 Hollardia meadi | reverse complement strand
AATTGAGATGTTTTGGCTTCACTTTTGGGGAGCTCTCATGTCGTCCATCTTTATATACAGTCAATGGGCAATTTATTCTTCAAACCTTTTTCTTAAAAAGGACAAATATACAGCTCTCCCCCCCGGAGGTGCCTCAATGGGCCCCATCGTGGCTCTGAGAAGCACTGTGGATGTAAGACAGTGAGACAAAGACAGAGGAAACCCAAAAATGAAAGTAAGATGTGGAAACCAGGACCACATGACTAATCTGCTGTCCCCAATAAAACCTCAACCTTTGCCGGAATACAAAGCAAACGTCATAGGGCCGTCGTCCCGCCTCCAACCAGTCCGGAATGCAGCAGCGAGACTTCTTACTGGATTCAACAGACGACATCACATTACCCCAATCCTGGCTTCCCTCCCTCCTTCCACTTCCTGTTTGAGTTTTGATTTTTAAGATTTTATTAATCACTTTTAAAGGTTGTCGGGGTCTGACTCGCAAAAGAGAAATGTTGACCCCCCCCCCCCCCATATGAGCCATCAGGTGGGGCCCTTCTGACCGTCCCAAAGTGCCATCAGGACCCCTCAGGTTTGGAACGACCTGCCTGAGGAGACTAGCTTTTATGTGATGTCGTCTTTTTATCTTTTTATTATTTTATTGCTTTTATTCGTTCAATTCCCATTGCTTTTATTGCTGTTATTATTTTTATCTGTTGTGTCTTTCATTTGTTGTTGTCCTTTAATTGCTTTGTGTTGATACTTTGTATCTTGCATTTTGCATCTTTGGTCTCCTTGTTTTAACTTTATTTTTCTTTAATCTTGTCTTGTTTATGTCTGGCCTGACTGTTTTCTGACCACAAATGTAAAATCTGTGATAACTCCAGAGCATTTCAATCTTTGCAGTATTTTTGGCATCGATACTGCAGGCCTGTGAACTTGGATCTATAACTTTAACTGGACTTCAAGTCAATGCAGACATTTGAGCAGCTATGCTGGTGGGTGGCTGCTGGTAACCTCCCCCGCTTGCTTCAAAAAGCTTCTTCAAATAAGCAGCGTGAGTCTGTTTTTAAACGTCTGATAAATGGGAATATAATCACTTTAGTATCTCCACTTTTGGATCCCTCTCTGATGCCTATTTCAGGAAATATCCAGCACCTTGACTTGATTTATGTCAAGAGCAGCCTTTTGTTAATATGAGACTAGCCAAGTGTCACAGCCCAAAGCATCTCATAAAACAAGATGCTGAGGGCTGTTGATTTTTATGGCTGGGATCTTCCAGCCAAACGCTGATTAATCCGAAGCCCCGTGTACAGCTCATGCTTCCTCATCACAGGCCTTGGTTTGAACCGGTCTGCGCTGGAATCGAGTTGACTGCCACTCCCTGCGCTGCAAGCACTAATCTAGTGCCTCTCCGTGCCGCCTCCTTTTTTCTCTTTCTTTATCCAACCCCCCCTGGCTGCATTTATAGGTAAAAGACCAATGTTTAATCTTTCAAAGAGCAGGCCAGATCTGGTTTTGGCTGCCCGGAAGGAGTCCATGCTGTAACCGATTCTCTTTGTTCAGGAAAAAGGATGACATTTTGTAGCCATGTGGTCCTATATTCTGTTATTAATATGCATGTTTCTCAGAAGCGTTTATGAATATTCTGTTCTTTCATCTGAGTCTTAAGCACCCTTCTTTACAGCTCATCTAACCCTTTCTAGATATAAAGGTATCCCAACAAAGAGGCAAAAAATAAATGCTTTTCTATTATAAACATTATTTATGTCAGTGTCTTCTTTCTCAGTGTTCTTTGTGCACCATTGGGATTCTTAAAGTTATGTTTTACACACCATTTCTTGCATTCTCATTTATGTAATATTCTGGCACCCCTGCCCCCTGCCCCACACACACCTCCACCCTGCATCTTCCTCCTGCGGTTACTGTCCTCCGGGCTGGACGGCTGTCTGCCACAGCGTCTGTTGACATCAAAGCGTTCACCGTTTCTAAGGTCGATGAAAGGCAGGAAGAGGGTGGGAGAGGACAGGCCCGGGTCCAACTGCTGCACACCGCTGCCATCACAGCGAAAAGCAACCAAGACAATTGCCTTGAATATTTAGCTGTCTGTCTTTAACAATTGGATTGCCCTAAAAGGGAAAAGGGGGCCAATAAAAAAAAAGAAAAAGCTGCCTGGTGTGAGATACACGAGCCAAACAAAGGGGACAACTGAGAGATAAAAGAGCCAAAATAGATGACATGAATAACAAACTGTGATAAAGTGGTGACACTTGAAAGCAGGGTGACATGTGACCTCTGTCAAATCAGTTTAAGATTATTATTTAAATAAATGAAAAATCAGAGTGTTTAATGATTTCCCTTAAAAAAAAACGTTCAGTCATAAAGAAATAGTTTGACGATTAAGAAATATGCTTATTTGAGTTCATGCTGAGAGTCGGATGAAAAGATTGATGGCACTCATGTTTAAATATTAAGCTATCTCATGCAGCTAGCTTAGCTTAGCTTAGCACAAAGAATGTAAACAGTGAAACAGGTTTCCAGGCTTTGTACAAAAGTAACAAACTACACCTCGAAGCCTTGACAACAAGAGACCTAAACTAAGCTAACTTCATATTTAGAACCCATCATGTTGCTTCTCATCTAACTGTCATCAAGTGGGGCGAATAAATGTCAAACTACTTCTTTAAGTATTCATGCCATTACGAGTCGGCCTATAAATATCTGTAAAATGAGTTAAACATGCAATAACTGATTGTTAACATTTGCTTATTTACATATCAAATCACAACATTAGCATTAATTCTGAGTCATTAATATAAATCCAATATTCACTTTCTTTTAGCTCCGTTTTTGGTCTCCACCATCTCCTGAGGGAAATATCTGTCTCTAAATGCTCCCCTAGTTGCTAACTGTCGGTCTGCTGTTTGATGGTGAGCAGCAATGAGTTTTTAAGAGTTTCTTCAGTGAAACAGCTGCTTGTTGCAGGTGAAAACAACATGTGGCCCCAAAACGGCTCATCTCAGCTGGAGCAGGCCATCAAAAAAAGCCTTGGAAACCCACATCTGACAAAACTTCTCTGTTTAGCGGGGCTGCGTGTGCAACCAAGCCATCAAATTTAATTGATAAAAGTGGTGAGACTCCTGCACCTTGCGATTATCTTTTATGAGTGTCTAAAAACAGCCTATAAAACGTGACATGTGGCTCAGGACAGGAGCACACGGCAGTCACACCATGTCATAGGGAACAACAGTTTTACTGGCGATGCGTTTCTAACAACATGTCTGCATGATCAGCTGCTCTGAGGGCAGTTTGAGTGAACCAACACAGTAAAGTTGCAACCAGACAGTTAAATAATGACCTGAAACTTGTTATGAAATTCAGTAAAGCTGAAGGAAGCTGCAAATTCTCTGTAGGTTAATCATTAATGACAAGTTTACACTGTCACATTGTCGCTGCATACATTTGCATCATAAAAGCAGCAATTACAGCTGTTTTAAAGTAAGTTTAACGCCCACACTTCCTGTCAGTAACATAGCAGCATCCTAACATCTGTCGAACATCTTCATAGCCATTAAACCATGATTCAAAAAGCCTGACTTTAAATTGAGCTCCATTGTTAATTTGATTATTCTAATCCAGACTAATATAATTTTCTTACATTGTATTTATTCTGTACAGAAACACCTTATCATCTTTAAATCATCTTCTTCCTTGTTTTAGCCCATAAACGCTCCTTTTCCCCTTCAAAGGTGATTATTCACATGGGAGTGCCGCACTTTTCAGGTGACTGATACTCGAGCTTATCATATCTCTCGGCACATGTGAAGAGCGCCCATACAGTCAGATGTCGTCACGCACAACAAGCCGGGGAACTGGTTTGAGCCGGCAGGGGAACTATCACAACAAGCAGATTAGCAGGCATCCATGTGTCTGCAGCTCACCCAACGGCTGGTGAAATACTGTAAAAAAATATATATATATACCAAAAAGGCTTTGAAACGGGGTGTAAGTGTAGTAGACAGTTGCAGTAACGGAGGCCTCATTTCTGATTTTCTTGAGAGTGAAGAATCAGAGGGTGAGGAAGAGAAGCCTCCACCCGTCTAAACCCTGTAATGCTACTTAGACAGGCTCTTATCTAGCAGAGCAGGGATGATTAAATAGACTCCGGCACAAACACGAGAAAGCTGTTCACCCCCTCCCCTCCCCTCCCAAACTGAGCCAAACTGGTTCCCGCTGGTCTGGTGAGGCATACAGCGCTGTGAGGGGGGGAAACCCACTGAATGTTAACCACATCCTCTCACGAGTAACTCTATTCCCTTCAAATGGCCTCTGCTGAACAAAGAACGAAGACCAATAAAGGCAGAAATGTGCTGTGAAATCAACCTTATTCTAGATTAGATGACTCAACACTCCGAGTATGAGCTGTTTCCTATCTCTATGGTGATGTGAATTGTTTAACCTGGGGGGGGTTCCCTGTTTGTGATCAACCAGAGGTCACAGCTGTTGGACAGCAGACGGCTAAGATGTGTTTTGTTGACAAGTAATTAAATCATGGATCCAGTTTTATCATTTTTGACAACAGGCCCATAATCTGTGCTAGAATTTGAAGGTGTTTCCTTAAAATCATTTTTTCTGAGTGATAAAGGTCAACATGGCCATCAGAATTAAGCCTAAATTAATCAGCCACGACTAAACAGCATGATATCATGAGCTGATGTGATGATTAATTTATGCATTAATGCCACACACATTAACATCATGTAAATTATGTGCGTAATAAGGACAATCAAGGCTTCCACTTTTGTACACGATGTAATAATTTATTAAAAAATGACAAACCAAAGGATCATAAATGCAAATCATTGTGCTGTAACATTTTGTGACAGTAACACATTAGTGGCCACTAATGAGTAGAGTTCATATGACAAAGTGAAGCTGAGAGACAAGGCATGTGTTCAGGAGAGGCATTCGGGTTCTTCGGCACAACAGAGTCTCATATTGCAGCTGTGCAGCACCGTGGACACAGTGATGCGGGCTGCACCTGTACAAGGCTTCACAGTCAGGCATCCACGGGAATGCATTCGAGGATTCAAGTCTCAGGGAAGTCGTGTTTGCACTTCATATTCCCAGACGGATCATCTTGCTTCATCCGCTCCGGGGCAGGACTCTCCGCGGTCACCTCTGTCCGTGAGGCGACAGCTGCTGCCTTCCAGGCGGCTCGGCCGGGCAGCACATTCTCCTCCGCACCAGGTGAGCCGCACCTGCGTCGGCAACCCAGTCATATTGGGAGTGTTTTCACATTCGGCTCACACATTGAGCCAACACAAACGATGAAAAAGACTGGAGTCTTTGACACAGTCAACGCATTTTGAGCAGCTGTCGGACCATCCCCGCGATCTGGAGGAACTTGTCCTTCTTCCGCTGCTTCAGAGCCATCAGGGCCCGGGCCGTCTCCTCCGGGTCCTGGGTGTAGGAGAAGATGCTCCTCACCCTCTCCTCCGCCTTCATGTCGCCCGTTTTCTGGAAGAGTCTCATGAGCGCGTCCTGGTTGACGTTCTCGAAGATGTTGCCCACGGCCTTCTTACGGTGCGCCGTGTCGAACTTGTTGCCGTGGACTGAGGGGCTGACGCGGCGGCATTCAGAGGACGCGTAGGTCGACATCTCGTCTCTTTTGTTTCTCCGCTGGGTGTCTTTTGTTTCTCTGCTCCAAGTGTGGCCCTCCAACTCGGCTGGGATGAGTTGTTAGGTGCGCACTGCTTCGCGGGAGCGGCTCTCAGCTTGAGCGACTGAGTGAGCACAGACGAGGCTGAGAGTATTTATGGAGCTGCAGAGGGAGGTGCTGCGCCGCCGAGACGGACTTCAGAGGTGACATCAGCAGTAGTGAAGCAGATCGAGGCACCGCCTCTCCCGGAGCGCAGCACAGGAGGGTCCGCTGCAGCTCTCCAATTACGCACGGCAGTCTGAATGATGAAACCAGGGCGCAAAATATCACTTCATCTATTTCATTATTATTTGAAGTAAATAATAATGTTATAGGCTACAAATACAACGAGTTCAACAACAAATCATCAAAAAAAAAACACCGTTTTTATCTCTGGTGGTCTGCCTGTGATGCGTTTAAGGACTGTGTTTTACTCCCCCCGTTAAAGAAATACTCAGATCTTCTACTGTAGTATCAGTAGTAGTATTGCAGTGTAAATATACTTCATTAGGCCTACAAGTAAAAGTCTTGCATTAAAAATTGTACTTAAAGACCATAATCATCAAAAATGAAAACCTTATGGAGGAGACTGGCTTCTGTACAATTACAATACAAATCATTATATTACTGTCATGTGTAAGCTGTTGGCCAAGGTAGCCCTAAATTAATTTACTGTTGTGTGGTTCAATCTAAGCAGCACCGTATAAAACAAACTCATCATGTGTCTGTAACACCTTTTTCAATTTAACACGTAACTATAAAATCAGAGATGTGAAGGTCCAGCGTGCAGGATTTAGGAGGATCTATTGAGTGAGCGGGTCCTCTTTCACGGACCCCGCCATGTTGCACCGCCCTGTTTCTACAGTAGCCCAGAACGGACAAACCAAACACCGGCTATTTTCATGTGTTTAGCATCATAGTGAAGGTTGAGACGAGGGGTGTTCAGTTGGTTGCAATCTGCAACCACACCGCTAGATGACACAACAGTACAACGACAATATATTTAATATCTAGCCTCATCAACTTCATTGATTTTTGTCAATATTTTCTTATTCTGAATTTGATGCCAGCAACATGTTTCAAACAAGCCGGGACAGAGGCAACGAAAGACTGGGAGAGTTGCTCCAAAAACACCTGTTTGGAACACTCCACAGGTAAACAGGTTCATTGGTAACAGATGATGGTGTCATGATTGGAAATACGATAGTTCACAAGGAAGGATGGCGTGAGGTTCACCACTTTGTTCTTACACTGTCGGACTGTTTGATGAGTTTTTTTGACAGTGTTTCTCAACACATAGTTGAAAGGAATTCAAATATTTATCTGCAGTCCAGACTCCATCTCCAATTTAAATTGTGTGTTGCATTATGAAGCACAAAGTGCGACCATAAAGATAATGGACAACAGAGCAGCTGAGGTCGCATATCAAGCAAAAAAATCGAAAGAATTTAAGTTAAAAACTTCAACAATCACCCGAACACTTGCTGAGTGTTGTTAAAAGGTGAAGTTAATAAAGGTTAGCAGTTTGAACAGGAAATATCTTGTCTCTGAACTGTAGTCAACTGGATATAGGTCGAAAAAGATCTGAAAATGATTGCTTTCTGTTTTCAGCTACATTTTAAACAACATCCCGACTGCTTTTGGAATCGGGGTTGCATGATATGTTACACCGATGTGATGTCTCAGCTCATCTTAGTCATTTGTGTCCTTTGATTTGTTATTCGAGTCGGTTACAGAACACGGGACCAGTTTATAAACCAAAAATAAGCCAAATAAAGGTCTTGTCTGTTTACTGAATGAGTGTTTCCTGTTGGGACATCCGAGTAGTTTATACTCCAGCTTTACTGAAGTTGTAGCCAAATAGTGTTGTTGTTGTTTTTTTTACACAGCATCTACAGCCCAGTGTTAAGAAATTAACTGTAACTACTTCTGAAGTGTTATTTTTGGATGTATATCTGCTTTTTCCAGTTAACGGTGCTAAAAATATTTGGCTTACATTTGGGCTTTCAGAGATGGGAGGGCTAGTGAGCTGTGTTTACAACTGGAGTTGACCTGATGTGTTGATAAGGCTGCAAGGCGTTCCCCTCCTTTTGGCTCCTCATAAACAGCAAGTGTCAATCTCATGCTGCTGTAACTCTCATGCTTTGCCTAAAGAACTATGTGTGGCCATGGGCCAGTCCCTTATATGGGAAAAAAAGACAGCTCGGAGCAATGGCCACAAGTGACTCAGGAAGTGTATTCTTTCCTCCAGGGGTCTGCAGAATGAAGTTCAGGCGCGGTATGCTTGGCATGTGGCAATGACTTTATGTGCAGAGTCAAACAATAAACCAAAAATCCTTGTCGAGTCTGAAGTGAAAACAATGCCCAGATCCTCGCTGACAGTTTTGTTTTGCAGGTCTGTGTGAACAATGCGTCGCCACAGGATACCCGTCTGCCTCGAGCTGGCAAGGCAGTGAAGACGGAGAATGTCACTGCAATTCCACTAAAAAAAGAAAACAAGTATCGGCTGGTGGAAATGTCATATTTATGACCCCAAAGTTGTCCCCCCCAGGCACAAGAATCGAGAAGTGCACAATGAGATTTCAGTGGGTGGACGGAAATTGGAGTCTTGAGCTGCTCAGCTGCCCTATTCTCCCGTCTGCACCGAGCATTCATGCTTTGTCATAACAAAAGAGGCACTAAATATAACCAGAGGTTATCTGTCATCTTCTTCCCCATGGGGAGGGATCAGGAGACAGTAGGTTCACTCCCTCATGCATCCTTTAAAGATAAGATTCCATCCACAGATGTTCAACATAAAAAAGTCCCTGAAATAGAGTCCAGGTCAGAGATAAGTTTGAGGAGTGCTCTTGGTTAAGTAATAAGGTCAATGTTCAGTGTTATCTATCTAGACCCATTTTGCTGCCTTTCCCTCCCTGCCATCTTTGTTTATGGGTAGTGCATGAAACCTCCTCCATAATTATTTGTCAATAGACGCCTGGCATCGTCCTCAGTCCTGGGGTCGTCCTCAGTTACAAGATTAAGGCTCCAAACTGATTTCATGTGGTATGACCCCGATGTTTGGGATACCACAGGAAGGTTACATAATGCGCCAGGTAGCCAGACATAAATAGTTTAACAGCCTGCACTGTTTGATGTGGAGGTCAACATATACCAAACGTGTTCTCCCACTACTAGCTAACATCCCTCCCTCAGAAATTTGTTGGCAATCAGAAATGGGCCTTAAGTTACAGAAGGTTGAGAGCCCCTCCTTTAAAAGGTCCAGTGTGTAGGATTTAGTGGCACCTAGTGGTGTGATTGCAGAATGCAACCAACTGAACACCCCTCGTCTCGTCTCACCTCTCCCCTACGGTTGCCCCCAAAAAGCACAAGGCCCTCTCTAGAGTTAGTGTTTGGTTTGTTCGTTCCGGGCCACTGTAGAAACATGGCAGGCAGTGATGCTTAGCTGAAAGAACAGTATGTTGAATGTGGGGGATTCCTGTCACAGCCCAACATTTTTTTTTCTCCATTTTTTGGTCATGTTATAATTTTTTTTTTTGTCATTTATTTACAATTACAAAGGTTGATCTGCTCCTTTTTTCTTTTACACAAAGTCATAACAAGATATTGCCAAACATGTTTACAACAATCATAGTGCAAACCGTGTGTGTCACATAATGAGCTGATGGGGAAACCTGTGAACAAAGGTTGACGGTGACAAAAAGAAGACGAAGACGAGACAAAATGTTCAATCCGATCAGAGAGACATTGAGTGACAGATCTCGTGTTGTGGGCTGTTTGCTTTTCTCTCAAATGGAGATGCAGTGTTTTGGAAATGCCTCGATTGCTGTTTGCTGTTCCTCTTGTGTAACTGACACAGACCGTTTCCTTTGCAGAGACAGCTTTATCAGAAGAAGACGGTTCACAGTTGTAGTGAGACTTTGACCTTTGAGTTCACAGACATATAGTCCTGTGTCAGACCCAACAGAACATACATGAAGGTATATTGATTAGGAATCCAGAATGAGGAAAATACAAATACTAATTCAGCTCACGAGAAGGAAATCTACAGGTCCAAGAATCATAAATATTACAGTTCAATAAGTACGATAATGTAAAAATAAAAACCGTCTGCTCTGAATGTATGACATGAAAAACAAACAGCTGTTGCAAGAATTGAACTGAATTGAACCCACCATAGCATGCACTGACAGTGAATCATGAATCCCAATGAATCCCCACAGGCTTTGTGGTTACACAAGAATACATGTCTTCATTCTGGCCTGTGTATATATCTGACTGCAGGACTTTACTGGAATCAGTCGAGGGGCAGCTAAACATCCAGCATGTGTGTTTAACAAGTGGCAGCTTAAACTCAAATTCAAATTTAACAGGTACTGTGAGTGTCATGTCTAATCGCCTGACGGTAACACGGGTCAACTTTGAGTCACTAAAACACAGCAGTAGTTTTTAGGGAATTTGGTTTAGTTGCAAGGGCAGAACGCAAACAGGGGGTCCAGTTGAGGGAATAAAAAGCGGGGCAATTCCAGTAAAAGGGAGTTCATAATAATAGCTAATCAGTGTCAGAGTTCCCAGAAAACATTTTACATCAAGTACATCATTACACATTGCAAGCAGACTATAAACCCAGCATGGCGTAGACTTCTGGACAATAATAAAGACAAATTTAAAACATACACCAACTAGAATGGCACTCAGTGGAGCGCATACCTCTGCCAAGGCCCAACAGCCCTCTTATTTAAGTCTTAGCACCAACTGCAGCAGCTGCTGACACTCTGTTAGTACCTTACTGAACCATATTAACTTAGCTACACATTGGTGGTAGCTGCAGGTTTCTATTTGTACCGTACAGCAACCCCCTGACAATGAAAAATGCCCTATCTTGCAATGTTAAAGAGATTTAAAAAATCTTATATCCGCCCCAAAATTTAATGGGTTCTTCGTTGGCCCATGCCCCATCCTTCCACCAAGTTTTGTGGAAATCCATTCAGTAGTTTTTGCGTAATCCTGCTGACAAACAAACAAACTGACACGGGTGAAAGCATAACCTCCTTGACGGAGGTAATTAATGTATGAATAAAATATGTCTTGCTCATTTCTAGACTGCACTTAGAACGAGCCGCAACTCAAAGTTGATTGTTGGACAACCTGCACAAAGGCTTCAGAGAAAACACCTGGTTTTCTTTTCATGGTCCAGGGTGGAGAGGTTACAAGTTTCACAACCTGCTGGTGGGAGCAGCATCAGAGCCACAACAGGCCGAGCAGTAACACTTACACGCAAGGCACAGCTCATGTTTCCTCTTTCCACTTCTCCTCTCTCACTCACTCCTCTCTCCCCCACATGCTGTTACATGCAGATTAGGTGACTGAGCACCGAGTCCACCAAGGCACCATTACAATGAACCGGCTCAATCCGGCTAGGGTTCACGGCTGGCTGCACAACAGGGGCCCAAGGCCAAATCTACTGTACATCTGTCCACACGATGCTCCCCAGTCAGGATCCTGAACTGAGCCTGCATGTCAGGCCCCACTTTCTGCTGAAAAATACAATTTTATATTGACTTGTGAAAAACGGATCCGAAGTTTACTTTGGCGACTATGGGGCAAAGGAATCGTTTGTAATTGTTGCTTACGTTTAGTTCTCCCATAAGAATGAATGCAGTCAGACCTGCCACTATTCTCCTAAAGGGGCCGGGCAGTGACGAAACCCATGTCATACAGATACAGGAAATAAATCATCAGTGTACTGTCTCTGGCTCTAAACCTGGTAAATATTAGCTGCTAAACAGCACATCACCATATTAGCTTTGTCAACGGCCCACATGTCCGCTTACAACACTGTTAGAGTTTCTGTTTATCTGAGCCTGCAGAGCAGTAACATGCTCCTCTTTCTAAGCCTGGATGCCCTGCTGCTGACAGCTTAGCAGGAGCTCAGATACCTTACTGTCTCCATGGCAATACAGGGCAACAAGAGTCAGTGGGTGGAGGTGGAGAGACGGGGAGGACACCGCCAGGGTTTGGCTGGGTCACCATAACACTGCAGCAGCAAACAAGCAGTGACTCAGTGTGTTTAAGGGACTGCAACGTCCTGTTGTACTGAAAGCAGAAACCATCTCTATAGAGCTTGTGAGTCTCACGCTCTGCTGAGTGAACCAGAAAAGATGACGGTACAATTATTTTGAATTCGATATTCCCAAATTAGGTGTGTGGGTGCTCCTTTCCATGCTTTTTCTTGGTTTTGGTTTGTAAAATACGTAACAGAAATGAACAGAATCTGTCAGAATGTCCCCCTAATAAGAACAATTTTTATCCCAACTTTAATGCTTCATTTCTTCAGCCAGTCTCAATGTACTGCTTCACACTGGAAGCTTGCCAGTATAACCACAGTCTTGTACTAGATTACCGTGACACAAATGGACAGATGAGAGAGGGTCAAATGTGCTGACCGTACAATAGAGAAGGACATGAACTTATGGGGTTTGGATCAGCGCCAGGTAAAGGAAAGTGGCTGGAGCCGGTCGACAGCAGGCCATTGTTCATCGTGGCGGGAGGGCAAGGTCACATCAGAGAGACCGGAGGCCAGAACACGCAAGTCTGAGCTGATGAACAAGTCATCTGTGGCAGGAGCCTTGATAAATCTGAGGAAATACACCCTTTGATAGGAAGTGTCACGCCGAAATATTAAAAGGGACAGTTCACCACAAAGTCAAAAATACATATTTTTCCTCTTACCTGATGTGCTATCTATCCGTGTAGATTGTTTTGTTGTGAGATTTGAGTTTTGGCGATATCGGCTGTAGAGGTGTCTGCCTTCTTTTGAGCGTAATGGAACTAGACGGCACTTTACATTTGAAAAACTCAACAGCGCTGTACCAGAAATCTGACCCGGTTACTCAAGATGAGCAGTGAGCAGTTTCATGTGAGAACTACTTTCTTTCTACCGAACTAAACCGTATCACCGCTCAGAAGGAAACGTGCAGTAACTCATGGACGAGAGGTTCATGCTTGTGACAGGGCGGGATGTAAACATTACTGGCGTCCTCCTAGGCTGAGTCGAAACGATAGCTAGCTTGGTTAGTTAGCCTCTCGTCCATGAGTAGACGCATGCTTCCTTCTGCGGGGTGCTACCGAGAAAAAAAAATAGAGCAATAGAGACATTGCTGTTGAGTTTTTCAAATGTATATTTTTGGCACTTTGAGCACCTCCAATCGAAGTGCCATCTAGTTCCATTATATTGAAGAGAAGGCAGATTCTACTATCTAGATGGATAAACAGCACAACAGGGAAGAGGAAAAATATGTTATTATCCCTTTCAGCTACAGCCTTAAGCTTAGCTAGCATGGTTTACAAACTGGACAGAGAGGGAAACAGCTAGGCTCTGTCCTAAGGATTTTGTATGGATTAAAACTGGATATTACATGTCAATAAATGAGCTTTAGAGGCGCTGGTAGGCAGATTTTGTAATCCAATTAATTAAGTTAACAGCTGCTGTAGCTTCATATTGAACGGTCTCATCGAATTCCTCAAAATGTCGAACCATGAAGTGTTGAGCAAATTCAAACTGTCTTTTTTTTCCAGATAGGTAGAAAACGTTTTGATCCTTGGCTCCTCCCTGCTGCCATTTTGAAAAGTAGTAGAGAGGCTCAAAATAAATGTCCAAATGACAGGAAAATACCTCTTTGCACTTGTTGCCACAACTCTCAACCCAAGCAAGACACAAGGGAAACAAGAACATGACTCAACCCTTTTTAAGAGGCGTGACAGACAGACTGAGACAGAGGGAAACATCACCTTTACAAAACACACTTTATTTACTGTCATTAGAATGCAGTGATACTGACTGAGTAGCTTTAAGAGACTCTTCCTGCTCGACACTCCCAGCAAAACAAAACCAGCAGCTCAAAAGCAATTTATATGATGAATGATGTGTTAGAAATGACACAATAGAGCATTAAAAAAAATATGTTAAATAATGGACATGAAACGGATTAAGAGGGAGTCTAACAGCTGGTCATTTAGGAAATTCTAGGAGCTCAAGGAGGTTTAATATTGCTCACTGCGGTAGCTTGGATGTGGAACTGAGAGCTGAAGCTGGTTTCAGCTTCAGGCTGGTTCAAACCGGTCTGTCGTTAAGAGAAATCAGCCCTGAGGATGAGCCAATGCACCACTATGGGTCCTCATAGTCAAGGCAGATAACAGAGAGGCTGCTGAGAGAGCTAATATCAGTGGGGAAAACACAAAAAACAAATCTCTTATCTGAGCTTGGGCCTCATGACCTCACGTGAAACGCATCATAAAATATGTGACAGCAAAGAGGAGAGCAGCGGAGGGGAGTTTAAAGTGGTGGCCGAGGAAATTAGGTCAACACTGTCACTCAATTTCTCCAGCTTTAGGGGACCAGCATGCACGCTGCAAAACTAATGGAGTCATAATGTTGAGAATTTAGCATTAAACGGCCGACTGTAAGCCCATGTTCAGCAGGCGAGAGGACAGCAGGGCAGGCATCATCCCTCCCCCCCGCGCTCCAGTTTGGGCTGCAGCACGTGGCGTAAATAAATAACAGCCATGTGCTGATGCAGCGCGAGCCTTCATCTTCAAGCTGTCAGCAACACCTCTCCAAGCCCAGACATCCAAACAAAACATCACTTTTCCTGACACGTGTATTATTCTACAGCTATTACACACAAAAGAGAAGGAATGGATACAAAAACAATCCAAGAATGGCTCAAGGACACATAAATATACAGACTTTCAAACACTGAGAAGCTAATCCCACAGGGGGGGGTTGTTGCAGAGATGGAATGGTTTGTTCATGACAGAACAAAGAAAAACACAAAAGATGGATTTTTCTATGTGCATTGTGTGTGCTGTTACATATTTACAACGTTATTAGAATATCTCCTGCAGCATCTCCTGCTGTTTCTGCACTAGGTCACATCTGGATTCCCATAGATCTGTCCAGTATGGATTTGAAGCTGTGATGTGATATGGATCTTCGCCTGCAGGGAAACTGGAAAATCCTTCCTCCTCACTGATCATCGAGGTCGGACCAGTTGTGGAACAGACTGCAGTGTCCCTGGCAGGACTCCATCCGCCTTGTCACTTGCGTTGTTGCACTTTATTTGTGTGTGCCGTCAATAAAGTCAGAATTTTCCACAGATGCCCGGTCACGCAAGCCAACTTGTCCTCACACGGCCTGGATGTCCAGCAGCACCGTCAGCCCTGAGGGTGAGCAGCTGGCAGCCAGGCCGTGAGAGCTGATACGGTACACAAAATACATCTCTGGTTGTTATTAAGTGAACCGCTGAGTTTTAACCAAAACATGACGAATCACAATCATACTGCTGATACTGAGGGTGGGATTTTACTTATTTCATTAACACAGTTTCATGGAAATGGTCCAAAATGTTATCTCAATCTGACTGTAAGACTCCACATGAGGGCACATGACTTGTTGTGATGATCGTCCACTACAGGCAGCTCAGGTTCAGCAGCAGCTGGGTGGTTATGAAATGAAGAGGTCGCTCTCTGGTGGTGATGTTGTGAAGTGCAAATCGGCGATCATGAGAGGTGAGTCATATGTGGGCACTGACTCAAATACATGTCATCACTCGTCACCAGATATTAATATTAATACTTGTCAATCTGAGTTAAACCAGAATCTTAAGCTTTGCAGATGACTCAGCTCTCTATTTTGAGCTCTGTTTCTGACGAGAATTAGAAGAAGAAAATCATCTATTAAAATACATTAGCTGAGATCACTTTCATTGACAACTCATCATATATATATAAGGCCTACTGTGATGTAAAATTCACCACTATCGAAGGGTATGTCTAAAATATTGCAACTTCTTTTCCACTCACTCTCATTTTAATTTGGCCTTCACACTCAGTTACAGGCAAGTGTACAGGTCTCATTACAATATATTTATATATCTTAAATGACATAATTTATTTACAAACAGTTTATTGAGGAGGGGCAACTTCATGTTTTTCAGAAGTTGGGGGTGACATGTCCCCATGTCTCGGGACTTGATACCGCGACTCCACTGCCCGATCACTACTGCGAAGACTCTGGCTCCAAATGACATCACCAGCGCAAGATGGCAGCGCTCGTATCCGGGATATTTTGGCTTCATTTTTGTA
>JBBPCS010000386.1:2530941-2558035 GCA_037974645.1 Hollardia meadi | reverse complement strand
CTTGGTGTTCATAAAGACTTGGTGTTCATAAAGACTTCATGTTCATAAAGACTTGGTGTTCATAAAGACTTGGTGTTTATAAAGACTTCATGTTCATAAAGACTTGGTGTTCATAAAGACTTGGTGTTTATAAAGACTTCATGTTCATAAAGACTTGGTGTTACTGTTGTGACGGTGTCATGTCATTCTTATGAACATCCCTTCAAATAAAGTTACCAAGCTGACTCAGTGCTTCACCCAAATTATTGATGAGTTATCAGATCGTTCTGTTTGTGTCAGTGCTACTGTGAGCTTTTAGAATTATGTAACCCAGTGACAAATAAGGGTTAAAAAAATGTATTAATGTAATGTATAAAGTTTCTGTCTTTATGTGGGCAAATAGAGAAGAATCAGCCAATTAGAGATCGTACTTGTTTAAGTCCCTCCTCTAACTGAACTTGATTGACAGATCACGACGCACCTGCGTGATCGAGTTTTTGTGTGAGAGAAAAGGAGACGTGCTCGTGTGACGGCGATGGAGAAAGGAAAATAGACGAGAGTAGCATTAAAAGTTAACAGAGTTAGTAAAACATAGTTTATCAAAACAGAAGATAACTGAAGAAGAAGCAACCGGGAACTTGGAAAGTGCTGTTTTTCCCTTCCATTCGTCTCTGTAAGCTAGCAGTGTTGTGCTAATGTTGCTAGTTGTGTGAGCAGTGCTACGTTGCCTGCATGTTCATTGAGTGTTGAGGGAATGTTTGTGGCCTCCCGCCGTAATTATTGATTGCTGACTGTGAGTTAAAGCGTTAAGCTCTTGATTAGTAACGCTAACGCTACTGATATTGTAACAAATTAACATGCAATTCAGCCTGTGCATTGTTGCAGTTACTTATTCCTTTTTCTTTTTTACAAAGAATAGCTGAGTGAATTACACAGTACTAATTGTGAGGAGAAAGATGTTTAAATGCCACGTTGCTGTCCATTATTATCATTGTATTATCATTCTGAAGATATTTAAGCCATAGTATTAACATTTTACTGTGGGGAATGTGATAGTTTATGTTAATGTTATTTGTATTCTCATTAGAAAGTGGCCATTGCAATTATTAGCATTGCCATATGTAACATGCATACTGTCCACAGTCTTTCCTAATATTGGATTGAGGTCAAGCTTAATGTTATTGTCATAATAGCTATGTTAGTTGTTGTTTAGTTAGTACTGTTTGGTACAAGGATGTATGCTTGTAATGACTCAGATATTGATATTGAGACTTGAGAAGTTATTGAGCTAGAGTGTAATGCAAGGCCTGAACATGTTATCATTGAGTATTACTCTGTATGTGATGCTTAGTGTTACATGGTTGTTATGCTTTAGTATAATTGTTGTACAACAAATAGACAGAACAAAATCTTAAAATCCTGTTTGCTAAAAACAGGTCAGGTCTTATGAAGAGAGTGAGAACCACTTTGAAGAACCCTCCCTATTGATGGTGAGCCTCCCAGCGTGATTCTACTGGACCACAGAGTTGAATCATTGAAATCTCCACCTGGTGGTAGGGTGGTGCCAGTCGTCAGGACTACGCCTATCCACAAAAAGTTACACCATCACAAGAACAGGAACAGTCACAAACATTAAGAAACCACGGATAGTGGATTGACAAGACAAATACCGAAAGTGATCACTAAACACAGAATTTAAAGACTATTGACAAAACTAAATTTTTCATTTTCATTTATCTGTTATTCAAATGTTGTGAATTATCACCTGCAAACTTGAATTACAAAAGCTGTAGCTTGTAATTTTTGCAACTTACCTTGTTTTCTGTGTGCTTTCATTTATGGTTATTATAGTCTATGTCCCTAAGCTCCTTACGAACCTAGAGTAAAAGGTGAATTTACCAGAAGTGGGTTACAATTAGCATGCTTGATTATTAGAATGCTCAGATCTTCCCAAAAAATCCAGTCAACAACTGATTCAGAAATCTGAGGACCAAACAGAGAGCTGACATTTCACCCTTATCTTCACTGGTAATCTGGTTATTTTTCCATCAAATATTTTATTATTTCTCCTGTTTCAGACGAGCTACATGCACATGTCTGAACTGCTTTAGATGAACCAACCAGGAAGGCCTCTAACGTCCTCTCAGAGCATTTAAGTGTTTCAAAATGCCCGACAAAAAGATGGTTCTGCTTGAATAAAAACAAAGATGAGGCTGAATATAAATGTTATATTGTTCTTGAAGCAATTGAAAGAAAACGCAGTTTGATTGGCCTGTTGATGTTATTAATACACTGACAACTCTAAAACTGAGTTACATTTTTTAGGATTTATTTGCACTTCCTCCCTCATTCTTCACATCTTGACAACATTTGTTCTTCAGTATCTCTGGTGTGAGTTACCGTCATGCTGTTCAGAATTAAACTAAGCTCTGTTTACAGTCGTCTTTCCCCTTTTGTTCACAAAGCACCACACTGATGTTTGCAGACAGAGGACGGACCTACTCTGACAGCGCCCCCTTTTGGTACTGCGTGTTTCTGTGATGAAACTGTCCTCACCTGTAGATGTACGCTTTCTTCATCACAGCTTCCATCCTGTCGTTGAACTCAAAGAAAGCCATGTACTGAGAGGGAAAAGACAAGAGCCAGCAGAATGAACATTTGCATGAAGTTGAAATACTTCCTAAAAGAAACTGGGAAAAAATAGTGGAACTTGGTGGAATAATAAAATTAACCATACAGGCTGTTCTAACGCCTCGTTTCCACAGAGTTCTGTGTACGTACGAATCAACCGGAAGTCCTTTCATTCCTGAGGGAACCTCTGTGGTCTCCGATGTGTTTGAGAAACTAAACTTTCTGTTTTTTTCCCGTCTGGAATTTGTCTCCTGTTCACTGAAATTTTAGCTTTTGCAGCAGATTTTGAAGAAAACCGTATGCAGTGCCACAGGAAGTTAGCATGAAAACGAATTAGCTAACTGACTGATTAATGTAATACAGCTCTATTTACACATTTTTAGCTAACATTGGGAGCATGCTAACCTCATTTTCACACACATGGGGGAGCAGCGAATTTTCTTTGAGAGACAAAAGAAAGACAAATATGTGATGAGGTTGTCCTTCCACTCTATACTTAACACAGCTATCATGCTACCAATGTTAGCGAAATATGTTTTTGAACTTTTCACTTCAAGAAAATGTATAAATAGAGCTGTATTACATTCATCCATCAGTTAGCTGAATTATTTTTATGCTAACTTCCTGTGGTACAGTGCATATGGTCTGTCTGAAATCCACCGCTAAAGTTAAAAAAAAAAAAAAAAATCTGGAAGGAGTTTGGCAAACACATTAGATAAAATAAGGCCTCGTTCCCACATCTAGTATGATGAAAAATTTTAAATTTTGCTGCAGATTTTGAATAAACCCATATGCACTAAAGGAAGTTAGCATAAAAACGAATTAGCTAACTGATTGATGAATGTAATACAGCTCTATTTATACATTTTGTGTGAGTGAAAAGTTCAACAATATTTAGCTAAATTTGGAGCATGCTAACCTCATTTTCACACAGTTTAGTTTGTTTTTAATTAAAGGAAATGCATTTCTTTACAGAAGAATAGAAACGCCACCGCACACATGGGAGAGCAAATAATTTTCTGTTATCGAGACAAAAACAGGACCAATAAGCAAAGAGGTTGTCCTTCCAGGTGTGTAATCACCACTCTATATGTAACACAGCTAACATGCTACTAATGTTAGCTAAATATACTATCTAACTTTTCAGTCAGAAAAAAATGTATAAATAGAGCTGTATTACATGAATTTTCATGCTAACTGCTAACTGTGGCACAGTGCATATGGTCTGTAAATGATTTCAGGCTGATCTGCCCTCAGAAGGTAAAAGAAAAAAGGTTTGTGAGACGGAAACACTGAATCTGCTACAAATAAAGAGAAAGTGAGAAACATGCCGACCTTCAGCAGGCGAGGGAATCTGAGCAGAGAGTTCACTCCAGTGAAATAATAAAATATCTCCATCGGAAACAGACTGATGACGTCCATCTGCAAACACACAGCACACACCGTTTATGTTCGGTGATGAATTAGAAAATCACATTTTCATGATTAATCAATAAATAGCTTCAAATATTAAATAATTATGTTGTATAATGTATATTTTTACCTGTTTTATAAAACCCTTAAAATCCTTAAGTGAGATAATTTATTACCATATAACTGTCAGTACTTAATATATTATACTATACTGCATATTGTGTATTAATATCCACATATTAATATCAATAAAGTGCTATAATCATATCAATGTTGTTCATGCAATGTGTTTTTGATGAGTTCGATGTCATTCTGAAGACTTTTAGGCTTCTTTCCTCTCCTGCACACTGATTATTTTCTATTGAATGTATGTGTTTCATTATTTTGTGCTAAAAAAATAAAAAATAATCGTCCCTCTTGTCCTTCAGTGCACTGGACATCATGAAAGGTGACGAGGACTTTGCTGTTTTTAAAATCTCTTCCTAAAAAAATGTTTTCTGGCTTTTTCTTGCTGCAATTATTGAAATTATTTGATCTTGTTTTCTTGTCTAGCTGGTCTGAAAGGTTCCCTCTATCGTCCTCTTTCATGTAACTTTAATTCAAGTATCTTTGACAGATGTGCAGGTTGTGGTCTCACCTTAAATCTCTCAGTGGTCATGTAGTTTTCTCTCATGTCCTTTTTATCACACTGAAATAAAAAAAAAAGTTCCGGGTTAAAGAAGCTGAACTCAAATCAAAAAGACAGAATTTCTTTCTTTGTGTTGACAACACTGACCACGATGTCTCCCCCGCGGACGAACTGCAGTCTGGGCTGGAAGACGAGGATGTCGGTGATGTAGATGAGGTCACAGGTGTAGTCGGCCAGCAGCCACAGGTGGATGTTTTCGGGGGTTTGGTAGGGAAACGCCCAGCGGACGGGGATCAGCCACATGTTCCAGTTCCACGCCGCCACGACAATGAACAGCCAGATCACGTAGATCAGATCTGTGGAGACGGAAAGTCCTCATCAGATCAGTTCAACGCACAAAAGTACATTTACTCAAGTACTTATATACAAATTTGAGGTACTTGTACTTAATATGAGTATGTCCATTTTATACTACTTTAGACCTATACTTCACTACATTTATTAGATTACTTTAATACGGGTTACTTTGCAGATTTAATTATTAATATAAAGTATAAACAACTAATTATGATGTAACATAATAACAGTATATCTGTATAATATAGGTTAAGCTACTATTTAACAGTATTTACAATCAACTGCAACATTAAAGTGATGAACATATTAATGCACCAAAAATTATAATCCAATGATGTAAATGTATGATTCTGACATGGAACATTCTGCATAATGAGTACTTTTGATGTTAATACTGCACCGAAGTCATTCTGAATGCAGGACTTTTACTTGTACCAGAGCATTTCTACACTGCAGCATTACTTTAAAGTCGAGCTGAAATTAAAAAATGTCTTTTTAACCCTTTTAGATCACATCCACGGTCACATGATGCCGCTATTTAACAATATAATAATAATTTTATATCAAAATCTGCTAATTTTTTCTTCCAGTAAAACAAAATCTGAAGTTTTCTTCCATCGGCTCATACCAATCAATAATATCACGACATCCACCCATCAATCAATCTTCAACAGTAAGAGCTCGCTTAATATTTCATGTCAGAAAGGCGAATTCAGAGCGGAGTGTTCCTGGGGGCGGGGCCTCACTGATTACTGTACAAAAACAACTTTATTCACTGATTTTGGTGAAACTGGATCATATTTTATGGAGAAAATATCTTCTGGTTTTCCCTCTGATGTCCTCCGGCTGCTCTGCCTGAACTCGCGGTGATAAGGATAAAAGCGCTTCTTAAGCCATCAGCATCTCTCTCTTTGCCTGCCACAGCAGCCTTCAGTGTTGATAGGTATGAGGCTACTCGTAACATGTAACCAATCAGATTGTGCTGTGGCAGGACATTGAGCAATACCACAGAATGGTGGTTACAGACAGAGGCTGTTTTCTCACATGAACTCCAGACAATGTAACTCAGGAGAATCAGTTTGGGACATTATCAGACGCGTTCTCAACTAATGGAAATATAAATACTTGCTTGGTTCAGGTGAGGGGCTGAACGCTGGGCTGCATGTGAGACATAGAGGTGGCGGCTGCATCAGCGCCAAAGTAGCACATTTTTAATTAATCTGGAGACAACGTGCAGATGCGCTCTCACCTACTGGGAATATAAATACCTCTGTTTGGTTAAAGCAAGGGTTGCCGCCTGTTTAAAGCACTCTATAGCAGAGAGAGAGAGAGTGTGTGTGTGTGTGTGTGTGTGTGTGTGTGTGAGAGAGAGAGAGAGAGAGAGAGAGAGAAGCAGCTGCATTAGAGCCAAAGTGGCACATTTTTTAATTCATCTAGATAACATGGAGTTTTTTTTTCCAAAATGCACAACATACAGTGTTTGACTTAATATATCAGTGTTTAAATGTCAGAACATTTTCACAACAGCATGTTTATTTTTCATTTCTAATAACATTTTATTTCATTAAATAAGAAACAGGAAATTTACATATAAGGAAAATCTAAAGAACCCATTTCTGCTCTAATGAAAATGTACTGATTAATATATTAAGATAACACTGAAAAAATTCAATGAAATGGTGAATATTGTAAGCTGTTAGACCCTCACAATACAGCTTGTCCAACAAATAAGAGGACACACAACAGACAACAGCAAGAGTTCCACGATGAGAGAAAAAAAGTTTACCCACACTTGTAAAGCAACATTGCATTTTAACAGTGACTTAGAATTAACTAATGGATGTATAATAAGATAATAGATGTATTCAAGTTACCTCACTGACTACAGGCTGCAAAATGTCAGCTGCTATCTTCACAATACAACCCAAATGTTTTCTTTTTACTTAGCTGGAAAAATGCGAAGAAACAACAACTTACCTCAATGCTGAAGTATCCTCGATCTACGTAGTCACCGAGGAAGAGATAGCGTGTGTTGCTGGGTGATCCCCCCACTTCAAACAACTTCATAAGGTCAAAGAATTGGCCATGGACATCTCCACATACTGTGAAAATGACAAACACACTGCTGTTAATGGCTCATGTAACATTGAAAAAATGTTGTCAGTCTGGATATAAAACATGTTGCTCTTTATTTATTCTAAAACCAGCCATATATGGTTTATATATATATAGTATATATGTAATATATACTATATATATATATATATGTATATATTCATTTTATTCTAGGTCAAATATTATTTTTTCTTCTCAGATCAGGATTCGACTACAATACTAGTATTAAAACTCAATGCCTCTTTCTTTACCATTGCAGAAAGAAAAATAAAGTCCTGAGCTCACAAAGTAAGATAATTTTTTTCTTATTTTATTAACCTGCACACAGTGCTGGTACAGAATAAGTCCCTGAACACATACCAACACATTTGTAGTAATGTTAATATCTGTGCAGCCTTATTATTAACACACAGCCCAAATGAGGGTATTTTTTATTTTTAAACATGTGGCATCAAAAAAGTATAGATACTTCAATACTTTTGTCAACCTTAACAATAACTGAGCTATACAGGAAACTAGCATGCTAAACGATCTCTACTCTACGATCTCTCTGGTTAGCCCTACAAAAAACAATAAAGTCTGTACTTTAAGAGCCAGGTCTCTCGTCCAAAAGATGACATAACATCGGAGAGGGATAACGGTGACAGCATGTTCTCAAATGACAGAATACAGGAAGTGTTTTCCACATTAGTCACATTATGCTTTTGATGTTTTGGGGGAAACAGAATCGTAACACAACTGAAGGAGCTGAGTGAGTTATTTCTTGAGAGCTGGACGGACGTGAGGGTGCTGAATTTAAAGGTCAGCCGAGAGGGGGCAGATATTTTTCGAGAACTGGCTGATGACCGACTCTGACAGCCTGCAAGGGTCATGGATCTGGCACGGAAGTGGGTATACAGCAGCTGCCAGCACACAAAAACAGTGTTGCAATGGAATAATGCCAAGGTTGGTGCAGTGTTTACTTTTTGTTCGCAACGCTGTCTATGCTGTCTTGGAATGACTAATGTATTCTGCATCCTATAATTACATCTTCTACCACTTAACAAGGTAGCATTGGAAGAATATTTAGTGAACCATCAGGGGATCTCATTCACCACGTGGATTTACTTATTAAGCCACTTATGTTGGTGGTCAGAAGTCAGGGTTAGCTACTAAACAGCACTGCAAGTACTGACAGTGGTTCAGTGTCTTGATAAATATATCACAGCACAGCTGGATGGCAAAAGTTAACCAGAAAATAATGACATGTCCAGGCCTTTCTGAAACATCAGAGGGTCCCATCAGGGCTCTGGGTGCAGCACTTTTTCTTTCGCCAGCCGCATGCTGCCGCATACACTCTCTCCTCATTAGGGACAAGTGAAACCTACCTGTTATAGGTGCCTCCACTTCCAGCATGCACTTCTCTTGGCGGAGGATGTTGGCCCCGTCATTGATGATCTTCAGAGCCGCGTCCTCTTCCAACCGGCCCTCTTTGACGAGGTGGTTGCGGAGCAGCTCAGCCTTGGGCTTGCCATCTTCAAACAGCTCTTTCAAAGTCAGCTTATGTTGTGGAGGGTATGGCACAGCTGTCGAAGGAAAAAATGAAGCATCATCTATTAGAATAAATTGGTTAGAGCTAGGGCTGTCACAATATCAGATTTTTACAGAACGATTTTTGTCGCCAAAAGAAATCACGACAAAAGAATAATCCTCTCAGTCAAATTCATCTTTAACTTTGTTTATTGTGTGTTTTCTCTCTCTTTTGGCAAATTACATTAAAAATCTGAGTGTAGGGAGACGGGGAGAGTCTCTAACCATAACTTTACAAAAGCACACCTAATTTTTCTTTTTCTTGCATTTGTGTGCAAGAAAAAGTGCATTTTATACAAGAAATGAATGCAATTTCATACCAGTAATGTATGTGGAGAGACATGGAGCAGCAGAAATGTTCCGCCATCTCAGACTGCTTCAAATTGTAATCATGAGACGTGACATTTACATCGACTGGCTCGAGATGGAATTATTGGCACACGAGGAGGGACGCATACACCTACGTGCTAATGGCATGCAAGAGATGCGCTAAGACAGAGAGTGAGAAGCCCCTCACCTCACTTGACCCGCCCTCCCCCCAGTAATCTGCTGCATACCACCTACACATCATTTTACTGTTATCAAAAAAGGTCAATGCTTTTGAGGTTGAGAATGAATAGTGAAGACATTAGACATAGTCAGCTATTCTCTCAGGGGAAAAAAAGAGCCTTTCAGTACAAACTCAGCGATATGCACTTAGGAAAAGCATAATTTAATCCAAGTCTCTGAAACAGAACATTAAGGCAATGTTAAGTGGTTTAAGTACCACTATTAAAAAAGCCAAATTCAACTTTGCACCGAGTTGCAGATTAGCACTATAACACTGGCAGCAGCTCCATCAGTTCATAAAACTTAAGAGCAGATAGTTGCCGACTAAGCTAACATTATGGCACCAATTGAGTATGGTGTTAAGCGAGCCAGGTAGGTTTTTCCAACATTGTCTGTTAAGCTGTGTAGACATTACAGAGAAAAATGCAAGTATGAGTGTTATAAACTACTGCCTTTGTACAGCTAAAAAGGGGCATAAAAACCCCAGAAAACACACTCTTGTACTGATGGGTTTATTCCGGATTTCTGATGTCATCAAATCCATCCACGGGTCAGTCCACAGGACCCACCATGCCATCAAATGTGACATAAATACCTGTATCAGCTTGTGGAAATCAGCACTACTAATGTGATAAGCTGCGCCAGTGGCAGTGAACAAGGAGACAAAGAGAGGCTTTCTGAGAATGTTGTCACACCCACACAGAGCAAATCAAAGTGCAATATGAAAAAAAGCGTTAATGAGTTTTTAGTGTGGGTGCGTTTGCTAATCAGTGATGCCTAACGTAGCTTAATGTACTTCTCAGTCAGGACTGTGTCTCAGTCTGGACTTGAGGACCTTCATAACTTTTTATAGAAATAGTTGATACACCCTTTTTAATGGTGCAATAAAGTGAAGGCTGTGTGAGGTGGTAGAGATGCAGGTAACTGACATTAGTTAGGCCACAGACTATATCCTGGCCTGCAATGGAAAAGCTAGAGCACAGTTCCAACTTGGCCAGCCCATGCTGAGGACAAGCTGTCACACGTTGACCAGTGTGGTATAAATAAACAGTAAGTGCTCCCAGGCCTACGAGGCACGGCCGCGAAGAAAGCTGTAAGCTGAGGTACGAGCCTTAAGAACAGATTAGGCAAAGCCTCTATTAGCGAGGGCCTGTTTACTTAAAAGCCTCGTCACACTGAAGGAAGGCTCCGGGACAAAGCAGACTCTGATGACACAGAATGGGATACATAATGGGCAGGAGATAACCAGACCGTGAACCATTACAGGCAGGAGTGAGGCTGACCAAATTTACGAGCTTTTGCCCGGAGGCTGCCAGTAATTACCCGTCCTGGTCTCAATGCCAAAGAGCCGAACGCTCCTTCCAACTCGACAGGAATGATCCCCAGCCCTCCAATAATTCTAACAACAATGATAATAAATTCTGGGTTGGTTGGACTGGTCTGTTCAAACACAGATACAAATGAATCTCTGGCTGCCAGCAAACAGCATTACTCAATCCAAACTTGACTGTGAAGTGAGCCGCTTGTTTTGGTTTTTTCCGAAACATAACGATGAAGCAACCGATGAAGAAAATTTGTTGATTTTTTTTTTTTTTTTTTTTAATAATAAGCTGCCACCACCCTGACACTGACTTCTTATTAGAGACTGCCTGGCCTAATTAGCATTAATGTTTGATGAACTCTTCAAACCCACACACACACACACACACACACACACACACACACTGGGCCACTGCTGCACTGCATCAACACCCACGCTGTCTGGCATGACAACAAACGACTCAAGAAACAAAGACACTACTATGTGCCATCCTGCCCACTGAGGATAATGTTGTGGACGGTGATACGAGCCAGGGTCTGGAATATGTTCGCTATTGTTTCAAAATCAACACAATAGAGGAGGATTGAATTACAAAGATGCGGCTGGGTAGAAATGAATAGAGCACACTGTTGGCTGGGTGAATCATGAAGTCCACTTCAGATTGCTCTAATTATCAGTGAATGCATTAGCGTCGCAAGCTAAATAGCCAGGCCCCGGGTTTATTCTCTCTATACACTGTGTGTCTTATATCTCTTTAAGTTGATTTCAGACACAGGCGATCAGGTTTAAACACACAGCAACAGTTCAATTCACTGGATGGAGCCAAGCAAAGTCTTCAGCAAGGTTGTCACGATATCATAATTTTAAACTTTGACATAGTACTAACATAAAATATAATCAATACCATGGAAAAAAGGAAATGAAAATGGGATAATGAGTTTATTTTTTTAATTATTAACAATCTGCACAGAGTGCTGGTAGAGAAAAAGTCAATGAACCAACACAACACATTTGTAATCATGTTAATATATCTGTGCAGCCTTGGGTTGGAAATCTGATTGGAGATGTGTCTTTTTATAGATATTGTATTGTTTTAACATGTGTTATTGAAAAGGTACTGATACTTTTGACAACCACAGTCTTCAGTAAATACAAGTGGCACCACACAACTATCAGTCTCCAGCATGTTCACACAGCGCCAGGGGAGAAAACATCAGATCAGGTGACCGAGTGATCGAGCTACCAGGTCGGCTGCAGCAATGAGCTTAACTGTTGACTTACACAACCGGAGAGGGAGCATTAGGCTTATGTTGTCTACCAGTTTAAGCCCGCTTACAGCCACCAGTTACACTGGAAACACCACTGCCACTACCTGCCAGCACACAACAAGGAGTCAAACTGAGCCATGCATGATGTGGATAACAACAACTAATGTCTTGACTTTTTAATAGAAGACCAATAGGTTTGGGGTCCCACCCTGAAGCAAAGTTGTCTTTACCCCAGCCAATATATTTCCGCTTTCTCTCTTCTTTCCTGTCACGTTCCTATTCCCTCTCTCTCCATCATGTGGCTGGCCATGTTGGGAACATCACTGGGGAGATTCTTTCCACAATTAACTCACCCTCTCCCTACTGGCTCACACATCAGCATTCCAGTTCCCTGGCAGGACACTCTCCCAGTGCCCTTGCAGACAGACAGGGGATGAAGGATGCTTTGCATTAATAAGCAGTGTGATGGTGGTGGAGGTGGTGGTGGTGCCAGGGGTGGGGCTGTGTTCTCTCTCTTGGGTGCTACCTCAGACTTGGCTCTGCCTGTCCCGTCTTGGGCAGACACAACAAATGGTGCCTTTACTGTCCAATGAGCGACGAAGGAAACCATCTCGTCAAGCTCTACTGGTAACCTGAGCAGACCTTGGAACAGCTTCATGAATTAAGGCTCGGTCCATCCTAAATGTCAAGGAGACCGGGCACCGATATGGGACTTCTCGCCTTTGATTTCTGCTTTGAGGTGGTGTGTATCATTAACCAGTGGAAAACTATAAAGATGTTATCTTTAAGAAATTCTATCGTCGGCTATCATAACAAAACCTCACCCTCATCCACAGACATCTCCTGGTAAAAGGGAAAGGTTTAGAAGCCCATATTTATTTGACTATAGTGGAATATACAAAGTAATTGATAATTACTTCATATACAACTTTTGTCTTATATCACTAGATGCGTCGGACTGCTATAATAACATTATATACAATAGCATTTTTGAGAGGGAGGTGTTCAGGCAAAGTTGTTCCAAAAGCTACAGGTGGTTTTTAATGTATGCAGTATGTAGTTTTAAAAAATTATAATGGGAATACTGTACGCACGTAAAATTTGCAAAAACAAACACTCACCTTTAATCAGCCGCTCCGTCGTGGACTGTTTCTCCTGTTTGTCTTTATCCTTTCCTGACATCTTTGCTTCGTCTGGAAGCTAATTTCGGGGATAAAATCCTGCACAGCTCTCTTGCCAGCTAGCCCGAGGACAAGCTAGCGCACCAGCGTGGCCGTCAGGTCCGTCTTGACTTTGGGTCGTGGTCGGAGGCACTAGTTTTATGTTCGCTCTTTGCAACAAACAAACAGTTAAGTGAAGATTAGCTAGCGAAGGAGCCCCAGCTCTTGTTGTGGTCCGACCGGGCTAATAACCTAGCTAGCTCGCAGTAACATTTCTTCTAGCGAATAATTACAGCGCAAAGTAGTTATGTTGACACAAATGTACAATTGTAATAAAGATTAAAAATTTTTTTAGAGGCGACCGTTTGCTGTGTAATAGTACCAAAAAAACAAAAAATACCTAGATATTACCTAGAGGGAGGCTTCTGTTAGCAGCTAATCCGATTTAGTTACTCTTTTTCAGCTAGTTAGCCAGCTAACATCTTAACATATTGGCAAGTCGGCGGACAGGCAAAGACGGCAACGGAAGACTGGCGTTTCATCTTCTACGTGCAGGCCGTTTATTGTAGAAAAATGACAGCAGCACGTAAAGTCGCGTTCATTTCGTGCGTATGTGCAGCGAGAGTCCCTCCGAGATGCGGACAGCGTCTTGACAATGTGTCTTCCTCCTCGGATTAAACTGTAATCTGACAGTGAGTGAGGAGCGGCGGTGGATTTCCTACAACATGGTGGAGCCGATGTGACGTGACTATGGAAACGTAACACGTGGTCTAGTGGTGCGTTAACATACAAACCCTTGCAATGAGGAGATTATTTGCTTTCTTTGCTTATGTTAACAAGAGTGAACATAAATGGTGGGAAATACAATGAATTATTCCTGCAATGGAAATTGTGTTAAAATTCCCTGCGTTTTAGATAAAATAAATACAAATAAGCCAAATAAGATTTGCAGTCTTAGCTGTATTTGTTTTTGTAGTCTTATTTTCCTGTTTGCATGTGAACGCTTCATGAGCGTTCCCGATTTAACCACCCCAAGTCAGTTCATGTGAAAGTTTGAATACATAAGCACAGAAAATTGTGAAACTCGATTAGATTTGACAAATTTAATGAAAATTTGGCTGAAAAAATGTAAAAATATTTAGTATGTGACTTTACTTGAAGCGTGTTTAGTTCCTACAAAACAGAGACAGCACACTTCTAAAACAAGGTTGAGTGGGCGTACATCCGAAGTGTCGTTAACGTCTTTGCCCTGGAAAAAAAATTATTATACCGACTTGCAAAATTAGTTTAAGAGATGCACATTGTTGTTTATCTTGAATGTATATATAATTCAGTGACCGACAGTGACATCAACATTAACAACGGTTCTTTTCATGGTAAATTCTCAATCTTCCGTCCTTTAAATGAGACGTGAATACAAGATTAGATGAACAGGGGTTCATTCAAAACCACAAACTGTTTCACACATTAATACACTACATTGATGTTGTGTATTAACACACAGCGATTGACATAACGCATACATTACAAATTATACCTGAAATATAATTTAGACTCCTCATTAATTATACAACTACTAGGCCTTCTGCTCTGTTCCTTTTCTAAAGTATATATGTAGCACTAGAAATATTGCCAACATTATAACATTGATAGTTTTGCACTTAATAAATATATCTGTGATTTTTTTATTGTTGATATTGGGTATAAATAGAGTGGATTAGTATTTATATAGATATATTTATCTTGGCATTAATTCCAAGTAAGAGATGGCCATTAACATTTAACAACATAGCACTATTACAAATGGATTTTCATGTTCTGAAAAAAACATTATCAACTCGGAACACTAGGTGGCAGTCTCATTTCACTTTCAACATTTCCACTCTTATGAGACACATACCTGCAAAAGCCTGCTGGAGAAATATGAGACACAAAGTGAGAATCCAGGTGCGTTCAGTGTGTTATAATAAAGCAACTGAATAAAACGGGTACAAAAATTTGAGATTTATTGAACTTGAAAATAGCATTAAATTCCACTTAAACATTCATTATAAGCAAATACCTACAACATTACACTGAAAATATCACCTGTCACATATAAAACAATGGATACAGAGGATCAGTTCAAACGTAAAAAGCAGCTCGACAGCTAAAAAAATGAAAGTATTAAAGAGGAATCTTCAGAATGAACACAAAGAGCGAAGGCCATGCACAAATAATTACCCACTGTTAAGTTGTTAGAAATGCTGGTTCCTCGAGATGCTTTACCTTCTGCTATTTCTGTTGTGTTGCCTGCTGACAAGTACATTTTGTCCATACTGTGGTCCACTTCTTTGACTTAGAGGTGACGTTTTGTCACCAAGAAATGACACAAAACATTTCAGAGCCCTGTTATTTCACCAATTAAGAAAAAAACAAAACAGCAACAACACATGCAAAAAATCTAAAAATTCACCCCAACCAAACAATACAATGGAGGAAGAATGGAAGAGAAGTAGAAGCACCACTAGGCACACAGCCTGAGGGCGTCTCCCGTCTCTCTGGCACATGTTCAGTATCGCTCGGTTCTGGCCTGCAGCTTGTAGAGAGAAAGCAAAGCCCGGCAGCCTGACTTTTTCTAGTTTCTGGTGAAATCAGCAGCAGGAGGAGAAACCCAAATGCTTGGCCAGTTTTGTTTTTTTTCATTATTTGAAGGGTTGAGGGGAGTGGTGGGAATTCTAACCTCTGCAGCTCAGCATAGAGAAACATGGAGTAGTCAGCAGGACGTGGTCAACGTCACTTCAAGTGTAGGCACTCGTGGCTCTTCAACAGCAGCCGGGAGGAAAAAAAGAAGTATCGCACCAGAAAATTTCCTCCTAAAGCCAAGGTTGATCTTGCAAGTTCTGCTTGGAGATTTACAAGAGTGATTCAGCTCAACGTCACAAACAGATATGTTGGGAACAATGGCAAATTACCTCACTAAATGTTTCACTTACATTTAAAAAAAAAAAGAAAGACTGCAGCAAAAGAGTTTGAACATAAAGAAATGTGGCGAGTCTTTGGTGCCCAGTGTGACAGAAAACCTAACAGAACCATACGTATGAGATCCAATCATCTCCAGTCCCAACTGAGGGTGTTCAAGACAATGGACAACATAAAAGGAGTGTTGCGTTACAACAGGAACCCACAGAAAACAACACACACCAGGAGTGTACTGTATGGCTATACATAAATCCTTCATTTCAGGCAAGGCTCTCCACGCCTAGACATTTGTTACAACAGCTCAGCCACTAATCCTCTCCTTCACCTCCCTTTTCGACCTCTGCCCCCACCCACACGAACCGGGGCAAGTACAACAGTCAGCCATCTTGAACCAGGCAGGTCTGGACTCTCACGAGACACACCAACATACTGAAGAAGAGATACGCCGCCCAAAGCCCTCATTTACACGTGTTAAATCAGTCTATCCTGGCTATTATTAACATAACTCCATTAGTAAGATATCATAAAAAGATGCTGAGATTCAAATATTTCTATGTATGTGAAATTGAAAAAAAAAAAAAGAATCACAGCATAGATGCAGTTTCGCCTGAATATGTATGAGATTTTCATCAAAACTGCACAGTAATTCGGGTCTCTCTTTGCTTGCATATACATTACCAGTAAATTGGTGTGTTGTAGATGGAAATGACTAATCAAACCCTTTTTTTCAAAATGACTTTAGTGAGAGACTGAAAACTAATGGGCACGCAGAGCTGAGGGCACTGCCAGGAGACACAAAGTGCTGATAAATGACAAGTTCCCGCTCAGTGACCCAGAGACCGACACGCCTGCAGCGGGCCCTTCCTCTGACGGGACTCAGGCTGGCGAGACCCGAGGCTGATCTCGTCATGTCGTCTTTTTTGTTGGGAGTGTTGATGGGAGTGTGAGATTATTGGGAGATCTGCTTCAACTGAACGTGACCAGACCAGCCGGCGCAGGTCCGCCTTCTTGCATTGTGATCGGGGTCTTGTTCCAAGAAGGCCGACGACATGGAAAAACTGCTCTCTGAGGAGCTCCAGTAGTGAAAGGTCCATGACACACATACTGCGTCCTCTGAGCGGAAATGGCTTTCATTTACTGCATGATGAACCCAGGCTGCGGGGTCAAACGAGGGGAGGGCCTCTGAGGCAAAGCAGGGGGGTACTGAGATAGATAGTGGCTCGGGTAGCCAGAGGAGACGCTGGGGAAGGGTTGGCCTGTTCGGGGAGGGATTGGCGGGTATGGCGATGCCGAGTAGAAAACAGGAGGCTGGGGGGCAGCAGTTGGAGCTGGAGCCGGATTTAGAATTGGGGCTGCCTGGGATGGAGGAGGTGGAGGTTTCCTCCTCGGCTGAGTGACGGGGGAAGAGCTGCTGCTGGCCTCGGTGAGGAGGGCGGAGGAGGAAGCTCTGGCTGCCGCGGACACATCCTGAGATCGTGAGGTAGAGACGGACGCCTGGGGGAGCCAATGGCCCTGCAGCACCATCTCCTGCAGCTTCTCGATCTTCACCCTTCTCAAGTGGGCCAGCTTCCTGTTGCTCTGGTAGGCATCGATGAAGGAATCCAGGGTCATGTCGCCATCCAGGAACGAATCGGCCATATTCTGTTGACAGAAGTAAAGAGATTTTGGAGAGATTCATTCTTTTTCAACACACCCACAAAGCGGGTTGATATTGAGCCATAGACTTGTACCACTAGGTGTCGCTAGTGACTCAGCTGCTCCCGAGTAGAACATAAGAACAACTGTGACGGATCATATTTTAATTTCTCACACAAAACATTCAACTTAACTTATATTCTTCTAAAGTTTAACATCAAAATAATAAATAAAATAAGACTTCAGCCTAGAACAACCTGAGAAAAGGTGGCAGTCGCTATGTTTCAAGTTTGGAACCTTGCAAGTCAATGAATTTTCCACAACACGTTCCTGCAAAGTTTTGCAGTAAAAGCCTTGAAATGAAGGGTTTATGTCCCTTGAAACCTATGCCAATGATGGAAACACTGGTGTGCTTTTAATTTGAAACTCACACAGGACTTGTTGATGTGTATTTACAGTGTAATGCAGTAACTTTAACACGGCAAGCGGAGCGGATCAAAACGCTTCGTAGTGAAGTGTGAGCGTGTAACATCAGACAATATAAACTGCACCAACTAGTTACAGATGAGAGTTCTCTATTGTGGACGTTGGTCGGAGTAGTTAAGCAGCACTTTGTGCACAACTCTCAACTCTAGCAACACTACAACACAACAGGGAAGCAGCACTCCGTAGCACTGAGCTAATCGGCTTGCGGGGCTCCTGCTAACTAGCCGCATGCTGCTAGCTCTCTCTCCACCTACACCTGACAAATGCCAGTTTAGTCGGGCCATATAATAAACATAACATATACTTAAACCGGTTTGAACTCGTACACCGGACCGGACAAACCGGAAACCTACCCAACCCTACTTGGTAGTATTTGTCTCATAATAAAAGTGCACCATTAGCTAAAACATTTTGGAATTTGACTGATAGCTCAAAAATACTGACAGGACAGGTGGCTATTTCGGGGATATTGTGGTTAGTCAGCCATTCTGCTGACCACATGCTCTCCAACAAGAGCCTTAGATTTGAACAATGATGCCTCTGTAGGAGAGGACATCGACAACTGGAAAAGCAGGTGAACGAATTACAGACTGCTGTCACTGAGCGACACATGAAGTCATCCAGCAGAGAGTGATACAATGCTTACCTCTGTCTCCTCTTCTATTTTGGCTCCCTCCGTCTGCAGTAGGGCCAGCAGAGTGTCCAGGGAGGTGTTTCCTGACTTGTGGTCTGTGAAATAACAGGACAGAGCACAAATGTTATTATTCTGCTGGGCCTGTTTATTCTGTATTTACTGTTCAGTCAAAGCAAAGCAGACCCACGCCATCGACCATACATGTACACAAACAGATACTTTAAAGATGTAAAATTGCTCGCAATCATCTGAAAGACCCACATTACTCTTAATGCTTCATTTTCTAATAGAAAATCTGTTACGACTGCAGACACTGAGGTGGAATAAAGATGTTGCATGCCCTGATTGTTTTGTCTTCTTCATAATAACAATAATTCGTATACAAACCAAACCTAATGTCATTGCACTCTGTTTTGAACACTTTGTGACAAAAGCCCTTTTGTCTTTGAACCAGAGCTACAACAACATTTGTAATATTACAAGACGACAATTAATCACCTCCTTTACACAAACGTTTCACCACATTCGAGTCACAAGGCTCTGGTGTACCGTTTATGCGGCGCTCGAAGGCACGCGCATGCATCGTGAATCAAGTGTGCTCATTCACCAAAAGAAAAATATTCCCCTGGTTCTTAAGTTGAAATGAATGTGTTGGTAATAACAGATTTTAATGAGCCTGTCACACAAAGCTGAGGCAGCCTATGTGTAAGCTGCCAGTCATGGTCCTGTGACTGGCACGTCCAAACAGCCAGAGCGCCTCTCTGTTTGCTGTGAACTTGCAAAGCCCCACTAAGTCAACTGAAACTGACTTGGTGTCTCTAAGGATGGAGCCTGTTTTGTTTGTGCTCCCGAGCAGGACGGGAGCTGGGACTGCATACACAGCACAGTGGCTCTCTGCCAATAAGACCAATGACACATCACACTATACTGATCTCCATTACTGCATTGTCAACTCACCTGCAGTGCCAAACTCTAGATGCAGTGTAGTGGCTCTTTTACAGGAGACTTTAACCTGATATGCTATTCTTCTGTAGGCCTCCTATGCATGGTAACCAAGAGAGCAAAGGTCTAGACTGATTAATTTATGCACTGGACATTGTGTGTAATATACAGTCAGGTCTAGTATTCGGACAGTGACACAACTTTTGTAATTTTGCCACAATGGATTTGAAATGAAGCAATCAAGATGTGATTGAAGTGAAGACTTTCAGCTTTAATTCCAGGGGTTCAACAAAAGTATCGCATTAACCTTTGAGGAATTGCAGCCGTTTTTACACATAGTCCCCCATTTTCAGAGGCTTTGCACAAACTAACATAATTATAAATGTGTCACAATTAGCGTATTCATTATGGAGTCATTACTAAAAATTTGTTGAATGTGTTTATCCTCTGACCACCATAATCTAATCAGTTCATCCTTGGGTCCAAGTGGACATTTGTGCCAAATCTGAAGAAATTCTCTCAAAGCATTCCTGAGATATGACGTTCAGAAGAGTGGGACAGCAACGACCCGAAAACCTAATGCCTCCAACCACGTCTCTAGCCGCCTCACAATAAAAACTAATAATACAATCACAAGTCATGATCAAGGGAGCATAATAAGTGACTGTCAATACTGAGTTCAGCATATAACCTTTTCTGTCAAAAGGTGTCACTGTATGTCCTCCAGTCAGGCCCTTAACTCCATGACTTTGAGTATGGCCAAAGTACAGCACTCTGTCACTGTTTGTCCAACTCCTATTTACACTGTCACTTATGAATTTTGAACATCTACCAGGGCTAAAACGGGTAAATGGGTGTTGGTGAGTAGGTGAGTGAAAGGCCAAAGGCAATAAGACAGCAAAGAAGAAGAAGAAGAAGAAGAAGAAGAATCTTTCCACTGTTATGTTATTAAGTCTGATATCTGGCTAATAAGCACACCAATAAAGCACATCCATGAAGGAGGGCTGCAGTTAAAATGTCAGTGGCACGCCTTGTAAACAGCCTTGACAACTACACACCAGGCCCATATGCTGTTCTAAATTTACTCTAAACATGTGCATCACCCCTTTCTAATGAAAGGTCAGAAAATAAGATTTTAATTCAAACTAAAGCAATTTGACTGTGAGTACTCAGATGCGTCAACAACACTCTTACAGTTAGACCAGGTTTAAGTCACTAGCTGCATGTTGTAACCGCTTGTTAACAACCTTGTCAAACTGGCTACAGTTGCCACTTCAATGCTTATCTTGTTGGACACAGACATATGAACAAGATCACTGATTGCACCATTAAGAACAGGAACCATGAGTGGTAAAGTGGTAAATTTTCTCGTTAAATGCAACTTGTTAACCCTATCCACCTTTTGGTATTTTTTTCTACACTGGTTGGCTATATTGACCAATGGTAAGAAAGAAAATAGTCATGAGAGAGTCCAGGATTTCTGCCAGATTCCTTTCTGTCTCGCTCTCTCAACCATTACAAGGCGGACTCTCAGGCGTATCAGCAGCACTCCTCCACACAGAGCCGATTCTCTGAGCAGGAAGCCTGCCGAGTGCCCAACACACAGTCTGGGCCTGGACATCATGAGACAGCCATTTAGTAATGAATCCACATCGACCTGTGTGGTGAATCTGAGGGGGGAGTTTTGGCCTGCCTCACTGCCTTTCTCTCTCTTTCCCACCTTCCCAACTTCCATGCCTGACAGTCCCATCATCCACCGCTCCCTCCCACCCATGGTGGCCGTTTTACACCAGCTTGCCTGGCAGCACAATGGCTCACTGTGAGCTGCCGTCCTCAGAGGCACTGGATGGCAGTGGTAATGGGGCTGCCTTGACATTCTGGCCAGTAATGGACAGTAAAGGCTGGGGCAGAGACATTTTCAGGAGAGGGTTGGGGAGGGCGGTGATGATGCCGGTGTCACCGTTTCCAAGCGACAACACAGCAAGCTACTGTACGTTGGATCTTTCATCTGGGTCAAATGGCTATGCTTCTCTTAGCTCTGAGCATCGCTGTCTTCCCCCAGCTGCTCTGCAGCAAATCCACAACTAGGGCGCCTCGTGTATGGAAGGCGGGGGGAGGCAGGGGGACACCGGGTAACCTACATTTACGTTCGGTGACAACAGACAAAACCACAGACCTGCATCAGTGTATTGACTCCTGTATGAGAGACTTGGGGGGAGTCGTCATTATTGCCTAAAACATTAAATGAAAAGCAAACGAGCTGCCACGATTGGTTGGTTAATCAATTAGTAGATCAAAAGAAAATTATATGCCAACTATTTTGATAATGGATTCATGTTTTCAGTCATTTTTCCAGCAAAAATGTCAAATATTTATTGGTTCCAGCTTCTTAAATGGAAGAATCTGCTGCTCTTATTTGTCAGTTTTCATAATAAATGAGGAGTCTTTGGGTTTTGGACTGTTAGTTTGACAAAAAGAAGCAGTTTATAGACGTCACTGTGCGCTGTGAAATCTTTTTCAGAATTTTAATAATCTGCAGATCAATCTATGATGAAAATAATCATTAGTGGCAGCACCAATTAAAATTTAATGGGACAACATTTTGCTGTGAATAGTAGCAGATTCTGCCAACTTCAATTCTGGCCTTAAAGATTAAGAACTACTAAATGATGAGCTTTGTGTGCATCGCATACATGACAGCACCAGGCTTTTAGAGTCTGCATGCTCTGCTGAGGAAGAAGACAAACTTTTATCAGCGCAGCCGAGTAATGAATGGCCAGCATGCTATTTTGAGAGGGGTGCTTGGCAACCAGCGTGTCAACAAGGTCACAAGTATCGTCACTCCGTCTTCTTCACACGCTAGGAAGCACTGTGAAGGTGCAGCCTTTTTAAGTTCCCGCAGTGGAGTAAATCAGATCTGGAACATGCTCAACATGAACAGAGTTTGATAAAAGCGACTCCTGCAGCAACATGACACAGGGCTTCTAGTAGAGAGGGCTGCGGCAGCCTCTCATGGGAAACATGAAAACTGGTGAAACAGGTCTCTTCAGCTGGTGCTCATGCAGAATAAGAGCAAACAATTGCAGAACACGTCAGCTTCCTATGACGATGACTGACGGAATGGAAAGGCTTGTTCTTACACTGAAGGCAGGTAACTACAGTCAGCTGAAGTCTATTTATTATCAGTGTTTTATACTGGATATTTCAATGATTGATGATTAGCAGATTAAATTCATTGACTTTTGTGTAAAACTCTGTTCCTGCTACAGACACACTGCGCTGTAAAAAAAAAAAAAAAGGCTTCACATGCCCTGGTTTCTTCCTGAAGAAGACTTATGTAGACTATTAATAGCATACAAAGCATACACAAATTAAAACTAGTGCCATTTTACTGAGTGAGGTATCAAAACACACAGAAAAAATAATTAATTAATTACAAATTAATTCATTAATGATAAATAATTTTTCAAGCAAAAATGCCATACATTTTCAGCTAGGGTTGAGTGTGTACTCGGCAGAGACGTGCATCTCATTGACATAAATAAAGATGGCCGCCGCGTCTCCGCTTCTTCCCACTGTACAAAAGTGAAGCCAAAACATCCCGGGGACAAGTGCTGCCATCTTGCGCTGTTGACGTCATTTGGAGCCAGAGTCTGCAAAGTCGTGACGGGGCGGTGGACCCTCAATGATATCAGATGGGACATGGGCCAAACTAAAAACTCAAAGTAGACATCAAATGATTTTTTCCCAAAGATGGTTTCTGTCATTTTAAGTAGTTCTTATCATGCTGATGTTTGTTCAAGTTTGGTTTTAATTAGTTATTTGATGCTATTAAAAGGGGCTGAAACCTCCTGATTGACAGCTGAGCCCTGCTCGCGATTGAGTCAGGAGGGTGTATGGGCGGGAACTCGACACCGCGGCTCCACCGCCCGATCACCACTGTGCAGACTCTGGCTCCAAATGACATCACCAGCGCAAGATGGAAGCGCTCGTATCCGGGATATTTTGGCTGGGAGGAAGTGGAGTGAATTAAAACTTGCATCCGTGCGTGCAGCCTGTTGCAGCTGCTCCAGCTCGTTTCTGATCCTGAAGTTTAAAACGCTGAGATGAACCAATCGGTACAAAAAAAGTTTCTCTTTCTTGTGAGAGCTGTGCTGCTGCTGTACCTAGGGTGGACTTGCGAAGCTGATAGGACTCAAAGTTCTCCTGAAGACGGCGGTAGCGCTTGCTGAGCTGCTGTTTCTTGTCTTCCAGTCTGGGCTGCAGGTCGAGGTTTTGCTCTGCCAGGGTTCGGTTGTTGGCCAACGTCATCTCCTTGCTCTGCTGGACTTCCTGCATCTACAAAAGAAAACAAAACACGTCAGTAAACAAGTTTGTGACATTAAGGCAGAAGTCATGACAGACAGACGGGACTTCTCTTTAATATAATAGACTCAAATTTAACCGTGAGGGACAATTAATGATTCTTTGCTGCGAAGTACCAAAGAAAGAAAACCATACTAAAGTGAATATTAACTATGAATCATCGCACTTGACCTGCCAGTTTTCACACTCCCACAAGCCTCTTTACATATTTAGAAAGACAAATCATGTTCATCAGCACCTTGTCTGTACAAAGAGAAATCTTTGCTTTATCTACAACCGGTTATTGTCCCATGTCCCATTTTAAAAATTCTCAAGCAGGTTTAAAAAATAAAGACCGACCGTTTTGTTAAAGAGTAAAATCCATTTTGTTTAACCAAAAACACAAGTTGCTCGGTCAGGAAGTCTCGCTCTGTTGCCTCATCTAGATTGTCTCAGCTAAATATTCAGCCATGACTTTGGAAATAAATCCTTGTGGCAGTTCCTCTCCGTAAATCCCAACCGACTCTGACTCAGCAGCTCACCTCTTCCGAGATTTCAAAGTTGAGCGAGACTTGTGTTTCTGGTTAAACAAAAAAACATAAAATTATATCTCTGTCGACATCTGGGTAACAACCTCAGCCTGTGAGGGGCAAAAAAAAAAGAAGCACTTTCAATGAACTTTGACGGTCAGAGTGGCCCCCAAACAATTATGCGGCAGCCGCAGCAATCTACTGGACCAATTCCAAAACGTTTGGTTTGAATCGCTTACTCTTCAAAACAAGTAAACATAGAGTCCAGGTTTAAAAATACCGGAATTCCCCTTTAAGCTGTCTTTTTAATTAGTTTGTGGCCCCAACAGGTAAATCAGCTCTGCAACCTTATTAATGAAACCTTCAAACATTTTAGATGAATGAGGTGTATAGATTCTGAAATGACATCATCAAAAAATGTATTTAAATTGGATGTAAGCTACATGACACGGGTGTTTTCTACACGGTTATTGTAAACAAGCATTGTGATTGGTTCTATATGGTTTACCTTTATACCCTGTTACTAAACCTTTTCAGGACAGACAGTTTGACAGCAGCAGAGCCACAGGTGTATCTAATAACTCTAATCATGGCTACATTCCATTCAGGTGTGCCACTACCTGGGCCCTGCCATTGTGTAACCCTGACTCACTCACTGCAATTAAAATCACTCACTCGCTCACGTATTCACTATTCCCCACATAAGACTCTTTCGCTATAACGAGCAGTAAACTTGTATTATGATGTTGACTCATCACCGACGGGTGTTTTAACTTTTTTTCACAGCTGACTGCGACATGGAGAGGAGCCATCATCAATGTTTTCAGTTATGCTGCACTCGCGTCAAATTGTTCAGAGCGTATTAACAAGGAGCCGATTTGGAAGAAACGTTCACGTCAGTCTCCGAGTTGTAATTCCGAGTCTGAGATAATTTAGGTTAGGCGCCGTGGCTGCGCCGATTGACTGCGCACCGCTGTGGCGCCGCACAAGGAGCGCAGTGGTGCCGCTTAGTTAAGAACTAAGTGTCAACAAACCTCTAACAAAATGGCTGCAAATCCTCCCTCACTGGCAGTTGACATGTGAAACATTATTTTCACGAACTGTTTGTTTGTATCTGGTTTCACTTGTTAACAAACCGTTACAAATACTTAGCAAAAGAGGCTAATTTTAGTTGTTTTAATGATGACGTGACTACAAGGCTAGCAGTGGGGCTAATCAGCTGAACAACGCGAACGTGAACGACCCAAAAACGGAACAACAGTCGTTTTTTTCTGTTCTTCGCATTCTGCTGGAACAATGCAGCAGTACACCTGAGCTTTTCATGTGACAAGTCAAAATGTCTGCAGTGGTCAGTTACCAACTTTCATACTGGGCAGATCGCGTGTGTGGCTTCAGTAAAGTTGGGAGCCGCACATTGAGACATCCTGACATTAATTCCTAGTATAAGTAAAGCTGCAGAAACACTGAATCCTGCATTTCCCATAATGCAATTTAATGTAATCTTTCTTTTAGCCTCCTCCTGCCTCCTGGATGACCACGTCTTTCAAACCTCACACGTCCAGTTTGCCATGCAGGCTTTCTGTAAAAGTCTCAGGCTGATGACATCATTAGGGTTAAAACCTCACACAGTAGATTTAAACATTAAAAAGTGTTTTTAAAAGCTGATGTGGTGGAAATGGAACTTCATGTAATGTAGGTCTGAATTGAAACCATGAAGACAGGTGGGGAGAACATGATGCAGCGTGAACAGCGGAAGATTAAATAAAAACAGTCTCCTGCCATTTCTCAAATGACTCATTTAACACATCCAACCAACATGTTGTGTGTGCGCAAATATAACCAGGAGATGTGGGAAAACTAAAAATACACTGTAGCGTAGGTCGTGATTGTGGAGTAGTTTTTATAAATGACTGAGACAGGTTGTGTTTGGCGGTTGGACTGACTGGGGAAAATAACATTTCACGCTGGAAAAGCAGCTAAATACGCCCATTACCACTGCACTTTGCACGGTCGTATCCTGAGATCACTGGCTTTTCTTTACAAGGGCCGATTTGCTCATTCTGCTGCAGAAGCAGACCTTTAAATAGCATCCACAACTGCGGGCTTGTTCTGTCAAACCAAACACATAACTGTTTGCTGGGGGGAAATACTCTCCAATGCTCCAGTCTCTCCGCACAGGCTGAAATAATCACAGGAAATGTGGGTTAAGCATGTCTGGATGGACCGCAGACCTGAATTTTGACACGCTAGCATAATAAACCACAATTAGATGCAGGTGCCAGTAATACACCACACACAGAAAAACAAAACCAGCCGCTTAAAAATGTCTCACAGGAACTAAGAGTTGCGTAACGAGCGAGAAATAGAACGAGTTTGAGACCCAACTACGGCTGGAGAACTAGGCGTGATAGGTGATGTTCTCTTCTCTGTCCCCACTTTTGGCAAAAACCATCAAAATTTTTATTTAAAAAGTATCTAAAATTTTTGTTCAAAAGCTAGACAGACAAATCTGCTCAACTACTACTACTACTAATAATAATAATAATAATTGATTGGATTTATATAGCACTTT
>JBBPCS010000386.1:2513077-2530841 GCA_037974645.1 Hollardia meadi | reverse complement strand
CAATTAAGTAATGAGGGATGATTAGGTGGCCATGATGGGAGGAAGGCCTGTTTTGGGAATTTAGCCAGGGCACCGGGAACACCCCTACTCTTGTGAAGAGCGCCGACGGGATCTTTATTGACCACAGAGAGTCAGGACCTCGGTTTAACATCTCATCCGAAGGACGGGGCTCATTGCAGATATTTCCATTATACATGTCAGCAGATTAACAAGAAACTTCAATAGAGACATCCGAACTCGGCCTGATTAGGTCTTTAGATTAGAATCGTTAATTTTCCCTCTGAAACATGTCCACCATTGTATGTATCCTGGTCACAATCCTTTAAAAATATAGAAGATGTGTATCAAGACTGATTGTCCATGTCATGCGCTTCTGTCAAAATAAATAACCCGATATAACGTGGCAATATTGCAGAGATGACTGCTTTCACAAAACATTAACACAATGGCATTTTTGATGAATAATGAATAGTCAGGTAAGTTCGGAAAATTACATCACTTTACGGTAATGCAGCCTTTAAAAAGAGGAAAAGATAGAACTTATAGCCATATCACGATATAACGATATCCAAAGTCTCATATTCCAATATCGATATACACCGATCAGCCACAACATTAAAACCACTGACAGATGAAGTGAATGACATTGATCATGGCTACAGTTCAATGTTCTAGTGGGAAACTCTGGGTCCTGGTATTCATGTGGATGTTCTTTGACCCATAAAACCCACCCAAACTTTGTTTCAGGTGGACGCCTTACGCTCTTTGTCACGTTCCTCGGGCTGTTCCTGAGCAGTTTTTGTGGTGTGGCAGCACACATTGTCCTGCTGGGGGACCAATGTCATCGGGTTTGCCGATGCCATGGGGGGGTGTGCTTGATCTGCCAGGGTGTTTGGGCGGATGGTTTGTGTCAGTTGGCATCCACATGAATGTCAGGATTCAGGGTTTCCCAGCAGAATATTGACCTGTAGTGAGATCTTCAACTGTCAGTGGTTTTAATGTTGTGGCTGATCGGTGTAATATCAATATATTGCCCAGCCCTAGATGTCGTTATTTGATTTTTGATTTCCCAATATTGATATTAGTATCAGCCCCAAAACTCCGGTATCTGTGAGGCTATCATCATGAGGAAATCCAATTAAATGGCCCTTGAGCAAGGCACCAAGACCCTGACCAACCTGTTCAGTTACAAATTGATACAAATGAACTTGAACTACAGCGTACATGCTCCGTAAAAACCCATTCTTGGATTAGTGAAGGCCTCAGAAATATCACGAGCCAAAGGTGAGAGACAGTTCTCAGCTTAATCTGAACCCACTTTAAAATGTGAAGCTTAAATGAGCCGAAACATTATCATTAAACTGGGTCACATGCAAATCAAGATCGTACCGGCTTTAGCTCAGTGCTGATCAGAACGTTGCTGAAAAGATCTTGAATTTTTTTAATTCAAAAAGCTTGCCAAAAAGAACCTACTATTGAGCACATACAGTTTGCATTTAACATATGACAAAAAATTAGTGATGCACACACATTAAATGTGGGGAGAGAAACATGATACACTGGGTGTAAAATGCATGACAGCACTATTTGCATTATTCAAAGAGCAACATTTGCTGCCTTCAGTGTTTGCTTTGCAAAGTGAGAAGATTATTGCCTACAGCAAAGCATGTTTTTAGATCTCAGACAAGGGTTCGTCTATATACTACAGCTGTATACGCAGCACTTTTCAGCACTCTCCGGTTTCACTCAACACCTTATGACACCCACTGCCTTTGTTCCCACAAAGAAAGAATTTCCCAGACAGTTCCACCTTTGGCTCAGGCATGTCTTTACTTGGCTCATTCTCTTCCATCTCTCCCATAATCTTATGACTGACTCTAAGTCAACAGCTGCAGTGTCAGTGCAGTAAACAAGTCACTCCCTCTCTGTAACCTATGGGAAGAGGAAAAAACGAAACCATGGAGACAATCAGACAGGGTGTGGATCAAAAACAGAACTGACAGAAAGCAGAAAAGGCTCGCAGCGCAACATTCATCCAAAGAGCTAATAATAAACCCCACTGTATTCTTCTTGCTTCAGCAAGGTGAAACGGCTGTGGTGCACTTAACCTGATGTACAGCAGCTTGTAGTTCCTCATGTCTGAGAAGAGGGGCTTTAATCACATTTTAGCTGGCGAGTCCTCGCCCTCAAATGAGCTTTAATGAAACTTGCCAGAGGGAGAGCTACAGCATCATGACGGCACGCAAGAAAAACTCCTGCATCCTGAGCATGTGTTGTGTTTGTAATTACTGATCAACCACTAGGGTACAATGGGAGAAAGAAAAGTCTCTTAAGAAGTACTTTAAAGTTAAAAAAAAAAAAAAAAAGACAGAGAGAGAGAGAGTGCTGTGAGAAAGATCTTCCAACACCGGGGATCTGCTGGAGCCGATTCAGCAGCAGGACATTAGAGTAGATTAAAACCCACACTGGTAATTTTGGAAAGAGCGTCGGCCTGGGAAAATAATCAGGAGACAAATCCTGTTCAAAAATCTGTCTAATCTGTCAGGGCTCCCTCTTGATATGCCAAATTTCTGTCTGCCAAAAAAAACCTTTCTAGGGACTGCGGCTTGTATTAGCTGCGTGCATGGAAATTCTGAGGCTTATCAGCTGCTTATCATGATAAGGACCTTATGATAGAGTGCAAAGCAAGTCCATGTTAATTGGGGAAAAAAAGTCCTCTAGCTACTGAAGGAGTCCAACCAATGGCCTGTGGCCTGTGTGTGAAACTCTCAAAGTGGCAATGCTACCTTCACATTTCTGCTGAATTAGCCCAGTTAGATCTCAATGCATAAATTAATATGGTGGATTTGGCACACTCAATATTACAGAAACTGATATGGACAACATCTGATGCCATCGTGGTTCTAGGTGTACATTGACCTGGTTAATTATTCATATTCTTATATAAGGGTGTTAAGTTCTGGTTTCCTCGGTATCGCTCCATCTGTGCCAGCAGAAGTCATAAATTGGCAGTTTGGCACGACGACCCGTCTGAAAAAGTGTGTCGAAGATAAGAGATTACATTTACATTTCTCATGAAAATGACTCATCATTTGAGTGGCCGTTGAAGTATGTGCTTTTTCTTAGTTGCTATTGTACACAGACGAGCTCCTGTTGTCTGGAGAAGTGCAGTTTTGTTTTCCAGCAACGATGTCGCAAACTGGCAACCCTCGTGTGTTAAAACTTGAGACAATGCCTGCACCCCCCTCCCTCCCGCTCCGTATCAAGGTTAACGTTATTTGTACCCTGTGTTTGGTACCGGAACACTTATTTATGAACAAATCTTAAACGTAATTCGAGGCAACCATTTCCGTGAGTGCACCGAGGGTATGTTGGGAAAGCACAACAAAGGGTTGAGGGAAGAAGAAGAAAAAAAAAACAGGAAAAAGGAGTCAGTAGCTAGCTAACGTTAGTCTACAAAAAGCGAGTAGCTTAACGTACCTCATCCATCTCATGCACCATTTTTGTGAGTTTTTCGTCGTCCTCCAGAATTTCGTTGAGTTGAGTCATCGTGTAAGCGCTAAACTTGTTGGAAAAACTAGACATTTTTTCAGCTCTTGTTGTGTGTTTCTTGCTCGCCTGTGATCCCTCCTCTCGCCTTTCAGATTGTGACAGCTGACTGAGCTTCCCTTACCGGAAGTAGTCAGAGAGGACGCAGGGCCCGGTGATGCCTTCACGCGCCGTCAGAAATGTCGGAATTACCGGTAAAACTCCATAATGGGCGTCAATTTAGCGATAATCGTTCAGCGATGGACTCTTATCAAATTCGACATTGTAATAACATAATTTTACTTTATATATATTAAGGCTTTAATTTATTTTAAAATAACAATACATTTCATTGATGAATAATAGTTTAATATTAAGTCACACTGCATTTAATTTCCATGTGTTGATACTTTATTTTCAAATCCAATATATTTAACTTATGAACATTTTTGTATTAAAAATTAATAAAAAAAATTAAATATATTGAAATTGATCACTATTAGTTTTTGATTTTTATAACATCCACCCCTCATATTTACAACAAATTTATTAATATATAATTATTTAGAACTGAGAAAATATATTATTAAAATGCAATACAGTCTGTATGTACATACACACGCTTAGCGTGTGGTTTAATACACAGTACTACCAATGTTCCCAATGTTTAAACTGACTCAAATCTGAAAGGGTGATTTACGAGGCGACATTAAATGCAGCATTTGGTATTAATCCAACATGTTTCCATAGGGGCCAACATGTAGTATATTTTTTACAGTGTTCATTACATGTGTCTTTCATTTACAGTGATTTATGTAATTATATATCTCTAGTGTCATTATTTGAATCATCCTTACAACAGACTATCATAGATCTCCACAGTGTTGTCTTTTCTTTGTAGTCATTTCAGTACTTACTTATGAAATTGCAAATTATATAATTGAGCAGCCTTGAAAAGAAACACATCTTTTCATATGTTTCGATACATTCAACTGGTACAATGTGGTACAGTGGTGGCTGTTAACTGAACTGCAGTCAGCATTACAGTAAATCAAGTGTTGAGTGTTGAGTGTTTTAAGTCCTCTGTGGTCTTAAGTTCTGTTCGAGGACCTCTGACCATCTGCACAAAACAGTACCTATGGTTCGAATCCCGAAATACACAAATTGCTATGAACCCTTCAAAACTTCCAGCAGTCCAATCCCATTTCCACACCCGACAGTTCATCCTCAGTAGCGCATGTTGCACTCTGTATCACTGCCGCTGCTGCAGCTGCTTTGTCGTCTCCGCTGCCTTCCACCATCTGACTTCCAGCTGAGTTCTTTGGGCGGGTTGAGGACCTCGGCCCCCGTCTCAATGCCTAGAAGCTGCCTCTGCACCAGCTTGCTGTACAGCCCACCGCTGGCCATTAACTGACCGTGAGACCCCCGTTCGGCCACGCGGCCCCTGTCGATCACGATGATGTTGTCGGCCTTCTCCACTGTGCTGAGCCGATGTGCGACCACCAACATCGTGTGCTCCTCCATGATGTTGTTCAGAGCCTGCTGAACCTGCGGCAGATATACATCAATAGAGTATTTATCATAGGCCTGTTTCTTTTGTACGTCACATTGCATTTGGCATTAGTGGACGTAGTTTTTCACTTACGATGTGTTCACTCTCTGCATCCAGGGCGCTGGTCGCCTCGTCCAGGATAATCACACGGGGGTTACGGATGAGAGCTCTTGCGATGGCCACCCTTTGTTTCTGGCCCCCTGACAAATGGGTGCCTTTTTCTCCAACACCTGGGGAATGATGAGGAGCAATAATTCAAGTGTATGGCATCATCTTTATTGCACAGATGGCAGTTAGCTCCATTTCCTTTTTATAAAATCTAAATATGTAGGTACCCATTACGAGTTTTTATATTTTGGGGGGGAATTTTTGACTTTGTTTGGGTAGTAGACCGTAGAGAGATGACTGGAAAGAAGCGTAACAATGCTGCCACTTGGTGACATCATTAAAATGCCCAATGTTTCCATATTTATCCATCTGACACACAACTGTACATCTGCAGCTATAGACTCCATTACTTCCTGTCTTTTAGCAATAAGTAAATGGACGAGCGGCAATATCTTCAAGTTAAACGAGGACAAAATTGAAATCCTACTAGTCAGCCATAAATAAAAAGAGAAATGCTGTGTAATAATCTGGGGATATTAACTCCTTGGATTAAAGGCTGCTGGTTTATCGGAAGTTCCTAGAAAAAGCTGAAAGGAAATCGGGGATGCAGCTTTTGTCAATTACAGCCCAAAGTTATGGAACACACTGCCTGTAGATATCAGAGAAGCCAGCTCACTAAATATTTTTTAAAAGAAAGCTAAAAATTTACCTCTTCAATTTAGCATTTAACTAACTATGACTTTCCAGATACAGCATGCTATTTTCAACCTTTTTTAATATTTTTATTCAGTTTTTTTATTTGCCATCTATGATTCTCTGTAGTCTATTTTCATGTTTGCATCCGTCATCTTATTTTTTACTATTCACATAGGCTTTTATTCTCCATTTTATTTTACATTATCTATGCCTCTTTTTACTCATCTTTATTATCACCAAGCTTACACTGATTTTCTCTCCCTGTGTTTAAGTTCTTTTTATGTCTTTTTTTGTGATTGGTGCTTGTAATGTCTTTTCTGTAAAGAACTTCTGCATTTCTTGTATGAAGGGTGCTCTACAAATAAAGTTTATCATTATTATTATCATTATTCTCAAAGGTCTCGGAAATGTATTTGAAAAATTCAACACCAAAATAAGTTGGTGTGGCTGCTGAGGTCAATTATAAATATCTATCTATATATATCTACCAAATTAGTTTACATAGTATGTTTCACAACAAAGTAACACGGGACAAGATCTCCTTGTCAGGAGGCCGGTGCAAAGAATAGCTAATAGTAGTAAACTTAGGTAAGTCATGCATGCAGTAATCTACATATGGTGTAGAAAAAAACATAAATCAACCCCTCTCTAGCAAAAATTCTGACAATTGTTGTTTAGTATTTGTTTCCATTACAATGATCGCTGACTGGGTGTCCAAGCTTATGCAATGGCTGACTTATAAATGAACTCATGTAATAATTACTTGTCTCGTAGCCTTTGGGGAGGGTGCTGATAAAATCGTGAGCATTGGCCTTGGTGGCAGCCTGCATCACAACCTCCATGGGGGTGTCGGTCAGGCCGTAGGTGATGTTCTCCTCGACCGTCCGGGCAAACAGCACCGGCTCTTGGCCCACGAGAGAGACCTGCGGAAACAAAATATCAAATGGGTGGCTTTATGTGTAAAAGACCTAAAACATTGACTGAATATAAAGATGGACGACATGAGAGCTCCAAAAAAGTGAAGCCAAAACATTTCGATCGCCCCCTGGTGGCTGGCTGCAGTATAGGTCATAAACCCCTCCTCCTCAGTGATTTCAGGTAGGACATGGGCCAAACTACAAACTTATAGTACATCTTAAATACATTTTTCCCAAAGATGGTTTCTGTCATTTTAGGTAGTTCTTATCACGCTGATGTTTGTTCAAGTGTTAATTTTTCTGATCAGTTTGGTTTTAATTAGTAATTTAATGCTGTACATACAGGGGTGAAACGTCATGATTGACAGCTGAGCCCTGCTTGTGATTGGGCGGGCGGTGTATGGGCGGGAACTCGATACCGCGGCTCCACCGCCCGATCATTACTGCACAGACTCTGGCTCTGAATGACGTCACCAGCGCGAGGTGGCAGCGCCCATATACGGGATATTTTGGCTTCACTTTTGAAGTGGGAAGAAGTGGAGACGCGTCGTCCATTTTTATTTATGTCAGTGACCTAAACCAATAATGTAACAAGTTCAGTGTGTAGAAAAAGCCTGGTCTATCCTCTGTGTCACAGAGCTCCATAGAACTTTAGCAGAGCTCTCTGTCGTGTGTGACACAAGAGGTAGCAGGTAAACACTGAGGTATGCAGAGATCGTGTATTTTCGTTGATTACGTCTAGCGGCGCATGTAAGCGTATTCAAGCTCATGCACTCACGTCAGACGTGGTGTGCACCCCACCCACCATGCCGGTGGAAAGTAAGGTGAAGTTTCTTAGTCCACAAAACATTTCTGGAGCTTTACAGGAAAACAGCGTTGCAACTGAAGATGCTGGGGACTTGTTTCAAAACGATTTTCTTTTTTAAGCGTAAAATGGCTTCATACAGCTCATCCGGTGTAGTCCAAGTCTTCAGAAACCCCAAGAAACCCACCCTTTTTCACACTAAAATCCACTTCAGACGGGGCTCATGCTAACACTTTTAGCTTACCGGCTAAAGTGAAGATTTTGGCTTCAAAAAAGGATGTAAATACCGACTTTTCAAATCAATTTGAGATCTATGGGCTTCTGGAGACTTGGATTATGTCAGAATTATGTATGAGGTCATTTTATGTTTTTATTTAGGAGGGCTTGTTTTTTACATTGTAAAAACGCCCCTAGCTTCTTCAGTCGTTATGGAGAATGCTGCAACGCTGTTTTGCTGGGAAGCTCTATAAATGTTTTGTGGACGAAGAAACCTGACTTTTCATCGGCATTGGGGGTTAATAAATAATGCCAGATTTTCATTTTTGGCAGAACTAATCCTTTAAAAACACATCAATGAGCCACACTGTTGCACCTGGTGACATGCTCCATCATTACAAGCAACATGGGAAGTCGAGAGCACATGCATGGCTCAAAATAAGACCCACAAATGAGCTGAATGTTGAAATGAAATGACATATTTGTGACCTGCTGTGAGAACCAACAGGCTCGGGTTTTGAGTGCCACAAACAAGGTAGGAAAGCTGGAAAGTACTGACAAAAGTTTTGGTCTTTTCATGAGATTTGTCAACAGTAAGACACGCCATTCTTATCCGTTACAGGGACATGTTCCAGCCTATCCTAAATGTTGAACTCAATCAATTACACTGATGTAGACTGACCTTGGAGTGCAGATAGTCGTGCCGGAGGGCGTGCACTGGCTTTCCATCCAGCAGCACTTGGCCTTGCTGAGGACGGTAGAAGTTTTCCAGTAGAGCCACACAGGAGCTCTTCCCGCTGCCCGAAGGTCCCACAAGGGCGGTCACCTCGCCGGGCCGCAGAGTGAATGACACTCCCTGCAAGACACACCAATTAAGGAGGTGATTTCTTAAGCAAAAATATACATTATATGAGTCTGAGTGAAATAGGAGTGACCTGACCCCTGCTGTGTTGTGTTATCTACATTGTGGCTGCAAGATCCCTTGAACAAACCTTGAGAATGTCAGTCTCAGGGCGTGTTGGGTATGCAAACGTGACGTCTTTGAATTCAACCAGACCGGCGCATGTGTCCGGAGCTTCGGTGCCGTCGGCTGGGTGATTGGGTTCCCTGTCCAGGTACTCGAAAACCTTCTCAGCAGCTCCAACTCCCTGCATGAGGCCCGTGTACACCGATGCTATATTCTGGAAGATGAACCACACACGTGGCGTCGGTTACAGGGGTAACTTTCCCGTTAATTGTTTTCATATACACATGATGAAAGAAATGATAATATATGAAATACCTCGAGACATTCTCCCAGTTCAAGTATGTATATGAAAAAAGATATCAAGTCAGCACTCCTCATCTGGTTGGTTACTACAAGGTGGCCGCCATAGTAGAGGATAGCAACCTCTAAACCAAGCTCTGAGATCTGGAAAACACACACAGACCCTATTGATGCATACACAGTGACATACAGCAATAAAGAAATAATATTTTAACAGCTTTAGAGCTTCATTTGATGCTGCAACTGCTGATACTTACACAACTGGACCACATGTAGCAAGCATAGGCCAGCGCTTGCTTTTTGTTGAGCTGGAACATGAGCAAAAGCTTGGCGTAGTAGGAGTCGGCCTCGCCGCACTCGTTGGCAAAACTCCGTACTGTCCTCATGGCTGAAATGGTCTCTTCTGCGACTTTATTGGCCTCTGCGAGGGTCGTTTGCACCTCTTTGGTCAATTTCTGGAAAAAAAACAAAAGTGAATTGAATTTTATGTACAAATTAAAGAGACCATATGATACATTTGGGGGTTTTCCATTACTTTTAGTGTGTTACATATCTTTTTGTGTATGTACAAGGTCTGCTAAGTTGAAAAGTCCACGGCAAAGGGAGCTCCTTACTCCCACAGAAAATACTGCCCCTGAAGTGCCTGAAACGCCTCATCAGTAAGTTTAGCCTTTACTTCTGTGACTTTGTTACATCACTATGTCACACTTGGCACGCCCTTGGGCAGTGCTGTAATTTGGCACGCCCCGACCGAGAAGAATTTTGTAAGAGGCATCATGTCGACGAGATGCTGGGTGTTTTTCACTGCGAGGGCAAATTCCCTTCGTACAACCGCCGCCATTGTTGCCGTAGCTACAGCTGTGTTTTCAGCTGCTCAAGTAGCCTTTGGTAACTGAAATCAGGTTATGGTAAGGGGCGTGACATTTCTGACACACACACTAAGCGGTTTACCAATCACAATGGTGAGTGGGCCAGCTCACCAATCAGAGCAGTGTGGGCTTTTCGGGAGGGGGGCCTTAAAGAGACAGGAGCTAAAAGAGAGTGTTTTAGACAGAGGATGAATAGGGTGCTGCTGCAATGGACAGCATGGGAAAGATAATGTGTTTTTTGAACATTAAAGCCTGTAAATGTATTCTAGTATAAACGTAAAATCAAAATATTAACTTAAAAATTAGCACAATATGGCCACTTTAAAAGATCAACAGAGACACAGACAACCTACTTTACCTTGTAGTATTCGCCATAAAGCTGGGAGATGAAGGTGATGAAGGGGAATCCCATGACGGCCACCAGTGTGAGCTTCCAGGAGATCCCAAACATGAAGATTAAGTGTCCAACAGCCTTGATGCTGCTTCGCAGGAAGATGTTGACATTCTGGGAGATGAGGTCGCTCACCTGGGTGGTGTCAGCTGACAGGCGCGATATGATGTCACCTGCAGGGTGATACATGCATGGAAGAGCATTGGAAGGACTGCTCTTTTAAATAAAAGAGACCCACATACGGAGGGAGGAATCAAATAATATGCATGGAGAGATGGATGTATAGTGTTCCAATATCACCTGTATGGTTTTCATCAAAAAAGCCAATTTCCTGCCTCATCAGAGTTCTGAAGAGATGGTTCCTGAGCCGAAGGTTTAATCTCGCAAACAACAGGGTGAAGACTCCTCCACGTACTCCCATTGCAAGTGAGCTGAGGAGATGATGAGGGTGTCATTAAAAGAACCCAAAAATTAAAATTCTGTCATTGTCCTCTCAGCCCCCATGCCGACTCAGGGGAAGTTACTTAGTCCACAAAACATTTCTGGAGTTTCGCAGCAAAAACAGCGTTGATGTAAACAATGTTTTGTGGACTAAGAAACTTCACCTGACTTCCCGTTGGCATGGAGGACAGCAGATCATTTTAATTAGACTAAATTTTTATTTTTGTGTTAACTGTTCCTTTAAGTGTTTATGTCTGGCTTTTTCTTTTGGTATGTAAAACCTAACTTCTAGCCATGTCATATGTCATTATGTATGGGGTGGATGTTTTTCAAAATTAACTGAAAACTAATAGTGATCAATTAAATATATTTACTTTTTAAAGTCCCCCTCCAGTCAGAACTGTGTTTTTCTTCCAGTTGAACGTTTGAGCTTCACTGTGTAGAATGATGTATGTGCAGAGTCTTTCACATGCTCTGAAAATCTGATTTGAAGAGGCGGGGCCTACGAACAAGAATTGTGACATCACAAATAGTCTGGAAGCCAATCCTGGTCCAATAATCAGCAAACACAAGTGTGATGTGGAAACTTGAATGGACTTCACAGTGAAGGAGGAGACATCTTGTGTCCAGCAGGAAAACTTGTGAAATGAAAAATATTGGCATATTCAGATATTCTGGAATTTTTAATGAGGGAGAAGGAGTAGGCGCCATTTTAAGTACTTTAATGTGGGAATTCTACTTTTTTGTGCAAAAGTTAGACACACATTATATATATTTTTTGTGTAACTTAATACATGTGTGGAGGGGAAATAAAAAACAATTTCATGAGAATTAAATACTGCTACTCATCAATTAAATATATTTAATTTCAAAATAAAATATCAACACATGGGAATTAAATGCAATGTAACTTTCATTATAAAACTATTACTCATCAATTAGATTAATTTAATTTTAAAATAGAGTATCATTACATCATTTAAGTTGATATATTGCAATTAGAACTTCTTTCTGTGGACATTTTAATCAGGAATCAGTTTTTATTTTAGCGCCTTGCAGTTCAGTTCACTTTTATCCATTGACATAAAAACGCCTCTCCACTTCCTCCCACTGTACAAAAATTAAGCCAAAATATCCCGGGTGCGAGCACAGCCATCTTGCGCTGGTGATGTCATTTGGATCCAGAGTCTGCGCAGTAATGATCGGGCTGGGAGTCGCCCAATTGCGAGCAGGGCTCAGCTGTCAATCATGACGTTTCACCCTGTTTTTATAGCATCAAATAACTAATTAAAACCAAACTGATCCGAAAAATGAACACTTGAACAAACATCAGCGTGATAAGAACTACCTAAAATGACAGAAACCATCTTTGGGAAAAATTTATTTAAGGTGTACTTTGAGTTTTTAGTTTGGCCCATGTCCCATCTGCCAACATGGAGGGGGAGGGGTTTATGATTTAAGGCCAGTTGTTTTATTTTGAAAATGCATACAGGATCACAGTGATGGCACATCATTGCTGACTGCACCATCAAAAGACACTCACCTGGCTAAGGCCAGTGCTGACACCGTGAGCATAGGCCTAGCAAAATGCTCCATGCTCATGTGGACCACAATGCTGTCTATTGCCCTCCCATAGTAGTAAGGTATGAAGACCTCACCTGCAGGTCAAAGAGAGAGACCAAAATAGAACGTGAGGGCAGCCCACATACCTTTGGGTCTCACTGGACCTGACTTTCCATACATGTAATGTTCCTAAATGTCATTGATGATCAAGATGATTAGTGAAAAGAAAACTGGTACAAGTATGGCCGTCACTAACGATTAATCGTTTAATCATTTCATTAAAGTGAAAAATGCTCATCACAGTTTCCCAGAGCCCAAGGTGACGTCTTCAAACTGCTTCTTTTTTCCCACCAACAGTCCAAAACCCAAAGACTCTTCGTTTGCTGTCATGTATCCTGACATTTAAGAAGCTGGAAGCAGCAGCGTACACCACGCTGTACTTGTAAAAGTGTCTGTGGCCTTCATTTGCCCACCCTAATGCTGCTTTCTGTGTTCTGGGCCCAGTAGCCGAGTAACTTCTCCTTTAATTACACGGTTGATTGTGGTTTGCTGTGTTTGCACCTCGCACTTTATCCTTAGTTTTGTTTGTTTGTGTGAGTATGTACAGAGCACTGCCTTTTGAAGTGTTTTAGAGTGGGGGGGGTGTTTTTAGAGCTTTGTCAAAATCAGCCCTTCCACACGGTCAGTAGTAACACATTAGAGATGCAACAGAGTGCATTACTGGCTGTAGCGCCCCCTGACACTGTTTTATCTCTTGATTTTAATGTCATTACCCTAATTGCTGCTACATATTTTTGTAGTATGTTGATGTTTAGGCTGGTTTAGTGTTTTTAATAAATACAGCTGTTTTTAAATCTTGGAAGCGTTGTCTCTGCCATCTCCTTCATGGTATCGTATTGTTATAATGTAACAGAGTTTTGTGACTTTTCTTCTGGTTTGTGTGACTGATTCTACAGTTCTGTTTATCTTATTTGTTTATATATGTTTTTTTAACAAAAGCAGAAACATTCATAATGAAAATATTTCTTGGGTTTATATCAAACGGCCAGCAGCGGGCCTGGTTGTCTGGTTGTGCCGGACTGTTTGCCGAAAGGCAAAGCTCTCCATTTACCAGTTGATCTACATTCCAACCCTCACCTGTGGCTATTAGCTTTGGGTAGTGACCAAAAGAATGGGTGGTGGCTACTGGGCTCAGCCTTAGATATAGGGAGAGGAGCTCAGAGTAGAGCCGCTGCTCCTTCATGTCGAAAGGAGCCAGATGAGGTGGTTCAGGTATCTGATTAGGATGCCTCATGGATGCCTCCCTTTGGAGGTCTTCCGAGCACATCCAACTGGGAGGAGACCCCGCGGTAGACCCAGAACCCGCTGGAGGGATTATATATCCCATCTGGTCTGGGAACGCCTCGGGATCCTCCAGGAGGAGCTGGAAAGTGTTGGGACGTCTGGAATACCCCGATGGGCCTGCTGCCACTGCGACCCGATCCCGGATAAACGGAAGATAATGGAGATGGAGTTTCGGTCCTCCTGGACCTTCCTTAAGAGTGTTTCAAACAATTCTTCCAACAGTGGTCGGAAAAAAATAAATAACGCTCCTTCTGTGATACACAGGTGTGGGTCAATCAATGACCTGTGGGAGTGTCTCATAACTTTGAATGACGATGTATCCGTCTAGATTCTTGTAAATAGTCTTGATAATGTGTTAGTGGTATCTTACTTGTTCCTGTTTGTTTGTGTTCTTTTCTGTTTGTCTTTCTTCCGTATATTTGGCTTTTACTTTATGTGAAAATAAGGTGACAGACTGAACAACTCAGTCAATTATTGAGAGACACTCCCACAGGACAATAACTGACCCACACCTGTGTATCACAGAAGGAGCGTCATTTATGTATTTAAGACCATTGTTATAAGGATTGTTTGAAAGACTCTTGAGGAAAGTCCAGGAGGACCAAAACGTCAGTGTTATTAATAAATGGTGACGTGGAGCGACAGCAGTGTACAAGATCGTCCTTTTTCAAGCTCTAAAAACCCCAAAAAATTCTGAAAAAGTTCCCTTGGGCTCTGGGACACTTCATTTTCTGACATTTCATAGACAAAATGATTGACAGTACTTAAACACAGTGGCTATAGAGAGATGACGTGTTTCACAGGTGTTGCAATACTCTGTAACGGAGAAGATTAAACACTTTGATTGAACTGGTTTTTATCACTGCGTCAAGGACACTCACACACAGCGGCGATGAGGAGGAAGAGGGTGGCTACAGACAGCAGCCCACCATCCTTTCTGCAGTAGGCCAGGAGACGTCCCAGTGTTGCCCCGGAGCTCGTCTGCTCCTTCTCCTGGCTTCCCTCCTCGCTCGAGCCCACCTCCTGCTCCTCCTCACCAGCTGCCTCCACCAGCTTTTCAGTGTCCTCAGAGCCACCTCCACTGCTGCTGCTGCGCTTTCTCGCAGATTTTGACTCCTTCCCCAGCAGCCTCCAGGGCAGCAGGACACCCAGAGTTGAGGCACAAGTCCAACATATCAGGCTCAGGATCCAGGGCTGGTGGGTCAAAGGCCCCACCTCGGTCAGCATCAGCAGCTTGGCCAGGGTGTAGGTGATGATGACCAGACATATGAAGAGAATGAGGGTGGTGAGTTTAGCGACCCTCGGTGGGCCGTCTCCCCTATTCCATGCCACCCCTATGGAGGCTCCCAGCAGGAGGGAGGCTCTGAGCAGTACGGTCCCCCAGAGGTCCACCGCTGACTGGAAGATGGTAAAGTTCAGCACATCCTTCTTGAATATGCTCAAGTGTGCTCCGTGTGTGTATAGGACAGTGGTGACGACCACGTCCAGGAGGACGTAGAACACAGTGACACTCACAGCTACTCTGACGGCCATGCTGAGTCAGGAGAGAGTTACACACAGAGTTATGAGTACTGCCAGTGTTAAACTGTCCCAGGTAAAAACTTCAATAGGCAGCTGTATTAAAATGTAGGCAATCTTAAACTTACATTCAGAGTCATACTGGGGAAAAAAATCATTATTGTATATTTTAAGATCACTCAAAACTTAGGATTTATTTATTTACACTTACTTTTATTTTGAAGGGGTGTACTTCCGGTCTCCAACGGGTCGTGGCTGCGGGTGAAGATTGTGAGGAAGACCTACAAAATTAATAAAGTGTAAGCTATCACTTTTCTGTGAATGATTGTCCAGTAAGGTTACATCAGTCGTCCTGCTAGGCTATTAGCTAGCTGTAAATTACCTATTAGCAGGGCGGGGGGTAACTTACGCTGCGTTGCGTCAGGTTTCATATTCCTGTGTTACTAAATGCCTTAATGTTTAAATAATTTACTATAGTCTTTCTCTTTTCATATTAAATACAGTATCGTAAAGGCAGTACCCACGTCTCAAACTGAGGTATCATGCTACAAGATCTAACAGACTGAAGCCGCTTTGGACACTGCTATCAAAGATCGTCTATTTTAAAGTGGATTCACACTTTGTATCTGACAAATAAACCCACACACGTAACTGACGGCTTCGTGTAATACGCATTTTTGTGATATTTGACTTTTTTTTTTTTTTAAAAAGAGACTACTTACCCTGATAATTTTCACATAATCAAACCGGCTAGCCGAGTGTCCCGAGCATTGTCAAAATTAAGACTGATCCTTAGAAATGATAGTAGTGTGTGTGAAGTGTAACTGGGTCTCTCAAAGTACCTGGATGATGAGCGAATTAAAGGTCTGCAATGTCTCGTGTCTCCATGAGGTCCCGAGTAGATTCAAACCACACAAACCTATCTCCCATAAATCGAGTCTGGCGTGGTTTAAATACACTGAAAACGGAAGCAGAATGAGGCCTCTTTTTTTGTTTAAATTAAATCTTCGAGGTCCGTTTTTGCGGAAGTGAACCTGCTGTGGCTCCTCCCACCAGGTATCCCAGCGCGTTTTCCAAGAGCTGCGAGTGAAGAGCGCTCAAATTATTTGGAAATAATGTAGTCAGTGGTTCAGTGTAAAAGTGATGCTTCGTTAAACCCGGCAAAATATAAATATCTGGTCAACATTATCACATCTCTTATATCGGGCACTAAAACGTTAGATTCCCACGGAAGTAATGAGATTAATAATTGATTAAAGGTGTTTAAAAGTACAGTACACTTACTGGTAGTTATTCATACTAGGAATACATAAGACTTTACACTCGCCCTTTTTGAATCTACAATAATCATGTTTTTTTTAAATCAATAATAGATGTTTAAGGGGTTGATGGTCAGGTCAAAACTAGAGAATTAACTCACATCTCTGCAGTTGCCCTTCTGACTACAGAGCGTCTTTAAGCTCATTATTTTGGTGTCACAATTTTGTTTCAGTCTCACTACTCTTATCATCTTAACTTCCAGAAGCAGCACGCCTCCATTTTAAATTCAATAATTAATAATTAAAGGTTCCAGTGTGCAGGATTTAAAAATTTTCCTAAATGTCTCTTTCCCTTTAAGGACACTGACAAATATTAATAAGCCATAACCCCTTTTCCCGTCATGTAATGACAATATACAAGGGCTTAGAAAAAAATGAAACTGTACGTTTATTTTAAAGTATTGTAGCTTAAAAATCTATTGCATGACAAATTAAAAACAAATAAGTTAACATAATTTTCATGGGAAACAATGCTGTGTTTGTAGGGAAAAAGCTCATGTGGGTTAATGTTTACTGCCGTTTCTTTGGCCAGCGGTAACATAGTGTGAGATTCATCACCACCAGCTGTTTGTCCAACGGACGTGAGCGTTCGTAGCACGAATCATCAGCTCAGGACACCATGTAGTCGTGCTCCACTGATGTGTCCTCTGTACAATCTTTTCACACCGTCCTTCTCAGTGGACGTCAGACCCAGCTAAGTGATACGCTAACTCAGTCTTTATGTCTTCGGAGCCGCCTTGCTCGGTGGCCAGCACCGTCTCCACAGGAAAGGACAAATATAAACTCTCTTTCAGCTTTTTCGGGGAGGGTGAGTGTCCCACACCGAACAGAGGATCTGCGATTTTGAAGGCCATCGAGGGCACGTTGTGTGTCTTCCGTTTGGCGTTCTTCTTCTTCTCTTGTTTGTAGGCCGCGTTCATATTGGCTATCACCTGGAATTGGAGCGCATACGTTCAGATACAAAATAGAAGGGATGTTTAAAAAAAAAAGAACAAAACAATCATAAAACATCTGAGCTGAAGAGTAAGTTATGCTAATTGAGTCAATTAATTAAATAAATGTGTGTATTTGTGAATATTTTTGTCAACAAGTTTATTGTGTCATAACCATCGTCTGTATATAAAGATGGCCGACATGAGAGCGCCCCAAAAGCGAAGTCAAAACATCTGGATGGCCCCCTGGTGGCTGGCTGCAGTATAGCTCATAAACCCCTCCCCCTCCATGTTAGCA
>JBBPCS010000386.1:2472291-2494236 GCA_037974645.1 Hollardia meadi | reverse complement strand
CAGGTGGTGTGCGGACATCCATTGAGAGATGTCGGTCAGACAAGCAGAGATTTGTGCTGCTACCTGTGTTTCAGACTCGGGAAAAGAGAGAATAAGTTGGGTGATTTACTGATAAAAGTTTTGGTGAAGACACTGATTTGAAGGAAAAGCTCAACATTTTTTGAATTGAGAAGACTGATGCCACAGTCTTTCCAGGAAGCGAATGAGAAAATTTCCAAAGATGTCAAATTTTTCCAGTAATAGCTCAGTCAGGGCTGGATCAGATCCTGGAGCTGCACCCTGCACTTTGATGCTTTGGAAATACTGTTTTTGAAACCTTCATGCCAATAAAGGCCCTTTGAATTGAAAAAGTTAAGCAAAAATCACAGCTAAACTTAAATTGATTGAATCAAAGTTCTGCTTGTGGTGTCGCCGTAGCTAGATGTCCAAGATGGCGGACGCGTTAATGCATGCGCAGCTCGCATTGTGCAGCGACTCAGTTCGGGTAGTGACAGGGCGGGATGTAAACATTAATGGTGTCATCCTCATCTGACATTTAAGGTCAGCTAGCTATTCAATCACGAGTAGATGCACGCCGCCTCCTGCACAGTGATGTGGAAAAGAAGTAGTTCCCAACACCAAAACAATCTTGACGGATAAATAGAACTACAGGTAAATAATGAATGATTTGAGATGTTTTTGGGGTGAACTGTTCTTTTAAAGGTTTTGACTCTAGTAGCACTATGGAACAGTTTTTATTTTCCGAGTACGTCCCTGTTTTACACCGGGCTCACAGACGACACAGTACACATCTCATCAAGATGGTCAACACCAAGATATACTGCAATGCACCACAATAAGCAGGGAAGAAGACTGCAAACTATGATTTTAACATTTCTGGATTTGTTGGGGCTCAAGGCACATTGCATTGTTTTTGTAAAATCGCCCCAGAGGGCACATTTAAGGTCAAGTATTACCTAGAAACTAAATAATCCTCTCTGGAAGGAGAGAAAATGTTTCTGTTTGCAGGTTGAATTTATGGCGTCCTTCATAACAAAACATTCAGCACATAAATCAGTAGACAAATCCAGCTTTATTAACAAGAACAGTAGTGCTGATACAAGGCAGGAGCTAGGGGGAAGCTCAAAACAGTGCATAACTCAGATACAAAAAACCGTCAGAGAGTAGCTTTACAGTGGACCTGTTTTCTGAATAATCCCTTTAGTTGTTCCTTTAAAAGATGATAAAAAGTTTCATTACAAATGGAATAGACTGAAGCCCCCCTGATGAGAGCCTAACATGTAAACTGAGTTTTTCCCATTTTCTTCTTCTTCTTTTTTAAACTTATTTATACAGTAAAAAACATGCATCCCATGTTATTCCACAACTATCAGTCTTACAATGTACACCGATTGCACAAATCAAACAAATTCAAATGATAATAAAATAATACGCAAACTATGTACATCCATCACAGACACGCAAGACAGACTCGGCTATTCCTATTTCTCTGACACTGAAAAACGTCTTTTCAAGCTACCATTAATTCATTATACACAACATAGTACTGTCCTCTGACTACTGGGCTATTTTCAAAACAGCCTGAGGTAAGCTTTAGCACATGAGACATAGCTCAATTTCAAAGAATAAAAAAAAAAACACATTAATAAAATGTGATATAATGCCATAAATCCTTGAATATCAACTTTCACAAACAAGACAAAAGATTTTTTATTTTTTTAAAGCCAATGTTGCATGTTGTTGATTCAATTTCTGTTGTAAACAAATTAATCAACAAAGTACTTTTCATCCCTTTAGCTGACCAAATTTCTCTTCAATCCAATCACTGACAGGTTCACCTATTAAGTAGTGCAACACAATTCCGACAAACGCAATGATTACAATGACAGAAAAAAAAGGCAAAAAAAAAAAAAAAAAAGACCACTCAGTGTTCCCTTTTCAGCTTCCGCCCAACGTCGACCTCGTCCAGCCCGGTGGCCGACCGGGACTGCTGCAGCTCTCGGAGCTGCGCGTGCGTGCGAGGCGGCTGCTTCTTCAGCTTCTCCAGGTGAAGGTCAATGGGGTCGAGTTCGGGCTCGGAGGCCGGGACGGGCAGGTAGCCGCCGTCCCTCGGCAAGCACATACACCAGCCGGCGCCGGCCAGGTCCAGCTCGCTGTAATTGACCTCCGCCTTCTTCAGCTTGAAGTCCACCATGTCGGCCGACTCGCTCATGTCCACCAGCAGGTTCCAGAAGACGCTGCTCAGGATGATGCCGAGCAGCTGCGGGGGACAAGTGAGACCTTGTTAATACGCATTTAAAATGCTAATTTATTAATTTATTATCATTTCATTTATTTATTGATGAATTACCTGTGATTTTTATTGATCATTTATCACAAACTGACACCGTCACTCATTGATTCATCATTTCAGCACCAGGCTTTAGTGTGTTCAGAGAAAAAACAAGAAGATTTTCTAATGCTGGTACTGATCTCAGACCTTTTCTGCTCACACACTGGGAGTTGTAGTCACCTTATGTTTTAATGGACACGAGTCGCCCACATTGGCTCCTCCCATTCCATAACTCTAACACCTGATCCTATCACTGCAGCTTATTCCAACCCATGTGACCAAAAACAGTATTAATGCCGTGTGGACGCTAAAGACTGCAGAGAAAACTGAAAATCAGTCTGCAGCTTCAGTTCGGTTTTGTTTGAAGTCTGGCTTAACTTTGGCAACGATGGCGTCTTTTTATTCACAGCTGCAAAAACAAAGCGTTTTTAATTTGCTAACACCGTGTGTAGCAACAGCAGCTGAGGCTCATGGGTATTGTAGTATTTAAAGCTGTCCGCCATGCCAACCTGACAGAAAAAAACCCAACATGATTTCTCAGAAGAGATTTGAAGAAGGTGAAATAATAAAAACTGGCAGCCATAACGTAAACCTATTAGGATCCTTCCAATATGTGGGCTGTCTAAGTGTGAGAATATCCTGAGTATGTAAAAAACTCTGAGTAATGCAGCCTAAATTAAACTCAAACTCTCTCTGCAATCCACTGTCTGCACCCTGCCAAAGATTCACTCGCACAAAAGGGAAAAAAACCCAACTTAAATCAGGATATCTCTCATAACACCACAGCAAATTTATTCTGCACGTGTATTCACTTTTTACGGTGTCAGTGGAGGACATTTAAGGTGAGCCGCCCCCGCTATTTAAACACTGCAGGAAATTGCTGTACTCCACAGCTGCCCCGATATCTTGACCTTCTGTCGCAGCCAACAGAATCACTGATGAATAACCTGATCTGAATGATACTTTAATTCGAGCTTGGCCCACAGTAACACAATATCAGAGCCAGGACTACACAAACCATAGCAACTCAAAGAATCAAATCCGTGTCTGTTAAAGTCCTGTAGACTGTAGACTAGATTTACCAAAAAGTACCAAAGAACCAAAACCACCAAAAAACTGAAAAGGGCCAGAATTCAAATCTAGATGGATAAATAGCACCACAGGTAAGATGATATATGCTATATAGGTTTTTTATGAAGCATAGAAAATGTGACTTATTTGGGAGGAAAATGAGAAACTCTCAGTGGGGAGTTCACAGTTCAAATATCAAGGCTAAGTTGGAGAGGTGCATTTGGCTGGAAAGAGGGCTTCACAGTTCAGTTTCAGTGCTATGAGTTTTCAATTACCTGAGGCAGCCCAATGGCGCAGCAGAGTGCAACTGTGATTCCAATGTTGTCACTCATCCAGAGGTTGACTGCATGGATGCAGCCTCGCACGTGGATCTTCTCATGCAGGGTTTCACGCTGATACACAGAGCAGAGGAAGACAACAAGAGGAGAGTCTCAAACTGAACAGCCACTAAAAAAAATTCATTAAAAAGAAAACTAGGGAGCTGAAACTGTGAAGTTCCAACACTCCAAACTTTTCAGACGCAGTAGAAGATATCTCAATTTCAGCTGTTCACTTTGCAGTCTCTGTAACAGAATCTGCTCGCCACAGCACAAATAACAGGAAATTAACTTCATACTCTTTCAATTAAAAAAAAAAAAAGAACTTCCTCCAAGTTCTGAGAGGAAAACATGCACATGGGAGAAGTTAGCCTTGAAGGCTTTCTTCCAGAAACGTTATTGTAACACGGGTTGAACATTGTGAAAGGGTGAATTTTTAACCCAAACCGTGATGTTTTCCTAAACCTAACTATGTATTTTTGTTGTGTAGACCTAATGAAGTATTTGTGGTGCTGAACCTAACAAAAGTGTGACCAAAAAAATTGAATAATTACTACTGTGGGATACAAACCCCAGTCTCTTAGAAACAAGCCCTGGATACACCCCGCTCGGCTTTCTCCCAGAAGGCTCTATGGGCTTTCTTCAGAAAGCTGCCTGACAGAAAGTCTTCAAGTCTAACTTCTCCCATCTGTGGAATGCGTCAGTTCTTTGGTCAGGAAACAGAACAGAATGGAGCCTAATGGAAGCGTTTAAGATGACAACAAGCTAAAGTTGTTTACCAACTTTATATTCTTTAGGGTTTAATGGCCAATCACTGGTATTCTTCACAGTCCTTACACAAACATGTAATCAGTTTTTAAACATTTTATTCACAAGCAAGAATCCATGTCTGTCCAGACTCATTTTATATGAAGTGACTGATAGAGAGTTTGGTCACATGGTGCAACAACAATCACGTGAAGCTCAATATCAGCAGAACCAAAGAGCTTGTGGTGGACTACAATGCTTCAAATATGGAAGTTGCTGCAAAGAAGCAACAAGTTCTAAAACATGGATGCTTCACACACATGTTCAACCCTGCAGCACGGAAGATCTAAACAATCAGCACAGTTCCAAGGTGGACGGAGACGGACACCTTGAAAACATGTGGCCTGTGACCACAGCTATCGCCGGTGCGGAAGTATACAAATTATTTTAACATCTGATTTCAAACAACCGTACCGGCCCAAAAATAGGACTTTTTTTTTTTTTTTTTAAAGAAACTATGTCAGAAAAAGTGGGGATCCTATTATTTTGTCTAGAAAAGATCACATAAGAGAGAGATGAGGACTGGAGTGACACAGCAGCAGAGGCTCCTACAGAGTGTTGCATCATGTGTTGTATGTAGCCTCTATGTTGCTAAGCTAGGGAGTTCCAGTCAGCTGGAAGTGTTAATAATCTAATGAATGAAAAAGTTTCTCCTGATGTCTCTACTGCAAAACCAGACCAGGACCATCAAGCTGCCAAGAATGAATGATGTCATCATGAAGAGCCTGATGGGAGAGTTGGTCAGTATGTGACACTATTACCTCAGACGTTACAATTTATACACCAAAATTAGTATGTCTATGCAGGTTTTTTGAACACAGGTTAAAACAGGTGACTCCTTTCCAATTATCAGTACTTTTTGGCGTTTTTTTTTTTCCTGTTGTGTCACGTTCGACGTCACAAATGCAGGAAAACAGAGTACAGAAGAAAGAGGCATAAAGGCCAGTGACAATGTTACCGTGGTTACTTATCAATGTCCGCAGCTTTAGCTGGCATCATAGCACCGTGCCAGAACGGTGGTAAAAATTAGCACGTCCACCTGGTTGTCATGTGATCACTGATGATCCAAGCTGGAGCCAATAAATACCTGAAACTACTGCAGAGTCATTTGAACCAGGACTGAATGTAAATCCAGATGTTAGTGGGTTTTTATTCACACAATACATTAAAGATACTTTGTGATTTTATTTAGGATTTTGAGTTGTATTAATGTGATTCAAACGTCTTGTTTGTCAGGTGTTACTTGACTGGATTAGCTAAAAACACTCATTCAAATCTTGTTATTTGATAAAAGAGTATAAAGAGTTTTTTCATGATGTTAGATTTGATCCATTTGCCCATTGCCAACACTGCATATTCATAACAACAGAAGAAGAAGAACAACAACAACAAAAAAAGTTAAATATAATAATAGTGAGGACATGATGTAAGGGATTATTGTCATTTTCAAAAAAAAAAAAATTAACAAAATGTGTCTAAAATAACCAGTCGGTCTTCTTACCTCTTTCTCCAGAGTCTGGTGGCCACACAGAGTGTTGATGACTTCTCCTACCTGTACGTTAAGTCAACATTCAGAGAGTCAGAGACAGGATTTGAAGTGAGCCGAGATGACCAGAGACGGCACCGTGGGGACACATGTGAGAGTCATGCGTCTCACAAAGGGGGTGTTCCTGTCTGCTGCCAGCCGGACCGTAAACTTTAAAGTTTGGAAAATGGCTGCAGCCGCGACAGGTGGGAACTGATAACAGCAGAAACCGTAAAACCTTTCAGCTTTTCTAATCAACACTATCTCTGGTGTGTGAGAGAGAGTTTGGGATGATTCTGCCATTAATTTCTGCACTTTGAGCCGAGGGACATGAGTCGTACCGGGTGTATGGAGGGCGGCGGGGGCCACAAGAGAACAACATTTGATTTTAAAGAGAGCAATCTTTCAAAGGCCATCATCACAGCACGTTTCCTGTTAGCGGGATGAGACGCTTCTCTCACACCATCAATTGCGTCTCCGCTGTGGAGACGATAAGTGTCACAAAGACAGTGGATGGTTTTTGAACCTGACCCATCTGTCAACAGACAGCAGGATTATCAAACAGGGCAGCTGTCTGCAGCAGGCATTCCCGGATCACATGGTATCAGTACCTGATATGTTACTGGGTGAAATCTATTTAAAGTCTATTTGTGTGCATCGTCAGTCTGATTATGACCTTGCAGCTAACCAAACACGCACAAATGTCATGTGATCCAGACTCCTGTGTGAAAAGGTGGCCACTCGTGATTTTAAGCATCATGAAAACCATCACAGCTTGTTTGGGTTGTGTTATTTGTTAGTTTGTTAGTGTTTCCTTCCAGAAACATCAGTTCCATGAGGTGTTTTTGTATTTACAACATCTCATTTCAATATATACCCATGGCTCATTTGTTTCTTGAGGTGGTTTTTTTTTTTTTTTTTACAGCTCACAGTTTTTGTGCATTTTAAACTAACTCTGGTGTGTTTTCCCCATGTGGCTCAGCTGTCAATCAAACTCTGGCCTGGCGCGGTTCATTGGTGGTGTGAAAGCAACGCAGACGGTCCGCAGGACTATGTGAGAGTCGCTGTCGGATTTCAAACCGAGTTCAAAAGATCGACCACTTCTAAATGATCAGCTCGTCCTGAATCGGTAACAAGGCCATCACCTGATCTGTAAATGCTGTGTAATGCAAGATTTTTGGTGGCCATGGTAACAAGAATGTGGGTCAGCACAAGCTCAGTAACAGAAGTTTAAACAAATGTGTGTCGCGTCTTCTCGCCAATAAAAAGTGAGTGAAACAACAGCGATTCCCCTCCACAATATTACAGCATAAAATGACACTTTCTTGTTTCGCATCACCACTATTTATTATATACCAGGTCCAGTTACAGTCTCATTTAATAATGGCAATAATCAATCATTTGTTGAGTAGACAAATAAACACATAGGGTGCAGTAATGAGTTGCAGGACTGCTGTCAGACCCTGGACAAACAATGCAGGATGGTAGTGGCCAAAACTGTCCAATCAATGAGTTAGTCCATGTGACTTTATGTTCTTTTTTTCTCTCTTGATGATTAAAATACAGGTGAGGAAACATTTGGCCTGGAAGTTCAATGTGTGTTATGTGTTAACCAGCACTCACCTTGTGACGAACACAACATGTATACGGAACCCCGCAGGCCAGTGGACCAGTGCCATTGCAGAAATGGTACTGGTTGACTCCCCAGTCCTTATACTCGTCCCCTCCACAACATGAAAACTGGAAAACGAAGACAAGGCATTTAGGAACCAGGCAGGCTTATCTGAAATGAAAGAAAACAGCTACCAGCTTGAGTTCTTTCTAATCTCTTCAATGAAACGACCTGCTGAGTTACAGATTCACAACTCCGAGCTGAAGACTTGAGCCGCACCGTGCTGCCTTCTCACCCACCACACAGGCAAATTATCGTTCTCTACAGTCAATTCCTGCAGCAACCTAAACTCGATGTGGGGATGTCAAAACAGGTGCTCATGTGAAGACTGCATAGTTTATGACAACCAATTAAAGGCTACCATTTTAAATTACTTCACAGAGAAAATTCAATCAAGTTTCCATTGTGACCTTTCGCAGATGATGACGGACATTTCCATCTCTGTGATTGCCTGACTTCAGCTGCATGCTGTTAAACCAGGAACCACACTGGCCGAGCAGCAGTGGGGGAAAAAACCAAAAGAAAGGACAGACACAAGACGCGACGCAGGATTTATTTCTCTCTCTGCTGCTGTAGGTGATGAAAACACAATAATCCCAACGCCCCAATGATATAAATAGGAACGAGACAGCACTCGGGCAAAATATCACGTCACCTTGTGGCTTTTGGACTTTTTGTTTTGTACACAACACGAATGTAATTTGCAATACATGTTTCACAAGGGTTCAGAGAGGAGGGAAAAAGTGTTTTAACACAATAAATCTTATTAGAGCTATAGAATAATAAACCATCCTTCTGTGCTCACTACATCTGAGCCTTTCTTACCCTCAGATGTGCAGAAACTACAGGTTACGAACTTCTTTATAAAATCCAAAAATGTGAAATTACTGGTTATCGGTATCGGCCATGAGAAGCAGGTTATCATCATTATCGGCTGAAAAAAGACGTATTGTTTATCCGGCAATTCCCTCAGAGAAGGTCTGCAAAAACACTTGCAGAAAGTGGGCACAAAGGGCTCAAGATGTCTGCGAGAGAGCCCTCAGGAACTTGACGATTTGACAGTGGGACAAGCCTAAACCCCTGCGGTACCTGAACCACGCTTCAAAGTCTATGAGTATGAGTGTGACCATTGGGAGTGGGCCAGTATCCAGTGAACTAAAGGATCCAAACCGTGAGAGTGCTGGTTGAAAGGCAGGAAACTATTTTCCCAAAAAAATATAAATTACAGCGAATTTGTATTGAAGCTCCAGATCAAAGAACTTTTACAGTATACTGTTTGCTTCAGTGGAGCCGATACTGGTGTCAGTTCTGCTGTTATTACTCAGACGAAATAAGTAACTCAAACAGAGAACAAGTGAAACATTTGCCACTTGCTGCATTGTCATTTTATTGATCTATTCTCTTCACAGATTTAGCAGCAGCAGGCTGCAACAACGGAAAAGTCAACGACTTTATTCCCTGCATTGTTTCTGTAAGTCTACTCCGTCCATCCAGACAGACCAGTCAATCTTCTACAAGACACCTGGAGATTTCCTAAAGTCTGTTTTCATAAAAGCAAAAGTACAAGAAGAGTGGTCTGTTCTTCTTTATAGAACCATCTTTGATCCAGATACATGAATCCTAATAATGAGTCCTGTTACTCTACCCGACAGATCATTAGAGAAACTGCCAAATCGTAACATTATTAAGACGGAATTCAAGTTTGAAAACAGCTAAATGACCTGACAGTGCCTGTCTTGTTGGATATCTTCAGTATGTCATGAAAGGATAATGCACCAAAAGGGGTTTGAAGGGGCAGGGGTTTGTGTGGTTATAGGCTTTTCAAAATGATACGAACGGTAAAAACATTTCTGGGGAAATGAGACGTCTGTGATAAAGCAGACTGACTATTCCAACAGTCTAACTGGAAATAAAGAAACAGAAACAAGTAATTCTGAAACCAGCACTCAAGTTGTATGTGATATAAAACGAGCAGCTTGGTGCTAAACTGGTTGGATTAAAATGCAGGATACCAAACCCGCCGGACCAACTGACTGATGAGAGCATCAAGCTGTGGATAACCCACATCTTTTAATCCCACAACCAGGAGTCGCGTTAACCGAATATCTTCAGTCACTGACTGAATTTTTTTAAACAATGACGGAAAAATCTGATTAGAACACCATTAATAACCACAGTAGACCAGCTGTTGGAGGTAACTAGATCTATCATAAAACAGGATTCCTCTTGGAGCATGTGGCCATCATCTCTGACGTCAACACCGTACTCAGCGTGTCTTACTATCCGGGTGCTAACAGCGCGTTGAAGAACCAGGGAAATCTCAGTTTGTTCATATTTTAATTGTGATTGTCTAATTCTGTAAAATCTTGACATGAAAGACATGAAAAGTGACCACACTGTCATCTTTTCTCCCCATGCCCTTATAAATGCACAATCTGTGTGTTCTGTATATTTAAAGTCATTGTGATCGAGTTGTTTCTGAAAATTAAATGCTATTCATTTTTTTATTAAAATGACAGGTGATAAATAGATTATGACGGACTTTTTATGACCAGTCTCACGCAACCTCTGCCCACACTTATCACAACAATATCAAATAACACCATCAAATTGTTTTAATAATTCTTACTGTCATGTTATCATACTACCTTTTGTTGCACGTAGTCCAAGATGTTTTTAAAGTCCAGGTCATCGTAGTAGTGTTTAATTCCTTCTCGTATACTGCTCTGAAACAGGGCCGACGTCTAGCAAAACGTGGAGAGAGGCAGAAACACAGAGGAGAAGCGGTCACCGGAGGCCGTCATTAGGGGGAGTATGTAGGAATGTACGGGACCGGTGAACATGTGAGGCAAGTAACACAAATTTACCTTCTTTTCAAAGATGAGCGCCATGGTGAGCGCGATGGCCTGGAGAAGCAGCAGCACACAGAGAACACAGAGGAACTGCAGAGGGAGGAAAAATAATTAGAGTACCAATGTGAAAATATTTGGGCACTCTGAAACCCGGGAGAATATCTGGAATCGCTACATTAATACCAAACGTTAACCAAGTAATAAGCAGTAACTGACAGTTAACTAATGTGTCTAGTAATTATTCACTAATGGCGTTCATGTTAACTGAAGGTACTAATCTATACATCATTTAATAATTTATGAAGATGCTATTAACATTAGCTAATACATACATGTTTTTCCACTTTACAATAAGAATCACAAAAAACATTGTTGTGTTTATTTGGTATGTAATGTAAATAAAGAATGGATGGCTCAAATGCAATACTCTTAATCTGCAGATTAATTGATAATGAAAATAATTGTTAGTGGCAGCCCAAATGGACTCTATATAGGAAGATGCCCAATATTAAAGTGGCCGTATTATGCTCATTTTCAAGTTAATATTTTTATTTTAGGTTCACACTAGAATACATTTACAGGTTTTTAGCTCCTGTCTCTTTAAGGCCCGCCTCCCGAAAATCCCAGTCTGCTCTGATTGGTCAGCTGGCCCACTCTATTGTGATCATCAACCGTTTAGCGTATGTGTCAGAAAAGTCACACCCCGGATTTTCAGTTAGCAGAGGCTACCTGAGCAGCTGAAAACACAGCTGCTATGGCAACAATGGCGTCGGTTGTACAAAGGGAATTTAACCTCGCGGGTTAACTCTTCCTGGTCGGGGTGTGGGCGTGCCAGACTAGCCGTAAAGCGTGCATTATGCAAAGTGTGACACAGTGATGTAACAAAGTCACAGAAGTAAAGGCTAAACTACTGATGAGGCGTTTCAGGCACTTCAGGGGCAGAGTTTTCTGTGGGAGTAAGGAGCTCCCTTTGCCGTGGACTTCTCAAATTAGCAGACCTTGTACACGCACACACAGATATGTAACACACTAAAGGTAATGGAAAACCCCAAAATGCATAACATGACCTCTTTAAAGGACTTTAAACGATCACAACATAAACTGCCTCAAAATCTTAGTTTTAACAAAATACCACTATTGAGAGGAGCAGGAAGGAAAAATAATATATGTTTCTCTGTGACTAACTTTTTGGCTTCCTCAGTGTAAAATGGGCTTCTCATCCTCTCCTGAAGCTAATTAGATAGTTGCACAGCAACCACAATAGCATATCCCAGCTCCCTTTGAGCTCTTTTTTTAGTTACTGACAAAACCCACAGCTGTGCTTTTTGCTTTGAGGTTAAAAAAAAATGCCTCCAAGATGATCATTGACTCAAACGTGTTATGAACTGCTGCTGTTGTGCAAGCTTTGAAGACATCCTCAGATGTGTGTGTAATTTGTATATTTATATGCAAATATACACATTTAAAAACATTTTTTTGTAAACATTTTTTTACTCCCCATTACAAGTTGACGACCCACATTGTATAAAAATTGTGAAAAACTAAAATGTCACTCTTAAACAAAGTTGCACATGCTCATCCTCCTTATCTTTCATCCCTACCATATGCAGCAGGGTCTTGTTGTCCCGGAGGGATCCAACCATGCCCACCACCGACACTGTGAACATCACCAGGCCCAGCAGGATGAGCACCACAGCAGGGGCCAGGAAAAGCCCCTCCAGGGTTCGATTCTTCTGCCTTTCCACTTCGGCATACACCCCCACACACAGCACACAGAGACCCATCAGCTGGAGGGGGAGAGGGGGTTCATGAGATAAAAACCTTGGAGAGCTTCAGATGGTGTTGAGCTTCATGAACTATATTAACCCTCATATGTCTTTTGGGACGTATTTTATATCGTTTTAAATGGCAATAGACAACTTTTCTGCTTTACGTCATCACTCTGAAGAAAATACATAATACACAGTGCAATGACTGAAGGAAAATGACACCTTCTCTGGATTTTTCATGGAAAAATTAAGGTTCAATTTACCGCATCAATGTAGCGCGTCAGCCATTGCGGGACAAAAACAGGAAGAGGCATTCTTCTCCCCGGTCACTGTCCCCAGGTTTAGCTTCGTAAGTATATTTATATAAAGGGACCATGCACAAACTACATTAGTTTCAAAGATGAGAAAATATACTTTGTACCAGATTCAGCTATTAGCTAATTTCCATCCCTGGGCAGGTAAAAACAACAACAACAATAAAACACAGTAAAATCTATCATTACCTTTACAAATAAACCTACAACATTAATACCAACTAAGGCGTATGCACACACACACTCACACTTTTCACATATCAAGATATTACGTACATTCATATATTGTACAAATGTAAAATTAGTGCTGACAAAACTGGTTACTTAAAATCCTTTGTTTTTTAACCACACGGGGAAATAATATGAAAATCTGTGCAGGTTTTCAGATTGATAGGGCGCTTATACTATTCTCCGATGGCTCCATAAGAGAAACACATTCTTTCTACTAGATCAGTAAGCAACAAGACCTGCCTATTTATTAATACAAGCAGGTGTTTACTCTGCTCTGAGTTTCTAGGTCCAATTGGGCAGTGGTCAGGCTGCCAGCAGGCGCCACGTGGCCAACACACCACTTTTGCGACACCAACAATAAAACCACTTGGAAATGCTAGGTGGAGAAAAGATGTCCATTTATTTATAGAAACTTGTTGAGAAAATTGTGTTTTTAGCTACTTTGATGTTTGTTTCCTCCTGTTTCTTGTTTTAGAAATGAGAAGAATTATCCTGCCACTTCCTCTCTCTCTCTTTTCTGAAAATGAAACGTCAATCTCAAGAGAGAATTCTGGGTTCATAAATGCCAAACAAAAACTGTTGTTTGAACAGACTTTAAGATGTTGAACGTGGCTGGTACGATTCCCTGCTCTGACATCAGTTTTAGCAGCCAAACAGTGGTGTGACATACAAGTTTAAAGGCAGGTTTGAAAGTTTTACTTTAAATTGACAAAAGCCAAGACATTTTCTATGTTAACAATGAAATTCAGGAATGTTTATACTATTATTGAGCATTAAAATTCTCCACTGAAATCCAGAATAATGAAACTCTTCTGGATTTGTTGCTTTTTAAACCAGGACAAAGCTCGGGTCCACATAAACTGTCCACTTAGTTTATTATGCAGTAAACTGGAGAGGATAGGACTGGCTGTTCCACATGGCAGAAGATTCAGACGGGATAAGCCCAAGATGCTTAGTCGGATGTGCAACTAACCAGGGATAACATCACAATATGAAACATGTCAACAACAAATGGTGGCACCAGAGAATCTGATCATTTATTTAGGATTTACAGAGTTTTACTGAGAGGTTTAATTAGTGATTGTCATTAATTGTTGCCATTTGATTTTGAGTCAGTTTTGGTTTGTGTTGTACTGTGTAACAACACCACATTGGGGAAGACAAGGACATCAGTACATCACTTTGCCACTTTCGATTTCTTTCGTCATTCTTTGATTAAATTGAATCACAGCTGGAAATGTTCTATTCAGATATTTTGGCTCTGCATTATGCAATACTAATGACCATGCCCAGATTTCACAGCTAATACTATCCTGTCTTATCGAGTGTTGATTCAGGGGTCATTCCTACCACATCACACTCCACAAGGATTCCTGAAATAAGTGATCTTTTATGCATGAAAGATGTGTTTATTATACATTTGATGCTTTTTTTTTTCTTAGTGCTCGCATCATGTTGGGTAAAGGCTACAAAATGTGAGAGGGTGATTAGGGGCAGAGAAAATAGAGGAATATGTGATGTTGGAGTAAAAAGACTGCATCAGATCAGCTCCAAAATGTATCAAGTGTACAGCCTTTATACTCAGGCATCCAGCCAGAGGAGGAACTAATACTCAGTTCATGTTGACATATTACACTATCAGATTATTAATATACGAGGGCTGAACCCCTAACAATCCATGATTTGAGTCATCAGTCGAGGAGACTCCGAGTCGACTCACATTTTGTCAGTTGAAACAATGCACTTTGGTTTGTTTTTTTAACTGTGTCACTGTAAACTGAGCAATGCAGCCTCTACTGCCGTCCTCTGTGTTTGACTCTTTGGCTGACAGCGCTGTCAGCAGCAGTAAAGACTGACTGTGAGATGATGAAGAGAGACATTAAAACACGAGTCCTTCAGGTAAAACATGGAAGGACAAGGAACAAATAGTTGAATCTTTGTATTGAACCGCAAAATTCAATTTGACTGACAAAATCTCATCAGTAAATCTTATATCAGTGAAGTAATTCGTAATTATAGCTGACAAATGTACAATGTTCCTCTGACATGGAGTGGAGTCGCAGTATAAAGCAGGATATAATGTAAATACTCAAGTCCAGCACTGAGTAAATGTACTTAGTTACTTTCCACCTCTGCATCTAGCCGGTCAGTGTGCTAGATAGGAGTGTCTCAGTGTGAATTACTCTCATAAAGAAAATTAAAATGATTTGCAAGACTAACCTGTTGTGCAAGCTGAAACTGTAAAATATCTTTAGAACACATGTTGACAAATTAGACAAATGGAGTGTTGCACCCGTTTATAACGACTGGAAAATAGTTGGGACGCTGTGTAAAATAAAAACAGAATGCAATCATTTGCAAGCAAATGTTTTAAATGTTCCTGATGTAATAATATCCTTTATTATCGCCCAATCCTTGTTTGTGAGTGCCCCTTTCATACTCAATTATGATACTATCACCCGTTACCAATGAATCTGTTTACCTGTGGAATGTTCCAATCAATTTTTGAGCATTCCACAACTTTCCCAGTCTTTTGTTGGCCCTGTCCCAACTTGTTTGAAACATGTTGGTGGCATCAAATTCACAAAAATCAATGAGGATGAGGTGGTAAAACAATAAATATATTGTCTTTATTGTTTTCAATTGTGTATATGTCAAGAAGGAAAACATCACATTATGTTTTATCTATATTTTACACAGCATCCCAACTTTTTGGAATCGAGGTTGCATATCCAACTAATGTAAATACTCATTTAAAAAAATAAGCAACATACCGTGTTTGCATCCCTACTATTGATTTTCAATTCGAAACAGAGGCAATCTACCTTAAGAGCAGGCTCCATCTACTTCAACTCCATTTACTGCTCACAACCCTCCATAAAACACGTGCAGATACATTTGGCTTGGTTCCCACATCCACTGTCAGCCTTTCTACTTTCCCTGCTGCAGCAATGAAGATAACAGAGTCACACACTCTGTAGACAGAAACCTGATATCTCCCCGAAATAAGGGACAAAATCTGAAATTTCACAGGACGTTGGAAAAACAGGATCCCAACGGGTTCTGACAATGCCTACACCAGACACTGTGCAAAGACACATGGACCCAGGAAAAAGCCTAATTAATATACTGTATGCGCTCAAGCCTGCTTTACAGTCAGGGTGGCTTTTTAAGGTAGCAATTATTCTGTTAAAATACTTTATTGCAATGCTAAATGTAGGGGTGGGCCAAAAAATAATATAATATAATATAATATCGCAATCTATTTTGCAATTCTAGACTTGAAGCATTTATTTGTGGTATGATGCGACTAGCATAGTATGATTGTAACTAACATTGAGTAGAAAATAAAAAAATTAAATGAAATCAACCTATTCATATTCTACTGGATGAGGTAGTCATCCCCACTGGGCACCTGCAGCTTTACTCCCACATAAATGGCATCTCAAACCAAACTTTACAACAGAAAACAAGGCATGAATTGAGTCTACACGGTGAGCTTGGGGCCGAAATAGCTTTTGTCTGTTGAGCTGAGCTGGACCACATTGTCCTACTAGTCTGATTCCAAAAAAGTTGGGATGCTGTGCATAATTTTCAAAAAGAATACAATAATTTACAAACGTTTACCGGGAACGGTTTTCCAAGTGTTCCAGTGCCTGTGCAGTAATATCCTTTATACAATCATGTGTTTCACAAAGCATATCTTTACAAAAATCAATGAGGTTGATAAAAAATGTAACGCACTGTCTTTGTGCTGTTTTCAATTGAGTATATGCCAAAAAAGACTAGCAAATTATCAAAGGGACTCTGGAGTGCTAATGGAATCAACCTACTGATCTTTTGGTGTCATGCAATAATATATTTTATAAATTCAACAAACACAGACAGTCGGGATGATTGGTGGTGGTGCAAATTGAACATTATTCCCCAAATATTCCTGGAGATGAAAGTGGTGTGGAGGTGACATGATGGAAGCTGAGTATCACTCATCTTTACTTCTTAATGGCCTGGCAAGGCTCGTCCTGCATTTTAAGTGGCTGCTGGGTCACAAAGTAAAATTAAAACACTTCAATAAACAAAAAGTTCTATGAGACAAAGTTAAAACTAACATAGACTTTAGAAAAATAAAACCAGCAACAAAACTAACTGAAATAAAATAAAAACATAAAGGAAATGTCTTTAGTTTCAGTCTTTGTCAATTTGGTGAAGTTTGTCAACACAACAAGCACGAGGAGGTATTGATATATATGTTTATTTAAACTGGGATGTTGTGACTCAATTGCCTTTACATGTTGTGTTTGTATTTTAATACCTATTCTGAACTTCATAAATCTTGCCCCTGACAAATAGCCTCCATATTATAGTAAAAAAAAATAAATAAATAAATTAATACCAAAACTAATAGACAGTAAACTAAACTAAGCATTTTTAAACAATAAAAACTGAACTGAACCAAGCACTCTGGAAACTAACCCTTGCTTGAATCTGTGCCTCACCTTGGCCATCCTATTTAAATGGCCATAACACAACTTGTTCATACACCACAGTCTTGTTACTGAGATAAATACCAATTTGTTGGCTCATCTTACTCTAAAATTAATCAGAATGGCATGTTTTCAAACTGAGTCTGGAATAATATTCTCAGACACCAAAGACATAACTATATTAAATGTTAATACATGACTTACAGTTAGTATCCGATTGGTTTTAATCATAATATGAACCATTAATGACCAGCAGAAGCGTCTTTCAGGCTGGTCCTATATTCTGTCGGCCAAACTATTTTCCCACATTACCGTCCCTTTAACTGCATCCAACGCCCTGCACCACCGAGCTCTTTGCTAGCCTGTGGTCGCCGTGTATCGTTTAAATACCAAATGCAATTATTAATAACTCGGTATATTGCTGTAGACTGCCCACAATTATTGTGTAAATAACAAATTAAAGTTTTGTAGGATGCATGGTGTCTGAAGTGATATTATCCATCTTGTTAGCTAACAATTCACCACCTAGCCAGCATCCACAGAATTCCACACAGAGTCCCATTAGAAAAAATGGCAACTTAATATTGCATTGGTCAACAACAAATACCAACATTTACACTTTGTTTTATAATTATTGTAGACTCATAGTAAACACGACAAACGTCCTATCCAACACACAGTATTTGGTTTCCATAAAATCTAAGGTATACCCCGTTTCACACTGTAAGGCGATTTGGAGAGAGTTTGAGGTGAATCCGTGTTTTAAAATTTAAATTGTAAACAATACAGTCCCGGTTGTTGTTTGGCGTATATGCCGAACTGTACAGCAGATTGTATAGATTCGCAATACGCCTATAGTTGTTTTCTAAAATGTGTGTATTTATGTCAGTATGGATGCATAAGATACACCCAAGTGTTTCAAATGAAGTTTGGCAAGACGACTCATTGATGCTATTCGGTGGTTCGCGTCTACTACGACCAGCAGCTCAGACGAGCTTACTACGGCACATGGAATGCTAATTTCAATAAACTGACCAAAAACTTACCGAGAAGAGCATCGAGTAGATATTCAAGGTGAATTTGATGAAGTAGTAGAAGTGGTTGGTTTTCCTCAGTTCAGAGTAGGGCGGCATGGCTGCTTGTATTATTAAAGCTAGCTAACAAGCTAGCTTGCTATCCTTCGTTCAGTTCAGGCGATATCAAAATAAGATTAATTAAAAGTTAGATATCGTAAATGAATTTTTTTTAAAACGCCTTTGTGAGAGCTAACTGAATTTTAAATACTTAGCAGCCTTCATTTCTCGCATACTATTATGGCTAACTACCGAAACAAAACCACTTCCGTGCGGCCGGCTAGTCCACGCTTTGTTTTGACTACATCTTAAAGGGACAGTGCACACATCCTCAGTATTTAATTGGATATAGCTGCTACAGTTAATTTGTAATATAGGCCTAATTATGTGTTTAATTGCATCTAGTATACATGTTACATTAATTTTTTCCATTGTTTATAATCTATCAAGAGCTATAATACTGTGGACAAAACCATTAAAAAGTGGCCTGTATTTTGACACTGAAGTCAGACGTGTTAGATTAATCTCCCTGTAGGAGCAAAACAAGTGTGGTACTTGGGTAGCCAGAGAGGGCACAAATCAAATCTACTTATAAAAGAGTAAAAAGATGAAAATAGAATGTACCCTTAAAAGCCATTGGGTCATAGTATAGTAGCAAAATAATAGGTTACAGAATTAAATTTAAAAAAGACAGTAATTAAATTCTTGTTGAATTACTTTTGTCTTTATGTATACTGACTGTAAAAAATTCTATTCAAATGAACACAAGCAGAATATATAAGTAAGTCAAAACATAATTAAATGAGAGGGAAAAACCTGCTTTTAAAAGTACAAATAAAGATATAAGATGGTTACTGTAATAAGTTACTTCTCAGCTCAGTGCACAGCTAACCTCTCTTGCTTTAAGTTGCATCACTTGTTGCCGCTACTTGTTGGATATATTTGGCATGCTTATGACATTACTGATGCATTCACAAATAGGTTTACACAAAGCTGTAAGCCGATGTGTCAAACCAAGTGACTAACGGCAGAAGTGTTTATTCTGTTGAGATTTCCCCCCTTTAGGAGATGGTTTATTATTGTTGTTATTGTTTTCTTATTATTATTTTTTATTGGAATCAGTAATTTCACACAGGTCCAGTTATGCAGCTGTGAGTGCATTGCTTCACTTTCAGGTGATGTGCAACCTCGCCTGCTGTACCCTCCATTATGTGTGCTGCTGAGAGAAGCATGAGCTCACTATGAGTCACATCCAGGACACAAAATTAGCACCTGCCGGCAGCCAAATGCTGATAAAATATGCAAGTGGCTGGTAGATTGCTTCACTTACCTGCCAAAAAAAAAAAAAAGGCAATCTTTTGATGATAAAATTTGAATATTCACTAGCCATTTGGCTGGTGGTCAAAAAAAAGTTATCAGTTATCTGGTTACATTTAATCAATTACTGGAGTCCTTCAACCAACGATACCCTCTTTCTGTGCAAACATCCACACTTATTATGTCTCCTCGAGAAAGACACTGTTCTGTTGCTGACCTTATGCTGGAGAGGGCCAGTGTGAAACAAACAAGACTTTCCCTACAGGGATCAGTAGATTATTATGTTATCAAGCACTGCTTTGTGATGGAAGGGTAGCGGCTTTATCTCCAAAGCATGCTGGGATTGCAAAGGGTCCTATATGATCATGAACAGGAAGAACTGAGCAAAGAAAGGAAAGATCATGCAGTGCACAGTGAGAGCTAAAGGGCCAAAACCTCATGTTTCTGAGGACGAATCTTAATCAGCACATGCATTGATCTTTGTGGAAGGAATATTATATCTGTCACCCTTGTGAATGCTCTGAGGGTCATTAAGGTGGCAGCAGTTCATCAAAGGCAACACGCAGAGTCTCGCGTCTTTCACAAATAATCAAGGTTAAACTTTCAGCGGGTAATACTGAGAGTCCATCAATGGAAACGTCCGAAATAACATTTAGGATTCAGAAATGTTTCCGAGGCTCATCGACCAGGCTGGGAGACAGTTTGCATGGACTGAGTTGAGTTTAAATTCAGAAACCGGCTAATTTTGTGTGTTAGGTCATCTGAATCCAGTAGTTCCTCTGCCAGCATACACGCACACACAAACACACTATAAGCTGTTAGGGGTATATATAATTTCCATTAAAATCTGACTTCAAAATTACATCATATTAATATACACATGTAAGCAGTTCTACTCAGTCATGCACGCAAGTATATTCTATTTTACATACTGTAGTCGATCACCGTATTCTGGTTACAGACAGCTGTGCAAATGTGATCACTTGTATAAAACCACTTCTGGATTGCGCCAGCCCTTTGATGATTCTTTTCTTTGATTTGCGTTGTTGTTATACACCAGTAAGCATGATCACACGCTGACGTGTGTCCCAGCAGCAACACTTTGCAGATTATTTTCTGATCTATGGCCATCAGGCTGCTCTCCCAGCAGCCTCCAGTTTCCACATCATGATGTCCAGCAGTGTGGACGCTCTGCAGAGTGAGCACCCAGCAAAGCCTCACCTTCATAGGTGTGTAGTGACCTGTCCGCCCTTCCCTCTGACACCGTTCTAACAGCTCCTGACACCCGAGTGCCTTCCTCGTGATGATCAATGGCTTCGATCACTCATTGTGAGGCTTCTGACAGCAGGAACTGAAAAGATGATGGTGTAGTGGTGTCAGGGACCTTGAGCCGCCTAGGTCCAGGTGCCAGTTTGTCGCTGTATTGAATAGACGTGCTGGCACCCTGGACTTTCTGTCACGAAAGCGATGTGCTTGAAATGCAGGTGGAAGTTCTTGCTGCTGTTGATGGCTAAAGGTGTCATTATGCTTCACCTGAAGTGCTTGTCAGATGGTCGAGCAGCACCTAAAACCTCCTCACCACAAATGTTTCCAGCATTAGAACTGGGACCATTTCTGAAACCTCTGGAACCAACAATCATGGTCACTTCACACAGTGATTGGACAGTTATGCAGAGGTGGGAGAGGGATCCGGTTTTGCACACGAGTGCAAGATTATGACTTCCTTCCAGGAAAGACTGTCTGATTTTAGCCCTCTTCATGACGGCAGTCCTGTACCCCACCTTCGAGTGCAGCTGCAGAAAGAGCTCAAGAAGAGGTGTAATTCTCTGAGAACCCAGTATACCCAGTACAGGTTACAGTACAGCCCTCAGGAAGTTTTGGAGCACAAAAGACTGGTGGGCAGCAATGGATCTTGACCCGGCTTCAGCTTCTTGAGCCCACCATAAAAAAGGAAGGAGACCGGAGTTCGCGTCCCGTTTGAAACCAAGCATAACCAGTCATTTCCTGAACCTAACCAAGTAGGTTTTGTGCCTAAATTTAACCAAACGTCACCGATGTTTTGTGCCTAAACTTAACCAAAGTAACATAGACTTTGTGTCACGGGTTGTGCCAGAAACACCAGGAACAGAGGGATTTGGACCCAAGTGCAGAGACCACAGGCAATGCAGGTTGAATAGACTG
>JBBPCS010000386.1:2452272-2467035 GCA_037974645.1 Hollardia meadi | reverse complement strand
ATGACACAATAAATAACACTGAGAAATAAATTAAGCTTGACACAAGAAAATAACCAACCAAAATCGAAACCATGACACTTTGTGCGTCTGGATAAGACACGCAGGGCTCGAGCCTTTGCGGGTCGGCTAGAGACCAACAACAAAACGTCGGTTTGTGACGAGCTGGGATGAGAACGGTTTAAGTAAATAAAAGACCACTCTAAAATGTAAATATAAGTATTTGCAAGGTGCAGACCATGAATTGTACTCTCTACTGTCTGCTATAATAAAGACCTACAATGACCAGCTTTGTTTCTTAGTGATGAAATACACAGCTCAATGTGTGACAGCCTGTTTAAAGCTACAGTACCACCACTATGACCTGTTATAACAAAGATGCCACTGTCGCATCATGCCGCTGGTGTTATTGGAATCACCAGTGGATCTTTCTACCACAACTGTTGGTTGTGAGAAAGTGCCAGCAGCCATGAAGGGATGCTCAGTATCAGACAAAGTTTAGTGACAGCTTAGGAAGCTAAAGAGAAGCTAGCTTTGAACTTTGTAATATAGATATGTCTGACTCATGTTTTTCCTTTAAAAAAAAAAAGAAAAAAAAGTAGCTTCAACACCGGATGACAGACAGCAAAGTGGCTGAATCCATTTCAGCAGGCTCGGCACATGCTGATTGGGCTGGATTATATCATCAGGAGTGATGAAGTAAACAACTTGTCATCATAATCATCCTCATTTGCATCACCTCAAGCTAACTTGTTTTTCTGCTAGCTGTGATGTAGCAAACCCCTTCAACTGATTTGAATAGTAACTTTGCAGCAATAAAGCAGGCGGTACACCTGATTAATATTGGTTTTGGTCATTTGTCAAAATATTATTATTGTAAGTATCCTGCATGTATATTTTGATTCAATTCATTTTTATAAATTCAAGCCCAGTTTGCATTTTTACGTTCATTGCCTGCTATTTCAAAATACAAACTTGGTTTATTTTCATTTTATTTTCATCTGTGATGTCATTGTGCTATAAAATATGCAAATTAAACACAAACGGAATGTCGTGAATCATGTCCAGACCTGTTGTTCCAATTTGTTTGGATGATTTCAATTAAAATACTGATGCAGTCTGTCCAAACCCAGTCATTTGCAGGAAATAGGATGTAGGATTGATTCAGTGTATTTTGGCTTCACTCACGCTGACCTTGGTGGAAAGATGGCTGTGTTAGCAGTTCATACACCTGACAGATAAAGAAATATTGCAAGTGGCATGTTGATTCAGTGAGGAGGAGATGGACATCTGGAAATTAAAGGAGGAGAGAAATCAATACAGACACAAACACATTATCTGATTCCTGTGCGGTTTTACATAGATGTAAAAAAAAAAGTAGAAAAAGAAGTTACCGTAAAGTTATTTTGCTAACTGCTCTGTAAGAAAATGTGTGAATTTATTTCAAACAATGTCTCATTTAAGGACAAAAGTTCCAGTTTAGTAAATGTAGAGGACTCTATATCTGTGAATCAGCGTCTCATGGTGCCTGAAAGCCAAACACGCACAGGTTGCCATGACTGACCTGGTAATTTTATGGCTAGAGCATGCTCAGTGCAACTGAGATGCAGCTGGAAATACAAGGTGAACTGATCAGGAATATCTCATTAGTGTGTGTGCTAGAGGCTGGTGTCATTCACTCATCTTTAACGTCTCCAATCAGGCAGTTTAGACTCTGACGCTCTGACAGTCGTGATGGAGAGAAACAGTCCAGAGAGGATTGAAGCGTCTCCCAAGAGAAAAGCAACGTCCTTGTGCCAAATTGCCATGAATGGACACCATCTATAACTTAATTATCTTTGGAGGGGAAACAGCTTTGGTTCATATGTTGCTCAGGTCATTGAAGAACGGTTGATCGGGGTAGGATACAGTTCACATGACATTACGTTAAGAAATTTACATCCTAGAGGGGAACATCCACCAGGCAGAGTCTGTGATTACATCATTGATGCTTGGCGCTCAAATGTTCTGTGTGCACAGCACGAAGAGGACAACAAACTTCATTTCGTTGTCCAACCCAGTGTTGTACAAGGACACATACATTTCCTTGATTCCATATCAGCAATAAGGGTTATATATCTGTTGCATAAGGTTGACATTGTTACCAGATGCTGTCATTGTCCTCAGTTCACCCTGAAAGTTTTAAAGAAATACAGCTGTTGTCATTGTGTTTGTCAGAAGAAAGAAAATAAATTACATAAAATTTCAAAGCAGTCTGGTCAAGAGTTGAGATATCTCTCTCTGGACCAAAGGGACTGACCGCACATCTGCCTTTTCATGTATAAAATCTCCTCCTTCAAGTGAGCCGTAGTCAAGATGGCAACGCACAAGAGGCACATACTGTTCTGGGTACTTGCCATTAACAAGCCTGCATGAAAGAAATAGCCTGCAGTGCAATACACGTGAGAGCTCGGAAGAGAGGTGCAGAAAAAAGTGTCGAAGATGTGAATTGCATGATTTTCTGCGCTCTGTGAGTTTGACGTAGAAAACTATATGGCCTCAGTGCATCGCAAAAAGCCTCTGTCTGTTCTGTTTCTAAAATTATCCCAAAAGAGCCAGTGTGTCTGATTCTTTGTGTGGGATTACAGTGCGGCTGCAGTGTTACCAGCATGACTTTACACTGTCCTTCTCCTGCTTTATGTTTCTTAGTTGTTGGGCTATATTTCTAAATCCCGGTGAATGAGCCTACACACGTCTGGAAGGAACAGGGTGTTCCAAAAATCCTTTTTTTCTTTCTTTCCACAGCACTCTTGATGCAATATAGCCACATTGGGTGGAAGGACATACTGTATAACTCTTAAAAGCAACAGCGAGACTTTAGCCTCATGGGGAACTGTTCCCTCAAAAAAAAAAAAAAAAAAAAAAGAACACCTACAAAAATCTACATTTTATTCAAACAAAAATTTGTACAAAAACTAGAATTTAAAATTGGCAGAAGTTGTATTTTGTTGTTAGAAAAAAATGCATTCTATTCAAGTTTAGCCTTAATTGGTTAAAAATTTGAATGTATTTGCATGTTAAATGTTAACATTCAGATACTTAAGCGAAGTGGCGCTTTAGGGTAAATGCTAACGTCAGCATGCTAACATGCTCACAATGACAATGCAAAATTTCTCATTTTTATCAGGTATAATGTTTACCATGTTAACCATCTTAGTTTGCTGTGTGTTAGCATGCTAACATTTGCTAATGAGCACCGAACACAAAGTACAGCTGAGGCTGATGCGTACGTCAAGTATTCGACTGCTCCAAAGTCAGGGGATCACCAACGATTCATCCTGAGGGAACCATTAATGTCTGAAATTTCATGGCAAGTCAACTAGTTGACTCAAAACCACAAATGTCGACATCATGGTGGTGCTGGAAGGTAACTCAGGGGGACAAAGTCAAGGCTTCATCCTCTGGGAAACATGAATGTTTGCACACAATTAAGTACCAATACATCTCAGAGATGTTGAGATATTTCAAGTGAAAACTTTGATTATCTGGTGACACTAGAGGAATCTTTAAATTATCTTTTTTTTCCTCATCTGCCACTATTATTAAAATATTACATGACTGGTATGAGAGTATTAAAAATGGAGGATTTTTTTTTTACTGTGAAACGTGTGAAGAAGCCTTCTGAAGCATGCTACCTTACTGCAATGGATCTTTTTCAGCAGCATGTTCTCACCCTATGAAGAGGCTGATCTCCAAACACAAGAGGCTGTGAGTCCACAAGAGGGGGCAGTGAGTGGGAAGACAGGGACATTCAAACAGTGTGACACCTCATCACATTACATTCAGCTGTATTTGGAGATTTTAAATCTAGGTGAATGACGCCACTGCTGCTACCACTGCAGAGCCAAAACTTTTATTATCACAACTTCTATATTATTATTGTTGGCTAGGCTATCATTATTATTATTATTATAATTATTACTACTCATGTGTGTGTCTAAATTCGTTCATTCATGCTCCTGCTTGTGTGCTGTGTTTTTGTCTACAAAGGAATTGTGAGCAAATGAAATCAGATAAGATGTATTTAGATTTCTTCGCGCGGGTCTGAGTCGGATGGAATGAATTACCTGGACTCATCCATAAACAGAATTGCAGAGGCTGCCTATTGGACGGACGCGCAGTGGCTCGCTCCATAAGCTGTGGTGCAGCCGCTCACTTTGAGCAGAGGAGCAAGAGGAGCAGAGCGAGCACAGACACGTGTGGGCAGTGACGGGGGACACAGACTTGTTCTGGAGCTGCAAGGCGCGTAAAAGGCGCGTTTTCGATTTTACGCACGGCGAGAAGTGTTTGGCATCCAAATGTCCACGTGAAATACTTACACTGAATTCCTGACTTTATTGTTTCCTAGACAGCGGAGTCTTTCAGTGAACATTCCGCAGACTATATGCACCTCCAGCGGAGCGTGCTGCGCAGAAGCTCTTCTAAAACTTGGGATTGTTCTCTTTGGCATTTGGCACCGCGGTCTGTAACTTTGCTATGTAAAGAATTGAGTTAATAATCAGTGTTTTTAGTGTGACTTTCGGTCTTAAACAGCAAAATGGATCCTTTATTTAATACCACCGACGTGCCAGATTGGACCACCAACGGCACCAAGAACGGAACCGAGTACAGGAACCAGTTTGTGCAGCCGGTCTGGAGAATTATCCTCTGGGCCATTGCGTACAGTTGCATAGTTATTGTGTCTGTTGTGGGCAATCTTACTGTGATCTGGATTATTATGGCACATAAACGCATGAGGACCGTCACCAACTACTTTCTGCTGAACTTGGCGTTCGCCGAAGCCTCCATGTCCGCCTTCAACACGGTGATCAACTTCACGTACGCCGTGCACAACGAGTGGTACTTCGGACTGGTCTACTGCCGCTTCCACAACTTCTTTCCCATCGCGGCCGTGTTTGCCAGCATCTACTCGATGACCGCCATCGCTCTGGACAGGTAAACTGCGGGTTTCACTGCCTTTTGAAGGAAAATGGCAAACGAATGCCAGTCATCATGTATTGAAATGCACCATGCAATCAATCTGAAGGAATTTAAGATTTTATACAATTTAAAATCATTTTTATTATTAATTAATGACTGAATTATTTACAGTGTTCTGCCAAATCAATATAAAATACATGAATATTGTGTAAATGTTACAGTAGCACTGAATAGAAACCAAACTTCACAGAAAACTGTAAGCTTCCCCTTTGCACATTCACATGGTCCTATAGCAATTAAACAAACACTGATATCTAAGAGGACTTTGGTGTATCTTTAATTCAACAGGCTGTGATATTAGTTTGCTTCTCTGGTTTGGAAAAAGCTTTCCAAAAAAATTACAGTTTTTAGACATTTCCCTGCCGAGTTCAACACTTCAGAACAGTTCAGACAGCTCTAATCAAGTCAGTTTTATTTATATAAGCCCAATATCACAAATCACAAGTTTGCCTCAGGGAGCTTTGTAAAGAGCATACAGCACTCTATGTTCCTGATTTGGATATACAAACTCTTTGGTTGAGTTTGAGTGAGAAAAGAGTTCATGTGTTTTGAAAAAATGTGGTTGAATGCATTTTGCATCTAAGAAATGAGAAGCGATCCACAGTTTAGTCCACGTCGACTTCTGTTGCGCCGACTGTGAAGAGGTTTGAATGTTCTCCATCAGAGAAGAACCTTCTTATTTTCCATGTTGAAGGAAGCTCTGTGTGGCTCAGTGAGCGGAACAACCCACCAACACAGCCATGGTTGATGGATCATATCCTTCTGAGTCAAGTCATAGTGAAGGTGAAGCCTTTGCTAAAATCATCCAGTAGGTTATGTCAGGTTTTATCTGCCCATGAGAGATTTTGCAGTAGTGTATTGGGAGTGTGCTGGGACATTGTGGGGTTTGGAAGATTTATATCCTGATATTGAAGGCTCCCCTTCCTTTCAACGATCATTCATGTGCGTAAGAACTGGACGGCTCCTTGTGACAATCAGGCTGAATGGAAATTAGATGCATAATAAAAATGCCTGTGCTGTGTGTGTGTGTGTGTTAGTGATGATAAGACCAGTTCTTTTAAGGAACCTGGTTTGTTTCATTTACTCGCCTCTAGTGAGCCGACTCATGAACAACTCTTTTTGGTTCCGGATTTCCCCTCCCCCGACATCTCAAGGTAATAATGGCCTGTAATTCTTCTGTACATACAGAATCTCTGTCAACATGAAAGCCATTAACGTGACCTTTTCCACAGTAAGTTAAACCTTTAGAGCTGGTGGGAGTGAGAAAGAAAAAGGCCGGCAACGGGCCACACACACAAACTCAATCTGCTCAGTGCAGGTTTTCTATTCAGGCCTTTCAGATCACATCATCATATGGTGCCACTATTTAACAATATAAGCCAAACAATTGCAAAAAAAAAAAAAAAAATCAATTTCTTTGTATTTTTTTAAAATCAAAATCTGATCCTTTTTTTTTTCTCCCGGGAAAACAGAATCTGAAGCTTTCTTTTCTTACATCATCACGACATCCACCCACCCATCAATCTTCAACGGCACGTAAGAGCTAGCTTAATGCTTTGTGTCAGGTCAGAAGTGCACAGCGGCGTGTTTCTGGGGGGCGGGGCCTCACTGATTACTGTACAAAAACACAACTTTATTCACTGATTTTGGGGAACCTGGATCATATTTTATGGAGAAAATATTTTCTGCCTGAACTCTTGGTGATTTATGGTTTCACTCGTTGCTGAAGTAACCGTTAGCTGATGTTAACTGGGCTCAGGAGCCGGCGAACACAGAGCGGAGACCGGACACAGCCTTCGAGACGAACTGAGGCCAGTTAGACAGGGAGTCCAGTACCGAGGAGGTTTACGGAGTTTCCTGTTGGGCAGATAACATGATTTGTCGTAGCTGCTGTTAGACAGTTACCGCTAGCTCGGTTAGCCACAGATATCCCATTAGCTAACTCGGCTATGGCTGAGCCAAAAGCGGCAAGAAAACCCCCTTGGTACTGTATTCCCTGTGGTCAAACTGGCCTCTGTCGGGCGTCGGTCTGTCGTTGGACGCTGTGTTCGGTCATGTTTTCTAGTGGTCATATTTTACAGATTTTAGATGCCCACACCCATATGGACATTAAACTGCACCTCTACCAGCCCCTTTTGGCTATATTGGCTTATAAATTATGTATTGTGTTGTATGTATTAAGTATTGTAACCTATGATTAATTAAGAGACTAAATACAATCCCTTTGCGCCTGTGCTCAGATTATGTTCTGTTTAACTAGAGCTGAACTTGCACTATGGATCATTTAAATAGGGCCCCTTGTGTTTCTTTGATCCATTTACCAACCCCGACCTCCTCCCTCTGTGGGCTTTGTCACATTTATACTATGTCACTTGACGTCCTCCTTTGTTCGCTTAATAATTGCTACGACCTCTACGCGTCCGCCTAAGAATAAACCCAAGTATGGGTTGTACAAAACTGCTTGCACAGACAAGCTATAGGGCAATTTTTCTGATGAGGACGGGCTGGGTTATTTGTCCATGCAACACAAGGATGCTATAAAAAACCCAGCAAAGAAATGTTAAATTCATATCGACAGCATCATACTTTCAATGGCTGCGGTAGAAAAAGGTATTTCTGGAACTTCTGAAAATGGCGGTGGAGGTGAGGAAGAGATTCACCCACTGTGACCCAGCCATCTCCCACCAGTTAATTTCTCACTTCGTCATAAACTTAAAGCTGTTCGATTTGAGTTGATGCTAAGGGTATCATGCTAACAAGATCACAAGGACAATGACAATATTAGCAGGTAATCTTAGTTTAGCATGTCGGCATGCTAACATTGTTTAGCAATAAACAGTTACAGCTGAGGCTGACAGGAATGTCGTTAGTTTTGCAGGTACACTTTGTCCTGATGATGACAGATGGAAAGTGAGTTGATCACCCAAAGTTGTTACAATTTATCCTCAGAGGGACATGAATGTACGTCCAAACTTTCATGGATCCATACTATGGTTGTCGAAATATTTCTCTCCAAACCATAACTCATGGTGATGCCACAGTAAAACAGGGGACTGCCAGAATCAGTAAGATACATCATGTGGGGAAAAATGAATGATTTTACAAAAGTTTGTGCCAGTCGGTCTTGTAGATGTGGAGACGTTTCGCAGGAAAAGTCTAAACTTTGAGCTGCTGGTCGCGGTAGAGTAACAGTCTAGAAAATATTAAACTTAACATCCAATCCCAAATCATCTGTAAATGTGCTTACATTGAGAGAAAAGTGTGTTTCAGAGTTTGTAGTGTTCATTTGGCTTAGAAGGAACAGAATCCGATTAGCTCCACACTCACCAACCATTATTAGCCCATGTAGCTACATTATGCCTCAACCATTTTCTAATTTGAGGTGGGGTTTTTTTGTGGTTATTTTGTGATATGTTATTGAAAATGTTTAAAACTAATTTATATGGTTAAAACTGCCATTTGTGTGTGAACAGCTGCCTCAGAGCCATGTCGCCTCCGAGTGTACTCTTCAGTCTATAGGATCATAAATTAGATTATACTGTATATTAAATGTGAGTGTTTTCAGTTGGTTTAGTTATCTAGCTAAAAGTTCCACCTAGTACTTTGTGTAAATATTCATTAGCAAACTAACAAGAGCTAGTTTGTGTCGTGTCTAAGCCCAGCCTGAGCCGCTAACATGACTGTAGACTCTTCGCCGTATTTAACGGTGAAAGGTGAAAGTCCAAAAGGGCAAAGGCAATATCCAAAATCCAGGCAAAGTCCAAAAAACACGAGTCAAACAAAATACGAACCACAGGGAAGCACTAGGACGACAGCACAAAGGTAGCACGACGAACTGACAAAGGCAGAGGGGAGCACACGGACGTGAATACACAGGGAAGGGCAGATTAACAGGACACGGGTGAAACTAATCAAGGCAGGACAGACAGTCACAGTGGAGGGAAAAGAATAAAGACAGGAAGTGTGAAGTAAGACGAGACACATGAGGATAGAAACTTATGACCATGACCTCGGTGAACCACTGTTCTGCAGTCCACCACATACAGAGAAATGAAAGATCTAAGTAGCTCATACATTATGTGGGAATAAAGTTTCCTTAGTTCACTGGTCACCTGTATATATCTCCACCTTGTTCCGAAGGTATCCAGGGATAGGTTCCGACTCCCAGAGGTTAGACAGAATAGAGATTGGATTGATGGATATTCTTTAATAGTTAGAATGTATAGTATTAATGTGCTCAGTACCGCGTGGAGGATGTCACCGAGATCCATCATTGTCTCATTTAGCGAGACTAATTTCTCCTCCATTAAGTCTTCCGTGTGGCTGGCACTGAGAGCTGCTCTTGCCCTTTCGTATGAATCACTGATGATCCCTTTTCCTCATGTTCAGTCTTTAGCAATGCTTGAAATGATCAATTCCTGGTTTACTCTGAGAGGACGGTTGGAAATTACAGCCACTGATCATTCAGAATGAGCTGGCGGGGAGGCATAAGTGTGCATTTTCAAGTGCCCATTTTGACTAAAGCTACACTTGATTAGGCTGATTGGAACGGATGAATGAGGGATACATGCAAATTAGCATACGTCATGCATGTGCATTACAAGCAAATTAGAATAATCTTATCTAATCTAATAACAGCAAGGTTTGGACCAGCTGAATTATCCGGTGAAGGAGAGTTGATGCACTGCCACTCTCCCATTTCTACCTTAACCTGTAAGTGCACTGGTAATTTTCCATGCTGTCATTATGGGGACCAGGGGCCATATTACAGAAACTTCCTTCCTTGCACATCCTATCTTAACTGTTTGGTAACCATGGTAACTAGGGATAGAACCTAATTCAGGAGAAAAAAAGTCATTACAAATGAACATTTTCTGAGTCAGTGTTCCTTAACTTAACCTTAACTTGTGATAGGAAAGGTGTATGGCACAAGCATCCTAACTTCCCAAAAACCCGAAATAAACCCTCCTAACTTTCACTTTTCCTCCAGGTAGTGTCAGCTGACTTTGTTTAATCCATAATGCTGCTATTTTATTGCTTTTAGCACACAAACGAAATATCAACATGCAGAATTTATTCATTGAGAGTCTTCTGGCAGACCCTGACGATGTGTTTGATGTCGATGCAGGTCGACCCCGGGCCGTGATCCCGCAGTTAGCCGAGCGACTACGATCAGCTTTAGAGAGGCTGACCAGGCGACGCGGGGCTCTCCCAAGCCCGCTTTGTCACGCAATTTAACTGGGGTGGCAGCGGTATTTAGCAGTTTGGCTGTTTTTTGAGAGGGGATCTCTAACTCATTGTTGTTAAATGCCCGTCGTTGTTTTTGCTCCATGTTTCATTTGTTGCAATGAGGAGAGATGAAAAAGGTAGTGCGGTAGGTAAGAGACATTAAAGTCGATAAGCAATGTCGGATTAACTATTTAGGATTTCCTAACCTGAGATAAGATAGGATGAGGTAAGATAAAATAGGATTCCTAAAGTTATTCTGGATTTGCTGCTGTATTACCAAATTGGGAATCTTATCTTTCTATCTTAAGATAGCGAGTTTCTCTAATAAGGCCCCAGGAGTTTCAGCAGTTCAAATTGTTCCTGAAGTTTCCCAACAGAAGCCTTTTTTACCTGAAGTAATGGAGAAGCAGCATGGAGAAGAAACAGGCAAGATTGTGCTACCACACTACACTAAAGTCACCCCTAAATGAAAATAATGGAGTAAAAACCAGGTCAAATCAGATTGTAGCTCCACTTTGAAGATATTTCTGTTTTCAGCAGCACCGGTGGCACCTGTTATTTCATTTCAAAGGCGCTTGGATGGAGCTAACCTGTGTTAACTGCTGCAGTTTTGACAGTATAAAGAAAGGTTACTGCACAACATACAACTACTGGCATTTGCCTGATTTTACAACGACATGTTTTCAATTAAAAAAAAAGACAGCACCATGAAACACAGCTACAGGAAGCAGCACCACACAGAGCCTGGCAGCCTGCTATTCAAGTGTGCTCAATATGACAGCAGGAAAAGGAAAATTTCCTAAAAGGCATCAAGTCTGTCTCCAACAGCTAAAATTATAATCTTTAAGATGAAAACAGTCAATTTTTTATTTATCCATTCAAATGTTTTACACAATATTTTCAATGGGAGTTGGTGGAGACCAAAACAGTGCGACAAGGTACAGGTGCAGGTATCCAGAGACAAAAAAAACCCCCTAAAAATGATGATGATAGTGGTGCTTCTTGTCTGTTGGATGTATAAATAGGCAACACGTGGCTATAGCAACTGTTCAAGGTGATAATGTTGTCTTTAAATCTAATTCTACTCCCAAAAAGTAGTAAATTATTAAATTAAAAATGATTATGGCTTGAACAAGACAAACTTATGGCATGACAGAATAATCAGCCCTTTCATATTCAGATAGTTCCAGGTATTTTGCACAGGACTGGACCAACATGCGCAGCAGTTTTGGATCCATGTTGTTCGATGGATCTTTTTTTAAGAGAATTCACATATAAAAGTTTCAAGTTTCAAGCTTTTATTTGTGACATACTAAACATATCTGTATCTCTACATTGTGCTGTGAAGTGCTCATTTCCTCCACTGTTATTGTTCTTTACTTAAATAATATCAAATGTGGAAAAAATACATACATGCAATATAAAAAAATCAGAAAAAGAGCAAGGGCTTCTTGTGGTTACAAATAAAATCATATTATAGACTATTTGCATTTGCTTTGTTTGAGGGTTTTTTAAAATATTATTTTAAGGTGATGACGTCTTAAAATATGACGACATTCCAAGCTTCATTTGAAAAACCTCAATAAAAGCTTCAAATGTAAAAAGAAATAATAAATACATTCAGTAAAGCTCAAGTATCACCAAGTATCAGAATCACCACTATGGCCATTCTAGTAGTTACAGAATTCCGGTAGTTTAAGTGTTAATAGTTTGTAATTGATCTCTGAAGTCCAGTGGCCGACGAGGACAAACCAACCCCTTCTCATCTCAGGTCGTCACATACCGACGTTTTGTCATCCTGATGCACAAGGTCTACGTTACTTTGTTTAGTTTAAGTTTAGGCACAAAAGCCACCTGGTTAGGTGCAGGAAAAGACTGGTGATGTTTGGTTTCAAACGGGACGTGAACTCCGGTTTCCTGGGTGAAAGTTGTGTGTGTGTGACCCTCCACTCAATCCAGACCTCCACCCCTCTTGTCACAAAGTACATTGCGCTACATCATCTACTGAAATGTTTTCTGGGAAACACCTTGGTGTAATGAAGCCTTCAGTGCTTTGCTCTGCCGCGCGCCGATGATCGATACACGTCAGTGGCAGTTGTTGGGATCACAACCTGCCGGCTTTGTGACCACTCGCCTGCCTCCCTGACCTCCGAGCCTCTACATGCTGCTCCTCACACAGCTGAGGAGCTAATACAGTAACAAATAAAAGAGTGATCGGCTGAGACTGGTGACGTTTCCCAGTGCTGGACCATTTATGTTGACCTACTGGAGCTGAAGCGCGCAGGCAGCTTCTCTCAGTCGGACCAGGTTACGGCAGCAAATGACTTACTGCGTACCGACAGCAGCTTATGGCGGCCTCCTCTCCGGCTCTCTCACCTCCTTCCTCCAACTTCCACTTCCTCCTCTCCCTCCTCCGCCTGTTGTCCCCAGAGGCATCATCGGGGGAATTTATCCTGGCCTCTGCTTCTCTTCTCTTTCTGCAATTCATATTCCAGAATGTGTTTTTGCGCTAGAAAAGGATTATGTGACAGGAATAGAGTGACATAGATGTGACAACGGAGAATACATGGACAGGTATAGGAACTTCCTTCAACTCTTTCAAGGATTTCCTAAACCATGAGCACATTTATTCACACTTCTAAATTCAAAATAAACACTGACACAAGTTTGTTAACGGAAATATTAAAATGCCTTGTTCCCATAAAAATGTAACTCTAAGTATGTCTGAGGTACAATTTCAGTCCCAATGCTCACATTATGCTTAATTAATTCATTGAAATAAGTATTTCAATGCTGAATCTGCTTGGTGTATTTGCTGGTCACACGTTTTACATTCGGGATTTCTTTGCCAGCGTCAGTGCTTCTATAAATCCATATCACTCAGAGTCAGTGTCACACGTTTAGATAATTTTGAACAGCTGCCTCAGAGCCATGTCGCCTCCGAGTGAATAAACAACACTCCAATCAACACTTGTCATCTCCTGTCACTGAAAAATCGACTCCGATTAGAGCTTGAAAAATGACTTTGAGGCTGGTAGTACCTTGCTTCAGGGCACCTGTAGCGAACTGGTGTATCTTTCATTTGGCGTTCTTATTTGATCCTGTTAAGGAGTTGTTGGGAAGCCCTGAAACAAAAACAGGAAATACAAAAAGTGATGAACACGTCCTCACAGACAATGGACACGCTGGTTTGTGTCTCTAACTGAAAAGAACGATGCAAGGTTTGTTTTTAATATTCAGATTGCATGATTCCGATATTGTTGCAGGTATTTTAAGTTAACCTGGCATTAAAGTTTTGCTGTACCAGTTCACATAATGGTGCATAATATCTGCATCATGCAATCACAATTGTTTGCTCATTGAATTGTTTTACGACTCGCAGCTTGTTTCTCTTGTTGCAGCATGTTTCTGGATGTCTTTGCATGTCGCAGTTATTTTTCTAAATAAAAAGTATTTTATTTTCTCGATTTGCATGTGTTTCCTCATATTGAGCTCTCAGGACCAGCGTCCATAATAAATATATATTTAAAAAATAAAGGTATTATTTAGAGATGTCCCAATTAAGATTTTTTTTGGCACTGATCCTGATCACATCCTTTAATATTGGATATCTTCTCCCAATAGTCTCATCCCATATTTATGTTCCCATATATATGTATCTGACACTTTGAGATTACAGCTGTAGCCTTCTAAATTTGGCACTACTTGGTTCAAATATCGAAGGTCTCTGACTCAAAACTATTAAGCTGATGAGCTTAAATTGCTGACATGATATGAATTAACGTGTAACTGGGGGGAATACGACTCCTAAAATTGGCATGAAGCAATCATCTAGGGAGGAGCCCTATCACTGTGTTGGAGTTGTTGGAACTGCAGCACGAAAACACGCCGTCCACTCTGGGTTGTACAGCTGCGAGTGATTACAGAGTGATCTTTGGCAGACTGACTTGCAGAGATAGAACACAAGTCAGATGGCAGCAAAGTTTAATTTGGTCCCGCTGATGAGTCACTCACGGAATTAACATTAATTAGCGAGTACTGATATGACCTGCCGCCAGAGTCATTCGTCATTTTAACTGCTGAAAGTGACGCTCAGCTCCGGCTGTAAATGATGAGCTGGTACCTGAATGATTTGTGTGCGGCTCTTTGCTAATAAGCGCGGTGAGATAACAGATTTGCTGGTATCCGTACTGTCGGAGCTCAGTGAATCAGTGTATTTTTACAACCTGAGTGTCAGAACGGAGTCAATCACCAGCGCAGGCAAATAATGTTTCACAGTTACACATAGCTGTCACTAATGCTCACAGGCAAGACGATCAGGCTGAGGTGACAAACACAGGAAAGTAAATGAAGGATCTGATCCCCTAAAGTGAAGCCAAAACATCTCGATCGCCCCCTGGTGGCTGGCTGCAGTATAGCTCATAAACCCCTCCCCCTCCACGTTAGCAGATGGGACATGGGCCAAACTAAAAACTCAAAGTACACGTCAAATAAATGTTTCCCAAAGATGGTTTCTGT